>OU426989.1:68181777-68781777 GCA_911387755.1 Chrysotoxum bicinctum | reverse complement strand
TGTGTTGCGGTTAATGATGATTTGGATTTATCGAACGCTCATCAGTTGACCTCTGATCAGCAGGCCAGGTTGGATGCAGTCAAGCGAAGATTTCTTTGTTACGACCGCGATGGTCTTGGGAGGACGACGCTAATGGAGCACGTTATTGATACAGGAGATGCGCTCCCTGTGAAGCAGCGTCACTATCCTGTCTCTCCGGCGATACAAGCCATATTATACGAGGAATTAGATCGGATGTTGAGTCTCGGCGTTATTGAGGAGAGCGAGAGCCCGTGGTGCTCACCAGTGGTTCTCTTGCGAAAACCCGGCAAAAACCGACTATGTTTGGATTCTCGCAAGGTGAACTCACTCACTAAGAAAAATGCTAACCCGCTCCCTCATATCGAGGGGCTCATCAGCCGACTACCGAATGCATACTACATTAGTAGTATAGATCTAAAGGAAGCATTCTGGCAGATACCGCTGGAGAGACAGAGTAGAGAAAAGACTGCATTTGCGGTACCGGGAAGACCCTTGTACCATTTTACGGTCATGCCCTTTGGGTTGTGTAATGCCGCCCAAAGGTTGTGCCAGTTAATGGACAAGGTGATTCCTGCACGACTCAGGGAGCGAGTATTTGTGTATCTTGACGATCTTCTGGTCATGGCGTCAGACTTCGAGACCCATATTGCCCTGTTGAGCGAAGTAGCCGATTGCTTACGCAAAGCTAACCTCACCATCAACTTGAAGAAATCAAAGTTTGGCTTCAAGGAGTTAAAATATTTGGGCTTCATAGTTGGTGGTGGGAAGCTTAAAACCGACCCTGCTAAGGTGGAAGCGATAGTGGATTTTCCACTTCCCAAAACCCCAAGGCAGGTTCGGAGGTTGCTTGGTTTAGCAGGGTGGTATCGGAAGTTCATAAGGAATTTTTCGAGTTTGACTGCACCCCTGACGGACCTGCTGAAAAAGAAGAATGATAAATTTAAAATGACGGAAGAGGCACTGGAAGCGTTCGAGAACTTAAAGAAAGCATTAACCACAGCTCCCGTCCTCTCACACCCGGACTTCACAAAAAAATTTTACATTCAATGCGATGCATCGGATGCGGGAATAGGTGCGGTACTATTCCAAAAGAATACGGAAGACGAAGAGTTTCCGATCGCGTACTTCTCACAAAAATTTAACAAGAGCCAGAGAAACTATAGCGTGACCGAGAGGGAGTGCATGGCCGCGGTGATGGCAGTGCAAAAGTTCAGGCCGTATGTCGAAGGCATGGACTTTACAATAATAACGGATCACTCTAGCCTTCGCTGGCTAATGAGCATGAAGGACCTTAGTGGAAAGCTCGCCAGGTGGAGTCTGTTATTACAATCTTATGCCTTCGACATACAGCACAGAAAAGGCGCACTTAATGTCGTACCTGACACTCTTTCTCGGGTACATGTAGATTCTCTGGCTATTGAAGAAGTCGCACCGATGATCGATTTGAAGTCCGAAGAGTTCCACTCAGAAGAGTACACAAGTTTAAGAGAAACTATCAAGGCACATCCAGACAAGCTGCCAGATTTGAAAGTGGAAGATGGCTTTGTGTACAAGCGAGCGTTTAGAAGTGAAGGTGAAGAAGTCTTCTTAGAACATACTTGGCTTCTTTGGGTTCCTGCTGGGTTAACAGAAGAAATTATTAGTAAAGCTCACAACCCTCCTCAAGTAGCACATGGTGGTATAGCCAAAACCCTTCACCGAATCCGGCAATACTTCCATTGGCCAAATATGACCGTGCAAATTCGAGAATATGTGTCTAATTGTTCTGTATGTAAACAGAGTAAAGCGTCCAACCAAGTCTCTCGTCCACCTATCGTCACGTCGTACTGTTCTAATCGTCCTTTTGAAAAGTTATATGTCGACTTTTTAGGACCATATCCACGGTCAAAGTCAGGGAATGCCTATGTGTTTGTAGTCTTAGACCATCTGTCTAAGTTTGTTATATTAAAAGCTCTACGAAATGCAAATACTTCAAGCATTATTCAATTTCTACAACAAGATGTTTTCAATATGTTTGGAGTTCCAAACATTATACACTCCGATAACGGCAAGCAGTTTATGGCGAAAGAATTTCAAAATTTGTTGTCTAAATATGGAATAAGACATTTTAGAACCGCCAATTATGCTCCGCAATCGAACGCGTCGGAGAGGGTTAATCGCTCTTTGTTAGCAGCGATTCGCTCATACTTGAAAAACGACCAACGCGAATGGGATGTACACCTTAGTGATATTGCATGTGCACTTAGAAGCTCAGTTCATAGCTCTACGGGATTATCCCCATATTATGCCTTGTTCGGTATGAACATGATTACTCATGGTTCTAGCTATGAACTGGCACGAAAATTAAACGCAGTAGACGATAGCGAACTGCTAACAATCCCCCGACAAAACAGACTGCAGTGTATACGGAACCAAATTCGCGAAAATATTTCTAAAGCCAATGAAAGATCGGCGAAAATGTATAACACACGAACCAAAAAAGTAATTTTTCGACCCGGACAGGAAGTCTACAGAAAGAATTTCATATTGAGTGATTCCTCGAAATATTTGTCCGCTAAACTATCTCCAAAATACATCAAATGCCGTATTTCAAAACAAGTTGGCAACCAGATGTATGAATTAGAGAATTTAGCCGGAAGAAAAATTGGCATTTTTCACGCAAAAGATTTAAAACACTAAATAAATCGTCACGCGAAAATTTTCTATACCAAAGAATAAAACGTTTTAAAATGATATCCAAATTCAAGGAAAAAGCCACTAACTTCACTTAATCAACCCGTAGATCCGTATTCTAATCTGTTAAAATGTTAAATGTAGTTTGTTTGGTTCACGTTAAACCACTTTAGATAGTTGTCCACTTCACAAAATTAACTTTAAAGACTTAGATTTTTATTGAAATACAAAACCAAAACGCACATAGTATCTGCACTATAAATCTTCTATTTCCTTATATTTGTTCACTTTGTACCTGAAAATTCCTTTATAGAGTAAAACAAATTAATTTATTTATTTTAGTATCTATTTATCGCATGCTTTTGTCTTAACAGTTATTTATTTATTTATTAACTATTAATTATTTACACCTGTGATACTAATAATTAGAATCTGCAATGATTATAAACTATAAATTATCTGTGATATTTACAAACTAATTATAATTAGCTTTATTAGAAACATCTGTGATATTTTTTTCTTTAGTTTTAGTAATGACTGTGATAAACTATCTGCAATGATAAAAAACTACGAACCTCTGTGATATTTACAAATTAGTTTACTAATAAAAACAACTTTGCTAACTTTGATACTTTTACTTTTCTTAGTCTAATAATCGTTAATTTATTTTATTTATACTTTAATTGTTTATAAAAACTTTTCCCCAAATTTGCGCTCACCGATTGACCGTAGATTTGCGGATGAAAAGACACTGCAAAGTGAAAGGAGCTTTTCCTCAGCTAGGTGTTATATCATAGGCCGCCAGGGTGTAGTTCGTTTGATCCGAGGTCTTATCTTAGAACCTGTCTAGCAAACCCCCTAAAATAAATCGAAAACTAAATAAGTGAACTAAAATAAATTGCATTTTGGTTACCTTAGTTTGCTCATACATTGACGATGGGTTGAATTCCAAAGATGCACCAGGTAAATAGAAAGCATCTATGCGTGGTGGCGATAGGGATGCACATGCAGGTGAAGCGGACTCAAAAAAAAACACCCACAAGCAATCCATAATTTTGTTCTCCTCCTTTGATTGTAAGCCAGCATCATCATGGCATCGGGGCGTTGCTTGGGCTAGCTAAAGGCCAAACAAACAAAAGAAAAAAAATTATGGCTTTCTGAAAAAAAAAAAAAACAATAAGATAAAATACACTATTTCATGTAATTATACATACCGGTTCCCCGTTTTCACATTCGGGACGAAACCCAAGCCAAAATACTAGGTTACGGCGCGCTTTCGGTAATTGTGTTTTTTTTGCCCGGCATGATACTCTGTGGGTTGACTCCCCACGTCACGAGTGCAACCAGAGGCAAGAGGAACCTAGCCACGGCGTCCTTTTTTTTTTGGTTCGTTATCTTGGAGTTTATCCTAGAAACGAACAAAATTTGTTGCAACCACCGGGCTAGGTGCAGTCCCTCACGAATATCTGGAAAAAATGGAAGTTTGAATATGAAAAAAAAGAATATTAAATAATAATAATAAACTAAACTTACCAATTATATATGAAATTTTCTGCTGCTGCTGTTGCTGTTGCTGTTGGAGTGTTGGTAGTTGGTGGTGACTTGTGAATGGCATATCACAAAGACGAATTAAAAAGAGATGACTAACTTTTCAACCCAGTCTCGATCTCTCAACTTTTTAATTCTCTTGTAAACGTCAACATAGGAGAGATAACTAGTTTGTGTAGAGATTGACAGTTGACTATTATTGGGTGAGGTAGGTGTTTTATGTCATTTGGTGAGGTTATTATAATTAAAGACAAATAGTTTGGAAAACTATCGAATAAGCCGTATGATTTTTGGTCCCACAAAACACTTAAAGAATTTTTAGAAGAATTTTAGGAAAATAAATGGAAGGAAATGTGTTGAGCAAATTGCTGATGTCATGTGTAGACAAATTTCAAGTCACGCCATCTGTTAGGGAATGGAATGAGCGAATTTGACAATATGGCGGAGGAGATGGTTTGCCAAGAGTAAAAATGAGAGTTGAAGCGAAAAGAGAGTAGTCTGATAACAAATACAATGACATCTCTAAAAAAACTAAAACCAGCAAACTAGCGGGCATATGGAATCATACGATGCTATAGATGTGGGAGGAGAAATTTGACGAGGAAAAAAGTGGCCTGTTCGTTGGCTAGTCCTTCAAAAGTCAAATGTCATATTGCTGTAGTAAGTTAAAGTCGGATGACACGGTGTTTTTCTTGTTGGTCGGAAGAAATTGTTTTTTGGTGGAAATAATCCACATTTTTTCTGAAATTTAAAATCAAAAGTAAGAAGATAATTTTTTTTGTGAAATTTTGAGTGTTGAATTTTAATTTTATTTTGTTTGCGCTATGTAGTTTTCGAAACGAATTAAATTGTGTTGATTGAAGGGTAGTAATTGCCTTCCGCCATTTGCCTGGGCGCAGCAAATTGCGCAACAAATCGCATGTCAAATAAATACTTGATTAAGAGTGAGGTGAGTTTGAAATGAACAATTTTTGCTGAGAAATAAGTGCTTAAACGCGGTATTGTTGTTTAGGCTAAATACCCATCCCATCGTGCTGTTCTGGCGGTACCAGCTTGCCAGCGGAGCGCTGGGCCGCCGCCTCAAAAAAATTTTGTTGGTGCAATTTTTATATTACTGATTTTGGTGAGCGTCTTCATTGGAGCGACCACTACAACCACATTGGCGGAATCCTAAGACAGCAACAAATCCCTTTGACAGTTTTGTCTTGAGACATAAGCGGAAGGGTGAACTGCGACGCCAACGATAAAACCAGTGGATCTGGATATTCATTCAGCAGAATACCCTCTCTTGTGGGGTTCCAGGTTTTTATTAAAAATCAAAAAAACATAACTTGGTTTAACCTTGGGTCAAAAACGGACCGTTTTACGTCCCTCCATTAAAACATTTCGTTGCTGTTTTGTGTTTGTGATTGTCCTGAAGAAAAAAAAAAGAGACGTCAGTTTTTTTGTTAAAAATATTTTCTTAATTTATTTTTCGTTATTTTTTTTTTATATACCATTTCTTTAAATTGGTTATAATCAAAACTGAAAGTGTAAGTGAGAAGGTCGGTTGTCAAGGTCGGTCGTTAGAGATTACTCCGTTTTAACCATTATCGTTTTGTGTCTTTTTGTATACCTCCATAGAGCTCTTAGAAGGTAGGAAGTTATTGGGTTCTTCAAGTAGTCCTGCGGGTTAAAAAGGCTACTTTTGGAGTTGATATGATCGTCCTTTTCGAGAATCGAATTTCTTCACGATGTTTTATTTTTTTCCAGTAATTTTGTTCGGATGCTTAAGAAAAGAAAAAAAAACAAGAATAATTAGATTTTTTTTTATTTTGTTTGAGTTTGCTGAGCATAAGATTAAATTCTATTAATTTTGTTTGTACTTTTCATTTTTTTTCCTTTAATTAAATTGGTCTACAGATAAAAAAAGAATCCCTGTACAGCATAATCCTAAATATAAAAAATAATAAAATTTGTCACAACGACGTCTCTATTAGATGAAAAAAATTTGTTTTACTGATTTCTCGAAGGAAATCATGCTATTTTGAGCAAACGTTTTCAGGGGTGTGGATGGTAGCTAAGCTATCGAGGTGAAGATGGAGTGACCAGAACGCAAGCATCGTCCTATGATTGGGGGAATCCAAAAATGGCCACCGGATTCCTATGGTTGGGTGGGTTTGGCAACACTGCATCAACATCAGCAGTGCCTTGAAGTGGTAATCATCCGTCCGCTTTCAATTTCGATGAATTTGGTTTTATTCATAGGCCTGATTTGTGTTTTTGTTGCTGGTGAAGTTGAGTTTCGGTGACAAGATCCCCCCCATTCCGGCGAGCTAAGCTGTGCATCGCAAGCAGGCCGTGTCACTTGAAACTTAGCACTCCTACCCTTCTCTGAACTGTTCCTTTTCCAATTTCCTTTCCTTTCCTTATTTTTCCTACCTTACCACCTTACCGACATCCTAATATTCCTCTTGCCTCGCAACAATCTGCACTAATGTCTATGTCCACTATGAAAGACTTCTTGGCTTCCCAAGCAACACAATTGCCTCTTACAGATATCTTGAAAAGTTATTTTCCAAGTGTTTTCAACTCTTTGAACAATCTTAAAGAGGTCTGTAATACCCAAAAAGGCCTAAAGGGGAGGAGTCTATTGTATTGAACAAAGAGTTCTAAGTAAAGTATTTGTAAGACTTCATAAAGATCATTTTTTGATTAATCTATATAAAGACACTTTCAAGTGGTTTTCAAGATGTTTATATTTTTGAGTAGAAAGATTGAACTGCGAAGAAGAAAAATGTGTACAAAATGTCTTTCTCTTTCACGCAAATACAAATTTAATGCAATTCAAATAAAATGGATTGACTAATATAAATACACAAACATGGCGAATTCTGTCCTTCAATAATTTATGAATGGATTTACGATATTCATTGTATACCCTTTTTATGATTGTGTGTTTTGATTTGCGAGAGAAGATTTAATTTGAAACCGCATACTCTACCCTACTTGAAATTAACGCGCCTTCAAATAGAATAGTATTTACAAAGAAATATTCAGAAAAATAATGTTATAATAATAAAATGACCTCAGAATAAAAAAAAGAAATGACGTTTAAGTATGCAATAGATATGGCCGATTCATGTATGTATATGTATCGAAGATATTCCTACCTACAGGGTGCTTTATTTTATGAAAGGTCTTTTTTTGTTCGATCTGAATAATTTTAAAATGTAAAATAATTTCTGCAAATAAATACAACTCAAAAGGTTTACAAACTGAGCGACATATTAGCACTTAGAATTTTATATGAAATAAAATTAAATCAACTTTTTTATTGTATATGGTGATGCTAAGATCTCCTTTATGCTACAAAACACGAAGAAACATAATAATTGTTTGAAGAATGATTCCGGATTTTTATTGCATTTTTTTTTCAAAATTTAAATGTAAGTTGACAGGTTTTATACATATTACAGAGAAAAGATACAAAAAGACACTATATGAAAATAAGTAAAAATATATGTCATTCCTTAATTTTTATTTCACAAAGTGTTAAAATCCCTGGATTAAAAATCTGTTAGAAAGATATGGTAGCTTGACATTTTATTGTTGCGTCAACATTCTCATTCTATCAAGATACAAAATATTGAGTTCAACTGTCAACCGACTAAAGAATCACTGAAAATTCAGAAAATTTGATACTATACATAATCAAAATAATACCCATTATCAATTTTATTTGAATTTTATTTCAACATTTCTTTTATATTCTGCCAAATTTCTTCAAATAACAACATTTCCTTCTTTCATTTACTTACATCCGTAGAAACTGATGACTTCGTATAGTAAACGATAAAACATAAAAATCTAGTAAATAATAATTTAATTTTATCTTCAATATACGTTTAACAATGTCACCCTTTACAAAATATATGTATTTTATACAGAAACGCCACCCATTTGTAAAGAACTCTTTAAAAGATCTTAAGCACTTCACAATAAGATATCGAAACTGAAATTCAAAGCAAAGAGTGAAAAAAGTGTAAGCAAAGGTAAAGGAAGAATATAGCTGTTTACAATCAGTCAAATTCAAAGAAAAAAAGAGCAAACAAAGTGTAAGCAAAGAGTAAAAGAAACAGATAACAAATTCACAACAGTTTGGCTAGGCGCGCACATTCAATTTTTAGTTTTGCAACTGTTTGTTACGAGCAAATAAAAAGTTTGTGTTTTGACACAAACTAAACGATTGACTAAAATAAGTTCGCTATTTTGTGTAACATATACACACCTGCGCGAACATTCAACCAAATAGTTCATCTGTTTTCTATAATCAACCAAACAGTTGTGCAGTTTTGTTTATTTTTTGTTAAACATAATCATATGCAATGGCGCGCACATTCAACTAAATAGTTGAGTTGTTTTCTTTAAACAGAAGAGAGAAAAAAAGATTTTCGCTTGGTTTCACAATTCACAATTGTTAGGCGAAACAAAACATTTTTTTCCAACCAAAGAGGAAAGTAGTAATTCTTGATGTTAAGCTTTCATAAAAACGTTTTAGTGAAAACTTCCACAGAATATCTTCAAGATGTATTCGAAAGATTAAAATGAAAACCTATTTCAGCATTTTAAAACTACTCCTTTTAAAAAGGTTTTAAAGAGGGTATATAGAGAGTCAATATAATGACATTTGTCATGAATATCTTTAAGATGTTTAAAAGATGTTTTATTAAAAGTATAACAGAAAGAACACTTTTAAAGAGCGAATTAGGAGATTATAAAGTGAAATGGTATTAAAAAGATTGAACTAATAGTTTGTTAAGAGCTGATGCATTTATTGAAGTACTCTCCAAGAGTTTATGTGTTGCTTGGGTTCTGTCGCTTTACCAATCCATCGCAGCTTGAGATCTTTGGGCGTTCCGTTGAGTTTCAGACGTTTGGCTAGGTTTGAGCACATTATCGTTACGGAAGACCCTTCATCCAATAGAGCGTACGTTCTTATCACTGTATCACCGTTATAGATCCTAACAGGCAAAACTCTGAACAGAATTTTCGTTTCTCCAACGTCTTCGCAGTTTAATAAGGGTCTATGGACGTCCAAGGATTCATTTCCATCGTTTGGTGTTGTTGATTTACATTCCCGTTCTGTTTCGTGTAAAGTAGTGTAATGCACCTTTTGGCAATTTGCAACACTACATGGTTTCCTTGAGCGACAAGTTTTGATATTGTGTCCGTACTTCAGGCATCCAAAACACAGTTTGTTACGTTTTACGAATTCCCATTTGGCTGATGTCTGTAGTTTAGTGAAACTTTTACAATTTGAAACTGGATGTGGCTCTTCTTTGCAATATCGGCATTTTAATTTCTCAGCTTTCGCCTTTGCTTCGATAGTGTGCAACACGTTGCCTCTTCTTGGCCTCGATGGTGAATCGCTTCGACTTGATGATGGCAGTGATGTTGACGATACGAGGCAAACTAATCGTGCTAATTCACTTAACCAAGTGCTGAAGTGCTTTATGGTTGGGTAAGGCAATATGCTGACACTGTGTTGTGCCCATTCTATTCTTTTGTTCATGGGAAGCTTTGCGATTAGTTCTTGTAATAAGGTGGGATTAGCTAAATGTTGGTACATTCCACTTGATTCTAGAAACACGGACAAGTTTTCAACCTTTGTAGCAAATACGACGATGAGCTCTAGCTTGTTATCTGAAATCGGTGGAATTCCTCTTACCTTCTTCAGTTGGCTCTGGATAAGGCACTCCGGACGTCCAAAACGAAACTCCAAATTCGCCATCACTTGTTCCACATTATTTGGATGGATGAGTAAAGATTCGACTACATCTCTCGCTTCTCCTTTCACACTCCTTTGGAGACGAAACATGTTCTCAACTTTACTATATCCGAACATGTTAGTGGATTCAACAAAGGATGTGCAGAACATAGGCCACTCTTCCGGTTTTCCACGAAAATTAGGCAAATCGTGTAACTTTCGGTGAGATCCATACATTATGGATGACGAAGACGGATGTTGCGTTGGTTGAGGCTGTATGCTAGCAGCTGGATGAACTTGATGTTGCGTTAAATTCTGTAGGCTACTCAACGGTGGTAAAAACGTCGGAACCGTTCGTAAGTTCGAGATGTTGTTTGGCGAAAAGTCATTCGAACCCATCGGCAATGTTTCAGCAGAGTTAATAGTAAGCGGGGGTGCTTGTGCCCCAGGATGTACCGCTTGTGACGTAATCGGCATGTGTGACATCGTTGTTGTGGCGCGAGCTGAAACAAGGTTACACTGAAAGGCAGGAGCATAAGGGCTTGCATAGCTAACGGCTGTTGGTGCGAATGTTACTGTTGGAGCTGTATATGGCACTAATGAGGAGTTGAAAGTTGCACCAGATCCACTGGCAATGGATTCTGTAACAGCTGCTATTCTTGTTGCAGCAGACTCAGGGACATTGGTTGAAGACCTACTGGCGATGAGATTTGTTAATTTATCTTGCTGTTCACGTAGTAGTTGCTCAATGCGTTGGCGCTCCTGTTTTTCTTCGGTTACGGCTGCTAAAGCAGCTTCTAATTGTTCATTTAGTCGCTGCAATCGATCCTCCATCGTCGTTTTGTCTAAATCAGCCTGTCTAATGGTGTTGTTTAGATCTACTGGGTGTTCGTTATCATCGGATGATTCATTTGACTCCGCTGCAAGTTTTGAAGTCTGATTTCTAGTTTTCGGCATTGGCTTTTAATTTGCTTATAAAATCAAAACCCCTAACAAATTGCTATGGCTAAAAATCAAATTTATATATATTTTAAATTGTATTGTTAGGGTTTATAAGCAAAATGATCAAATTATTTGACTTTAAAAACTTCCGATGTTGTCTCTCTTAGATAGTTTAGTTTTCGACACTAACTGTGCAAATACAAATTTACTGCTTATTGCGGTTATAAAGTAAGATTCTTACCGTTTTCGACACTAACTGTGCAAATACAAATTTACCGCTTATTGCGGTTATAAAGTAAGATTCTTACCTTGCTAACTGCGAATCGTAGATGGCTTTTGTCTTACTTGCTGTTGTTAGATGGATAATCACTATATATATTTGCAGATTTTTCTTTTGCCGGAGGAGGTAGGAGCACTTTGTGTTAAGCACTATATTTTCTAAATTAAACTGAAATAACTTATTGTTCGTTCTAAATCAATAATTAATTTCTAAGCAAACAGAATACAGAATAGAAAACTTTGGCACATTAAAGGAATTTCTAAGTTTAACTATAATACATTTGACTCATTGAATTTAATTAAAACGAAAAGAACTTGGCACACATGTTGATTGATGATTGATGTATATCTTCTTCCAGTGGAGGTGGATAATTTAAGTCCGGATTTATTCATTCACAAATGTGACAATCGACAAAAGATATATTTTTCTTTCTTCTTTTTACTGGCTGGGGTTTATTTCTTTTCATCGACTATTGCTCTCGAAAAGATGAATAATCCAAGATAAAAAAAGGCAGCAGGTTTCTTCCACTAGCTGTGGGAATCTAATGAAGGCAAGAGAGTTCTTCCACTGGCTGTGGGAATGCAAAGACGGCGACTGAGTTCTTCCACTGGCGGTGGAAGTCCAAGTAAAAGGCGGCAGAGTTCTTCCACTGGCTGTGGGAATCCAAATAAAAGGCGGCAGAGTTCTTCCACTGGCTGTGGGAATCCAAAAGGCAATACAGTGTTCTTCCACTGGCAGTGGGAATCCAAAAGGCAACAGAGTGTTCTTCCACTGGCTGTGGGAATCCAAAGGGCGACAAGGTTCTTCCACTGGCTGTGGGAATCCAAAAAAGAATAAAGGCAAGGTTCTTCCACTGGCTGTGGGAATCCAAAAAAGAATAAAGATCCAAAAAAGAATAAAGATGTCGTCGGCACCACCACACCAAATGAATAGAACGAGCATTTATTCAATATTTGCTGTTTTGCTGTTTATTCTCTAAAATTTCAAAAATCTTATAATAGGTTTACAATAATATATATTTTATCTTACTTTTTGGTGGATCCTGGCAGATGACCGGTGGCTGACGAAGTCTAATGCAAAATGGCGAAAGGAAAATGCATGACCGGAAAACGTGACTTTTATTTTGTGCTAATGACAGATGATGGTAGGTACTGTCAAAGTCAAATAAGATCTGTTCGCTCGGTATCTGCCAGAAGTGCCAATATAAATGGTGCCAAATAAACTTATAAGGATACGTCACACTTCAAATTATTAAGTGACACAAAATTTTAACTTTTCATTTCAATTTATTATGAAAATTGTGTTCAAATCATGATGAAAACTATCTAGTAAAAAATGGATGCGATTCAACGTGAAAAGATAAATTAGAAAGTTCATATTGTTCTACTTACATTTATGTACATAGATAGGAGATTTTTTTGAAATAATAGCAAATTCACTTATAGTTAGATAAATATAATGACAAAAATGCCATTTCCATTTTAAAATATAAATATAAATTTACGAAGAACCGGTTCTACCTTTTTATTAGGTTACCTGTCAAAACCTTACAGCAACAATCGTCAAGCAATTCAGTCCCTAGAAGACAATATCCGCCGTAAAGCAGTTTTCAAAACTAAATGCTTTGCTCTCGCGTGTTCACAAATTTCGCTGAACACCTTTTATATTATTGTTTTTATTTTGTCCTGGATAACGTTAAAATGTAAGGTTCAAATTGAGATGGATGGCTATAGTTTCTATGCCAAAAATCGTAGTTCAGGCCAGGAGCCTCTGGAATTAATATTTATTTTCACCACTTTTGCACCAACAGCTCTAATGTTGGTAGTGAGAAGTTGAACCATATTCACAGAGCGTTTGTATGGAAATTTCATACGACTAGCAGTCCACAAATACGTCAATGCGTTGGACCATTCTGTAATCAGCTACTAGCAGTCCATATTTAGTAGATATGTCAATGTCAATAAGACGGCTTTTAAACGAAGCAATATTACCTTGCGATTTTTAAGCCCGTAGGAGAGAGACGTGTGTGTCGGCGGGGTTACATAAGGCGGAAGATGACTCCAAAAGAGAAACTAAGATTAAAAATCGCTTCCGTGTAAAATCAGTATAATAAAACATTAATTTAGAGCCAATGTATTTCAATTGTTCAACACACATAAGAACAGCAACAGCAACGCCAACAGCGTCGTTAGGCCAAAGTCCTAAATTTGCTGTTGCTGGTGCAGTGTTGTCAACTTTTCCACTGCAATATTCAATGGCACCACAATGAAAAACTTTTTTCCAATATGAAATGTCAAGCAGATGAAATGACGTTGCTGGTGGCAATGTGTTTGAGAAATTTTCGCTGGTCAGCGTGCTGTTTACTGTTGAAGATGCTGGTGCTGTTGCTGGTTTAATCTGTTTCGCGCATAATGCTTTTTGAGGTTACTTCTTAACTGCTGCAGTGCCCTCTACTTGTTAGAAACGGAACTATAATTAATACTCGCTGTACACGATATCCGCTGTAACGAGTATCCACATTCCATCTGTCATCCCCACAAAATCAACATTATAATTCTTAGCTCTTTTTAATTAATTTTATAACTACTAAAACATAAAAATGCAACGCGAGAAAAAACAGCTAGAAATGACTGGACGCAGTCCTCAATCGTTTAAATGACCTAAAGAATTCAATCGGCTCAATGATCCATAAAATAGAAACCGAATACGAATCAATAAATTGGCCAAAATTTCTGACAATTTTGCTCTTATTTCGAGTCATGTAAGTTAAAAATATAAAACAATTTAAACTTCTTATGAAAATCTAAAACAAAAACCCCATTAGTTAACAGGCCTCTCGAAAATCCTATCCAAAGAACTGGGACCTCCACTGCGTAATCGCACTGTTTTGCCTTTGATGTTGTCCCCCGCAAGAGATGAGGCTCTATGGAATCTAACCGAAGGTCGTGTTCCAGTCTTCTCACATGATATCGTTCCGAATTACCTGAGGACCAAGCCAGATCCAACAGCCGAGCAGAAAATGATTCAAAATGAGCAAAAGGTTCGATTCCGTCACAATCAAAATGAAAAAGATATCACACTATTTTCTTACCTTTTTTACAGGCCGCAAATCTGTCTATAGAAACTGCAATGAAACAAGTCGCCCAATATGGGAAAAGGATTGAAGACAGCAATGGAGCTGCCTGGGCCTGGTTCGGCTGCAGGTGGTATGATGGTACCACCGGCGATCCGCCAACCATCACCGATGAGCTCGGTCAGTCCATCAGGTGTGAATCAACTTGGCAAAGCACCATCAGCCATTAAGACAAACATCAAGTCTGCCAATCAAATTCATCCCTTCGGAAGATGATTTGAATGAACAAGACTTTTCTTATTTACAGTAGGTTAAGTTCTCTCATAATTAGGTCCAAATTTTGTGGGGTATTCAGAAAACTCAAAGAACAACTTCGTTGAGAATATATACTGTCAAATGTTTCACCACAAAATCTCGGATTAGCTTGCTATAGAAATACAATTTTTATTTTGCGAATTGGTAGATTTTTATTGTAGAATCGAAATATAGGTAGCTTAAGTCACTTTAAACGACGACTTTTCCTTAATTTTTTGGATATTGATACATAAATATCGACGTTTATAGCAAATTGTTAAACATAACGACAAATTTAAAATAAAAGTATTCGATTTTTTCCAGATCTAAGCACATCGACGAAATTCTTCTATTAGGCTTAATACAAGCTAATTCTTAATCTAACTTAAATCTAGGATTGGATTGAATTGGAAGGATGATTAAGACGGATTTACAGGCAGGGTGAACTGAGGTTGAAGTCGAAACAGTTAATTTTACAATTAATCCTCCGAAGCATGCGAGTGATGGGTTCGTTGGAGCCATAAGAGGTACGGTCGGTAGGCAGATAGAAGAGACGAGGATTTCTTATATTACTGGAAAGAGATGGAATTTTTAGAGTTAAAGGATACGAATTCAACAAGGCTAGTCGTTGTGGACTTGCCCTTTATAGGGCCGCGTTGTCTGGGGGAAATGAGAGACTTAAAATAAAAACTTAAAATATCATACAAAATGCTTTTTAAAGATTTTGGTAATACATATGTGAAAGTTTGGCAATTGGACAATAGTTTGTAACTTCACACTTTGGGCCCTTTTAATGTATGAGGGTTATGAAAGAGGTCTTCCATAACTGAGAGAATACCCTTGAGATAGAGATATGGGAAAATCCAGCGTACTTTAGGATTTTATGTCCCTAGCAGATATAAAAATTTAGTTGTTATTGGTGTAATTTTTTTAAAATAGGACTTAAATAGAGAGATGATCTATATGTATATTTCAACACAAAATGTTTTATTTTTGAATATACAGCTATTTTATTACACGAAAACAACGAAATTTAATATAAATTATTTGTCCCTTTCAATGTTTTTTTATTTCTTTTGTAATCTTTGTAACTTTTTGATGCAATGTTTGATCCACCTGAAAATTGAAATAATTATTGTAGTTACTTCACTTAGTACCTCAACATACAACATACATACTGTAATATTTTTCCAAGGTTCGTTAAATAAAACTTATTACTCTTTTTAGTATTTCTTCTTTATTCACACTTTCCAATTCAAAACAGTAAATCTCAATTTATAAACAACTCAAATACTTTTATTCAAATTTAAATCACACTTGTTTAATAACACAATCCAATAAGCAATACTTTTGCACACTTTCATAATCCAAAATCAACTGTGTCTCGCTCACCCTCACCGTGAAGTGAACACTCCCTTATATACTTAAATTAGTTGTTCTCGAAAGTTCTTGTCATTGTATATAAATTCTTATAGTAGTCTCATGACGAGGAACGCCACGCAGGGTTACCCTGTTGCAATCGCCTAGAATATGAAAAATGAAAATCAAATCACTTTCCAATACAAATATAATTTAGAATCTAACTTACTCGTCAATCTGCCAAGCTGGAGAACTTCTCCTTGGTTCGGGTAACTGCAAATAAAAACCTGCAAGAAAATGGAAAATCAAATTCGTTTCAGAGGAAGTAAAATAAAACCTTTAAATTACCCGTCAAACTGCCACGCTGGCGAACTTCTCCTTGATTCTGGCCACTGCTGCAAGTTAAAGCCTGAAAAAAAAAAGGAAAAACAAAGTTAGAAAAGAATGTTTTTTTTGCCTTTATTTATTAATATCTACACTAATCTACTCTAATCTACGTAAATAAAAAACTAAGGCTGGCATAAAGATAGAAAAAAATATCAAAAAGAATTACCTGAGTAAAAACAGCCGCCATGTCCGTCAGCATCGTCCAGATCCAGAGTAAACGTTTGTATTCTTTTATTGAATGAAAGTAGGGGAATTGAAGGATGTGGGAGAAGTACGACCGCGATCACTTTAAATGAGTTACAAGCGAGAGCGAGAAGAATAGATTAGATACTTGTAATCCATAACTACTTGATACATCCCACACCAAAAATTTTTATTGGAAATGGAATCCGTTTTGTTCTACACACTTCGTTAGTTATTTAGTGGAACGTAAGGAGGTATATTCATGTCGGTAAGGTTGAATAGTAAATAGGAGAGGCTTAGGTAATAGCTAAATTGATTGCAGGGGAGGAAAAGAAATTCGAGAGAGCTTTTTTTTCTCAAACGATAGTTGTTCATACATACCGATATATGTTTTGGTGGGCGAGCGGTGAATGGTTGATGGTATTAGTGTCCATTTAGTTATAAAGCGGGATTTACTTGCGGGTCGAGAAGTTTAGTCACCGTTCAGGTAGAAAATTATAGAAGAAACAGTCGAGAAGAGTGGTTGATTGTCAAAAAAATTTTAAATAGTTCGTTAGAAAGAAAATTCAAATCGACGTTAAATAAGGAGATAATTTATAAAGAAATATTAAATAGATTAAAGAAAAAAAAATCTGGGTGAGTGAGATTTCAAAAAATTTAAATCAGTAAAAGAAAAAAAAAAAAAATGAAAAGAAGAAAAAAAAAAAAAAGAAAAAAAGAAGGCAGACACATTCAGTGGTAACGTTCTTTGAAATTTTAGAATCCTGAGATCACGGTGAACGAAGCAAAGAAAGTGAGGCAAGAAATAGGAAAGAGCGAAATCGCCACAGAAAGGCTTGGAAGTTCAGAAAAGAACGGAGCTGGAAAATAATAAAAAGGATATTACAGCAGAAGTAAGATAGGAGATTGTAAAATTTGGTGAGTGATAAATTTATAAGATCAATGAAATGAATATGAAAAATAAAAGTGCAAAACGTAAAAAGGTAAAGGAAGTGATTTTTGTGGCGGTCACCAGTAGAACATTGTGGCCGCCGAAGTTTTGTCGCCCCAGAGGAATCCGCCATTTTTTGAACTCTAATAGCGAAGTCTCTAGTAGGCGGCACTTTCTACTGCTTCTTCCCTCACGGTGGACCATTTGCAAATCCTTGGTGTTGACCAAGATAACCGAAAAGTACTATTAATGAAGAGAAAAATTGGAAAGAATATATATAGATGTATACATGCCCGAAAAGTGTCGAATCAAAAATCTTTTTTTTGGCGTAATAATTAGTTTATTTAAATATATAAAAGTAATTTCATATTTTTTCTTTTAAACAAAAAAAATATCGTTATAAATAACAGAAATTGTAAAACAAAAGAAAGATAAGAGAAGTAAGAAAAGAAACCGGACGAACTGTGCTTTCCTCCGTGTCGCTCGCGATCGTGGTAGACCGTTTATTTGGGTTAAGTCCGTTAGACGTAGACCTAATTAGAGCTCTGGCTAGGTAGGGTCTTCGGTAGCGTATCCGTTACTTACCCAAGGTGCTAAAAAGAGCACTATCTTTTTTTTTAAAGCCTGAGGAAGGTGTCGGCGCGTAAGAGGGTGAATTTTTGCCTCAAATTCCTTACTTTTTCTTTGTTATATATATAAAAAAAAAAAAAAAAAAAAAAAAAAAAACAAAAAAAAAATGTATATAATATTAATTGATAGTCTTAAGAAAGCAATATTTAGGTAATAGGTTTAGCAGAAATTCTTAGTTTTAAGCAAAAAGTATATTATTCCCGTCAAATCTTTGGTTTAGACAGATAGTTTCAAGTTTTTTTTTTGTAAATGTATCTTAAATTCCAATATAAATAATAGTTCAATTTTCAATATATTAAATGTCCTTATATGCGCCAAACATTTTGTCTTTTAATGGGCTATGAGATTAGCCTGATGGAGAGTTAAGAACATTTTTCAGGGGGTGGAAAGAGGTGACTATAGGAACCTAGTGGAGAAAGAGATGGAGTGAAGGTAACGATCGACTCTGCTTTCGGGGAGTCCGAAAATTTCTGCCACGGATTCCAGGTCGGGCGGGCGGCTGCACTGCACAACATCAGCGGTGCCACAAATTAAATCACGATGGTAGACTCGTCGACGGTAAGCAAAACGCTAGTTTAATGTGTGTGGTGGCAATTCGAGTATATATTTTTTTTGGTTTGGCACGATTTTTTTTGTTTTTGTTACTGGTCTAGCCTGATCTGAGAACAAGATCCCACCCTACATCCGACGAGCTAAAGCCGTGCCTCGCTAGCGTGCCAGTTCTTAAGGTCAGACATTCCTCTCCCCCGTTCAGGTATCCACCATAGATGCTTTCGACTTCCTTTCCCCATACTTACTTTTATACTCTTTCTTCTTACTTACCCTTTTCAAATTTTATCCAGATGTATACAGATTCATATTTTTGTACGTTTCATTCTCGTTTCCAAACCGCTTCCGTTCACACAAACCTACTCCATTTTCATCTAACCATGTATTCGCAGTATCGTTTCTTTTCCGGTTCCTGATATTTTGCCAGTCTATTCCAATCCGATCCTGAACGGCTTCCCATAACCTACCTATCCACTTCCTCAAACCTTCACAAGTCCCATCCCCTCACTCACTGTCTCCCAACCAAGCACCCGGTAACAAATGGCGCCCAACGTGTAGTCCTAGTCTTTTGTCCATTAACCCTACCTCATTATTCATGCTGGTCCCGGTGACATCATCTGATGAAACGTATGTCGTGATTGGGATCGCTCATAAGAATACCTAATCACCTGCGACGTAGAATTGGGTGATGCCACCGAGAACAGAATGAACCGATAAATTTTTTTTCTCCGTATCGCCGTGGCCGGAGTCTGGGATTTCTGTAAGTCTTCAAATGGAAAGTATCAACAAACTAAGGATGCCAATGGAGACAAGCTCATAAATATAGATTTTGATACATTGTACCCATCAAAATCAAATAATCTTTTTCTAAAATTCGACCAATTTGAAAAAAGGGCAAATGAAGTTTTCTTCCCGTCCACCATTAAAGAGAAACTTTTTCTGGAAACGTACAAGAAAATGATTTGTCCCGAAACATGTACAGGTAATTTTAAGAATTATTAATTTTTATCTAATAGTATCTGAACTAAATTTATTTTTAGATTCACGGCACTTCTTTTTTTTTAAATTACTTCACACTATTCTTCTACCACCACGCATCAGTAAAACATGCAAGCCATCGATTTCGGACGCCCAAAATGACATGATTCTTTATTTGGTGAGTGTAAATAATTTTAAACAAAAGGAAGATGAGCTCAAGGAACGTGCAGTTAAAGAAAACCTGAAAATACAGCCAAAAATTTTTGTAATAGGAGAATATGAAGAATGCTTAAAAGAGTTTTATGTTTGCGTTGAGGAAACTTGTTACAAAGTTCCAACGCTTCTACATGCAATAGACTTGATTATCAAAATTTGTTTCGTGTTTAACTTAGAATATTCACTAAAAAGTAAATATATCTGGATCTTCCTACAAGAATATTTATATGAAATACCATCGATCGAAAAAATTCCAAAAATTAAAAACATAATTTCCAAATTAGAAAATGTCATCACTGAGTGAAATCTATAGTTCAAACACACATATTTGCTCAATCTGTAAAGATGAGTTTCAGTTTTCAGACAACCTGCTTCATCATTTAAAACGCGAACATAAAACTCCTACGCATTATCAATACCTATGTAATTATAATTCATGTAATAGATACTTCCAAACAATTTATAAATTTAAAATTCATATTTACAAACATGATATGAACACAGATAACGAAAGTTACTCTGAAATTCCCAAAAAAAAAAATAAAAACGTACAACCTGCCACAGAATCTGACGAAACTCTTAGTGTTGAGAAGTCTTGTTCTCAGTTAGGTGCTCAATCTTCTAAAAATCCAAATCTACTTAATGTTGAGGAAATGCAAAAAATGTTAGCCAAGGCGGTGATATCTTTTGTCCTTAAGCTTCACACAAAATCGAATTTTACTCGAAAAAGTATTCCAGATATACAAAAGACCTTAGAAGAAAGTATTTTTAAGCCTTTGTTTGATTATATTAACCCAATTTGTGCCATTTGTTGAACCTGGTCTCAGGCCAATTTATGAAACAATTCTTAGTTATGGACAAAATCCTTTCAAAGATATAGCATCGGAATACAAGTTTTTTAAAAAAATTGAATCCCTGGATATTTTTAAGCCACCCAAATTATTTACTATTAGTAGTCACTAGTCAGTTAGATGAAGTTTTTCTGTGTGGAGAGCCCACTTTAAAAGAAAATATTATTGAAGGGTGTCTAACTGACATTCATTTTCAATTTAAAAAGTTGTTTGAATCACCTTTTGTTTTTGAAAAGACCCTGAAAAACATTGAATACATTAAGTCAAAAAATCTTTTAAACCATTTTATAATGGGGAATATGTGGAAGTCTAAACAGTCAAGTTTCGGCGATAGAACAGTTTTCCCATTGTTTTTGTATTTTGATTCATTTCAAACTAATGATGTTAACGGGACTCATAACGATTCGATATGTGGTATTTATTATACAGTTCCAGTTATTCCTCAACATCATTTATCACACCTGAACAATATTTTCGTAGCTGGATTTATTAAGTCAAAAGATATGTCTCATTTTGGAAATAATTCAACTTTAGGGAAACTTATTCAAACTATTGAGGATCTATCTACAAAGGGGATTAATGTAAATTGGAAAGGAGAAGTAATAAAAATTCATTTCTATCTTGGCCAAATTTTGGGCGATAATTTAGGACTTAACGAAGTTTTGGGTTTTGTACCTTGTTTCGTTGCCAGACATTTTTGTAGAATTTGTACAAGAGATAAAAAAAGTTGTCAAAATGATTCTGTAGAATTTCGGGAAAGTATTCGAAACGTTTTGGTTTAACCAAATGTTTTTATAGTGGGCTCCAGGTCAATAAAAGACGGTTTATATATGCAACGTTTCGAGCATGAATACACTCTTCATCAGGCCTTTTATTGAAAAATACAAATAACATTAAATTCATGTATAAAGTAATTATACAAATGTCAAAACACTTACAACAATTATTAATTGACTTTTCAACAAAGCATTAACACAGGATGTACATAACAACTTTTTAGAAAAACTATTATTAAAATGAAAAACATTAATAAATAAATGCAAGTTACAATCAACAAAATAAATATATCTTTACATTTTTCTCAAAACAAATTTAAGAACTGCATCAATATCCGGCTTCACACTTTCGGTTCACACTGTTTAGTGTTTTTTCTGATAAGCTGACTATACACCATGCTTAGATTATCACAGTCAGATCGTCTATTTATTGCTCTCTCATTTTTGTTTATATGTAGCATTTCTAACAACATTCTCTTCCCCTGGTGTCTCTCTACTTCTAATATTTTTACATTGTCTAGGTCAGGCCTGTGGTTCTGCTCTATACAATGCAAAGCAAGTGCAGTTTTTTGAGACCCCCCGTTGTTAATATCAGACCGGTGGCCTGAGAGGCGATTGCGGAGCTTTTGTTTGGAAGTGCCTATATACACAGATGGACAGTCCATCCCATTCCCCCCCAAACAATTGATTTGGTAGACCACGTCAGACTTATCCAGCTTCTTCACTTGTCCCTTTGTGTTAGTGAATAACAAAGACTTGAGGGTATTAGCTGATCTAAACGCTATCTTCGTTGTCTCTTTGTTTCGAATAGGCGCTGTTATTATTCGAGTCGAAAGAGAAGGAATATATATGGCACTTCGATAGACAACAGGTTGTGGATCGATTATGGGTGTCGTGTTGTTGTTCTCTTTGTAATTCTCTATCAGTTTCTTGATGACGTGCACGGGGAAGGAGTTGGAGTACAGGGTGTCATTGATGATACCAATATTTTTATGTCGAAAGGTGTGATGACTGCAATCGAGTACTCTGTTGATAAAATTCTGTGCGGTGTTGAATTTTACCTGTTTTGGCTGTTTGGAGTGGAAGTTTATTAAACGTCCAGAAGAAGTGGGTTTTTTGAACCAATCGAAAATTATTTTTCTACCTTGTCTAACAACTTTCACATCAAGGTAGGGCAATTCTCCATCTTTCTCTACTTCTACTGTGAACTGGATCTTTCTATGAAATGAATTTAAAGCGTCCAGGGTTGTGGCAACATTTTCAGATTTCACTATTGGTTTACTCTAACGAAACTAATTTGTCAATGCAACCTGAAACTTCCTCTGTTAAAGAAAATTCTATCTGGAATAGTCTGTCCTATTTTCACGTTACTGATAATAAAGCTTGTGATGTCATGCATGACATTTTTCTGGGTGTTGGCAGATATAATTTGGCAAAAATTTTAAATTATTTTATTTTTGAAAAAAAGTATTTCTCTTTGGATGCATTTAACTATAGAAAACAAATGTTTTCCTATGATTCTCATTTTATTGGGAATATAAGTCGTCCAATAGAAGGAAGCCACATTAAAAATGGAAACATAAAAATTAATGCGGCTGAAATGAAAACATTTTTACACTTTATTCTGTTAATGATTGGAGACTTGATTATAGAAACTGATTCAGTTTATCAATTTTTAATTATTTTTGTCAAAATTATCGATATTATAACTCTTGATCAATTTGATTCTGTTATTTTACATGAATTAACTGTTCTGATTGAAAAACACAACAATTTTTATATTGAATTTTTTAAAGAAAAATTAAAACCTAAGTTTCATTTCATGGTGCACTATAGTAATGTTATTATGAAATCGGTCCTTTGAAACATTCTTGGTGAAAACATCAATCATTAAAGCAATATTGTCATGCTATTAATTCAAGGATAAATATTCCATATACGTTGTCCATAAAAAGTTGTCTCCAGTTTCCATATGAAGCTCTAAATAACACTTTTTTTTATGATGATTTTTCTAATGTGTCAAAGAAAACTCCATTTAATTTAGTTGATCTTCCATTTTACAAGAGTTTATGCACACAATTGTCTCTTGGATGGCAAGTTGAAGTTGTTTTATAAGGGAAATTATTTTAAAATTAATTATTTTATAAAATCCGAGTTCTTAATTATGAAGATAATTAATATTTTTATCGAATCCGATGAAAACTGTTTTTTGGTATGCCAAGAGTTCAAAACTTTATTTTTAGAAAAATTTCAGTCACATGAAATTGTAAATGAATTAAATTGCTTCTATTTGAAAAGTATTAAAAAATTTTCAAGATGTTGTGTAAAACCTATAACCTTAAACAGTAATGAAACAGTTCTCCGATTTTAAAATTAAACTGTATGTATGTACCTGCATATTTTCTTATGCATAATCAGAGCCCTATAAATTTGTCAAACATTTACATAAATAATATGTATGTATGTATTCGTATATTATTAGAACCCCAGATCACTAATATTAAAAAATAATTATGTAGATTTTTGTTTAAGATGATTCAACATGGAAGATATATTATTTTTGTTTAAGTTGTCAAATTAAAGAAATCTATGTACCAGGGACGAAGCGTCCATATATTGAGTGGAATGAGTGCTTCCGTTAAACCATTTGAAAAAATCGTACCTAGCAAGGAATTAAATTCAAAATTCCAAATTGTATTAATATTTTTATTATTTTATTTGTATCTATTAATGAATCTTCATTTACTCTGTAAATTACATTCCAACATCATTATGACAACATTATCATCTTTTACTAAAATTACTAAAGGAAATCAAGATCTCTCTGGTTATTACAACTTAAAATGCCACACTGCAAACCAACTGAGAATGCTCAACATCACTCCATTATTTATAATGCTCAATATCATGAAAGTTCTTGCTAAAATGCTTAACAGCTATGCATTCCTTATTATCGCCTCCATAACTCAATTTCAAAATACCCTTCCACTCCAAGTCAACTGAAAATATACCTACAACATCACTCACCAATATTCACAAAATGCTCAAACAAAAATGATTCTCAAACAATATAGAATGCACAACCGCTGGGCATTCAATTATTTCGCATACTTAACTTAGATCTCAACCCAAAGTCAAAATAATTTTGTCTCGTTTCTTGCCTTTTGCACAGTGTGTGAAGAATGAGTTGAGTGAATGCATTACGAGAATTTCCTACAAGAGAGATAGGAAAACAAAAATTTATCTATTGAGTTGCTTATTGTCTCAAACTGATAATGAGTTTAATTTCGTGAACAAAAGGGGTAAAAGAGTTTTATTTTAACATAATGTGTGTGCAAATTTAGGTGCAATTCATTCATAACTATCAGAAAACAAACAAATATAAATTTAAAAGGTGGTAGTTTTTTAATTATTTTCGTGGCGATAAATACAATCCACCTGTTTTCTGTTTATTTTTTGTTATTATAAAAAAAGTGGTCAAAAATAGTATTTTTTATATTCATATCTGAGGTTTCTTGACATTCCAGCAGAAATATAACTAAAGGTTATTTTCAATTATGAGAATTTTAAATCAAAAAAAAACTTCAAGGAATCTTAAGATTTTTAATATCCCTTAATAATGGCATCTGTAGAGAGATCATATTCATGTTTTAAGAGAACTAAATATTTTTTAGAAATAAATGTGGACAAGAAAGGTTATCTACTCGTAGCTTAGTTCTTATCAAATCGTACTTAGATAATTTTGCCTTAAAAGAAAAAGGATAAATCTTTGCGCAAGGCATCAAGCTTTTTTATTTAATAAGACTTTACTGTAATATATTATTTATGTATATTATTTTATGTGTATTACCATAATGTGATATTTAAAAGGTTGGATCTCAAAGGTCTTTCATTTTTGGTTTTATGTTCAGTGCTTCCGCTATCGAAAAAATCACGCCTCGTGCCTGCTATGTACCTATATTATATAAGAACGTAAAAAGAAATAAAGGAAAGATATTTTTTTTTTCAAAACACTTTAATACTTTTATCTTTTTAAATGGGCTGTAATATATGTACATCAACTTTTAAGAATTCTTTCGAACGAACATTTGCTTAATTTTACGTTTTCCCACGATCTATGGTAAGTACTTAGATATTATGAGTAAGTCAAATTTCTGACTTTGTATACTAACGATGTTTAATGTTTTCTTAATTTAATAGATTTAATAAATTTTGTTTGACTTTTCAAGAAACAAACGATTTAATATAAATAAGAAAAAAATTAAACATTTATAACTAAATGTACTAGAAAAATACCAATACTGTTGCAAAAAGTTCAGAAAATTTGATGCATTCAAAAAATATAGATCTGCATCATTTTCGAATAAAAATCAGCCAGTTGCTTATAGCAATAATTGTAAAAAGTTTGTCAACAAAATTTCTTGTGATAAAATTATATTTTCAATTAATTGTAAAAATATAATATACATGAAAAAGTCCAGACTATTTTAGAAGAGATTTAATTCAATTTAATTCAAAAAGATGAAAATTCAAAACTATTTAATACAAAAATGTAATATGGACAGTACAGTTTTAAATAGTTTGTGCTAAGATTTAATAGTAAATTTTCTTTTTAATTCGCTCTTCTACACAATCTTGATTTTTTCATTTTTATATTTTTACATTTAACTAAAAATATATTTTATTGCAAGAAATTTTGTTAACAAACTTTTAACAATTGTTGTTGTTAATGCAACAAAATCATTTTCAATTTTACTAACAATATTCATTTTTAGGGCAACAATTCTACGTTTTTATCACAACAACTTTTCCCAACAAATTTCTAACAATTGTTATTGTTGACGCAACAAACTAATTTTCAATTTTTTTCAACAATTCATTTTCGAGGCAAGAATAATTGTCCTCAACTATCTAACATTTATAATTGTTGAGGTAAGACCTTTTAATTTAATTTATTAAACAAAAAAGTTTTTCAGTTAAGAACTTAAGTTCTTATGTGTTTTACATTTTTGTTTTCAATTTAAGAATTTAAATTCTTATAGCGTTGCCAACACTTTTAATATTGATTCAAGAATTCAGATATTTGGGTTCATTTTAACCAACGAAAATGGTTGGGCGAAAGTATAAATTTGTTGGCATTAGAACTTTTTTTTCTGAGTGTTCGAAGCATTCCGCATCGCAAGGGGGAACCCTAATTCCAAAATCTGTTTGAGATCTATGGCTCGATTCACAAAGCATTAAATTTGATTTGCTTTCATTCTCTGAATTCTTGCTTATTATCATGTCTAATATACCACCAACTTCACTAAAATAACAACTTGATTGGGTGTTATCTAAACTTTTGTCTTCATTTTTCAGACACTTCACATACACTGCCCTCAATTCCTGCCATAAAACCTCAAATTCTTTTTTCCATACTTCTAACATACCAGAAGTCAAGGCTTCTCTATTTGGAACATCGCGAAAACTTTTTGTCGTTTCATTGATTTGTCTTACGCACAGATAAAATTCTTGTGAAATAGTCATTTCAAAAACTCAGGAAGAATAAATAACAAAAATCCCAAACGAAGAAAAAAGTGCACACGCAATGCAAAAAAAAATCAAAAAATCTAATTAAAAATTTAATTGAAATCTTAAAAATCATTGAACTTTTAATTCAATAATTTTAATTTCTTTTAAAGTAAGTAAAACACCGATAACTCACAACGGAATAAGGAAAAACCGTATGATTATTCACCGAAGAGAGATGGAAAAGTATCAAATCAGGAGATCAAACAACCGTATACCGAAACTGTACCTTTACCGCGTGATCAAAAATCTTTCCAAATACGTCCAAACTGAACATAAATTTAATAATTAACTTTTCTCAATTTTCATTAAAAATCTAGTCTTCGAATTTCACATCAAAGTATGCAAAAAGAACTAATGAAATATTCTTTTTTCTCACTAACTTCCAATAATAATCTAGCTCGAGAACAAAAAAAAAACACTTTCTTTTAATTAATTTATCGATCAAATTAATCGATCGAAATCTTATTTTTCGCAAGCAAAAAAATAAAAAAACTATATCGAACAAATTGTCCGCAATTAAACAATATTTTCTTGTGCACAGCACCTACCTTGGTTATAGGATGGGATTTGGGTTTTCCAAAATGTTATTATGCACACAATTTTGTTCAAGTTATGCATAAATTAAATCTCCAAAGGGTTCCGATCTGGCTCGACTGGATCAAAAAAATGTTGGCGGATTCCTCGCTTGAATCCTAGTTGCCAATATTTCTCTATGCGCTGCTATGGGTGGACAGCTACATACATATATATAAAGTGCTATGGGTAGGCACTTTCCATCAATCCCAAAAATCCAAAAAAATCCAAGTAGGTACATATGTATATGCTGTGAAAAAAGTTTCTTTGCAGTACCAAAAATATCAAGAGAAAAACCTGTTTTATTTTTACCTATTTATTTATTTTCTCGATCTTTTCTTCTTGAACAATATTCGTAAACTAACTTATAAGACTTAAACAATAATCAATAACACCGACCGACTTGCTCGGTGGTGAAAGCTCAGCTTAAAAATACATTGAGATTAAGTCAGTTAATGATTGAGTAATTAACCTTAATCTTAATAACTAAGTTTAATGTTAATTACTCAATCATTTCTAAAAAATATAATGCACCTAAAAGTAGGCAATTTAATTGTGGGTTTTTTATTTCTTGATGATCAGAAGTTTCTATTTCGGCGTCAACAATGCCAGTGATTTTACAATAAATATCTACTGTAAGTCAGGTTTGAGTTTCTCGCTTATTGTGATACATAAATCCATAATCAAAAATTGCTCCATTTTGCTGCCCCGGGCGGCAGGCCTAGGGGGGCGGCAAAATGTCGCCGGTGATGCGGGTAGAGTAGAAATCATGTGTTTCATGACAGATCGTTTGACAAGTCAACAAACAACAATGATGTAAATTTGAAATTTGCCACCCTATCTGTGGTTCGTCGTTGACCGCTTTCGTGAATTCGTAGACGGTGAGTAGGGTCGTAAGAGTGCATTCCGTATTGTCGCGCTGATCGCGAAACTAGAACAAAACGTTCCGAAACTCTCGCGAAACTGAAAGGGAGTGTTCCGAAACATATGATATGCATATGCGAGATATGATAAGATAACTAGGATTCGACGGAAACGTTATCCTAGTCTCAGCCAGCTCAATGTTTTTGCGCCCTCCCGCATCACAGAAAGTTATTTCGATTGTGTTGTTTATAGTTTAAATACTGTTGAATCTTCTAAAACTACACTCAGAGAAATAAATAGTCATTAATGACTATTTTTTGACTATTTCCATAGTCCGAATAGCGACAGCTATGCAAAATAGTTAAAAAATAGTTATTTATTACTATTTCTATTTGTTATTAAGTTTTTTTACTTTTTTTCTAGTTAATATTAACTATAAAGAAGTTACATACGACTTTGACAAATAGTTATTTTGGTAATAACTATAATCCCAATTAAACTAACTATGCACATAGTTTATTTTGATTATATCGAATAGTTATCTATAACTATACATATAGTTAAACTTGACTATTATACGCACATTGTTGTTACCTCCAGAGGTAGGTAAAAAGAGAACAGAGTATTTGTAAACGATATGTGCTAAGTCAACAACTTCATGGCTGTGAAAGTATTTGTTTTGTAAGTCGATAAATTATCATAATATAATAGCGATGTATTTTTTTTATTATTTTGCACATATGGGAACCGAAATATAAGTGCGGTTGAAATTTTATCTACTAATTCTAATATTTTACATCGAAAAAAACAAAGCGCCTTTAAAATGATGCATATTTAAATTATTTTATTTATAACTTTTATCAGACAAAGGGTTACCATATATTTTTTTTGAAATTACATAATAATATCATAATAATTACATAATAATATCATAATACCATAGTCGTGTTCAACTATTTAAAGACATCTTTTGTGAAAACAATTTATACTACCTATTTAAAACTAATTTATTATTTTCTTGACTATTAAAATGTTAATAAATATTATTAAATGTTAAAGAATTGAGTACTTATTTATCTACTATGTCAGAGTCATATTGAACTATTTTAAGTATGTATTATTCTGTTTAAAATCAAGATTTTCTTATTTTGACTATTCGAAAGTTAAAACTTACTATTAAGTAGTCAGAATTCTCCATAGTCGCATTCAACTATTCTTAGTAGTGGTTTATTACAAGCAAAGCATAACTATTCAAAATAGTAATACATTACTTTTTTGTATAGTCATTCATATTTTTAACTATTTCATAATTCTAACTATGCTTAAATATTTTTTAACTATTTTTGAATTATTTTTGATGAAAAATAGTCATTTCATAAATTTCATGGAAAATTATCAAATGACTATTGCAATAGTTACAAAAATAACTATTTGCATAACTTATTTTACGGGCAGAAGAAGAAGACGTGCCTGCCGTCGAAGACGAAGTCGACTCACCAGAAGTATCTCAAGCATCTAGTCACAAGCCTGCAGAAAAAGTGAAGCTGTAAAGACGCTTAAAAATAAGTTTGTGGAAGTTCTTGAGGTACTGGAAGAATTGACGGATCGGTAGCCAGTCTTCTTCTGACAGTCATGCAGTCATTTAACTTCCTCACTTTTCTTAGCTTTTGAGCTGCAGAGCTACCTGAAGAAGATGACGCACAGATTTACCTGCAGCAATGTGGACTGAGTGTGGATAAGTGTGCTCAGAAACTCTGCGTTTTAAAAGCTCTCCTGGTGGAGAGCAGAGACCGTTTCGTCCAAGCCGCAATCGACTTTTCTAAGACTTTTTGGAAAAAACTCGAAATCGATCTCAAAACGAGTACAATTCGCAGGAAAAATCGCATGCATGGAGATGAATCCGCAGATGCAGCTTTGTCTCACGAGCCTCATTCGTAAGGCTCGTAAAATCCTTTTATGAAACCGCTAATTCTATTTTACTTTCAATAAAAGATACTCCATTGCTTGTGAAATGATATCTCGAAATTTAATTTTAATTTAGTATTGAATGGGGGCGGCAAAATGGGTCTCCCGCCCCGGGCGCCGAGATGGTACGCTACGCCACTGCAAAGTCATGACACAAAATTCGCTAAGTTGTGGTCTGCGATGCGCTGACTTCTTGTGCGAGGCGTGGAATTGACTACTTAAGATTCTGTACACTCTTAAAATAAAATGTTGGCTTGAAAAATCTTTACTGATCTCAACGCTAAGTATTCCAGCCCTCGTATCGTAATGTGTTCAACAAATAAATTAGAGGCACAACTATTTACCTTTGCTTACCTGTGACTTCGAACTCGCAACTATTCTTGTTAGTATATTGTCGGCAGGAATGGAGATAACCTACAGTCTTTTGACCAATCCGAAAGGCACTAATCATCAAAGAGAAACTTCAATTCCTTGCAAGAGGCAGTACTCATGGAAAAAACATTATTTTGATAAAAATTTTTAAGTTTCAATTAATTTTAACGATCTTTAATATTATAAAAAAAAATTTAAATTAAGATATTACAGCTTGTAAATACCATAGAACCATCTTTTAAAATTTAAAATTACTCATTATCGACATAACGGATTTTAATGAATTTTTTTGTGAAGATGCTTCTAAAAAGTTTAAAAACCATTGCATTTCAAAACTTAAAAAAATTTTTTTTTTGAATTTTTGAAAAAGAAAAAAATATTCTTTTTTGGAAAATTCGATATTTGAAAAACGGCTCAACATTTTTTTGGAAACTTAATTTTGATTCGTACAGTAATAAGAACTTAAAGTTGGCATACCAAATTTTTTTCTTAAAAATGTTTTAAAAATTTTGTATATAAAAGCTTTTTTTAAGAAACCACTACAAGGACTTATAATTTTTGTTCTTGCATAAATTCATATTTGCATAGCATTCTGTTTTTGTCTCTTACTACTAAAAGAATTTAAAAAAATAATGTTATCCTTATGAACAGTTTTCTCTAATAACATTCGTTTTTAAAATTCCTGTCTATTACTTAAGAGCAAGTGCGTGAAACCAAGTAGTGCATTTTATTTTTTTTAAATTATCAAAATTATTTTGAAGTCAATTTCCAGAAAAACCAGTTTAATATTCACCTCATTTGGGTGCCGGGCCACAGAGACATTCCGGGAAATTGCAAAGCCGATGAGCTCGCCAAAAACGGAACACTTCTGCCTACTGTTAGACAAAAACATAACATAGGAACACCACTTGCTACATGCAAATATCTTCTCAAACAATATGCTCTAGAATCAACAAATGCTAGATGGTCACAGGGTACCACCTGCCTGGCAACCAAACAAATATGGCCAAGCATAGACCTTAAACGGTCAAAAGACTTGATCTCCCTGAGCAGACAAAATATAAGCTCTACAATCGGAGTTATAACAGGACACTGCCTCATAGGTAGACATGCTTTGAGGCTAGGAGCACAGATAATTATATACAGATTAGGGTTGCTCAAAAAACATCGATACATCGAAAACATCGATGTTTACTATTCGATGTATCGAATAAATCCGATGTTTCGCACCCTTTCGATGTTTACCGATACATCGATGTTTTTTTATTCGATGCATCGAATGAAGCAAGCATTGAAAAAACTCATTCAAAGTGCCAAATCTACAGTTAAATTGATTTCACATGCTCTCTTCTCTTTCAATTTATGTATCAGTTTGATGGTGTATTTCATTCGATCCATATTGAATAAAGCAAGCATCGTACAATACACACTCACAACTCACAGTCACAGTACCTAACAGAATCGCTTGTGATCGATGAACCGTTAGTACTGCAAGTACATAAGCTTATTCTGACAGAAATCAACAGCGGTTCAAAAAACTTCATTTTGAATACCCGCTAGCTTGTGCTGAAGCTATTCAAAAAATTAAAGAATTAATGAAGAAAGATCTACTTAATGAAGAGCAAATGGAATCTGAATCTCATAGTTCGGACAAAATATCCGAAGATTTCAGCCTTTTGAGTGACCATCACAAACTAGTTCACAAAAACTGGAAAACCAACAAAAATAAAGAAAGTGTTTGTGATGAGCTTTCCGTGTACTTGAGGGCACCTGTTGGTCATCTCAGTGAAAACCCTTTGGAAATAGGTCCGATTACAAACAACAATTCCCAAAACTTTACAAAATTGCGTACAAATACTTGGCTTGCTCAGTGCCATCAGAAAGACTTTTTTCAAAAGTCGCGTAAATAAAATTTTATCTATGCAAAGCTTAGAACAAAAGTATTGGGATTTTTAATTTCAAAATAATAACGCCCATATTATAATTAAATCAAACCGAAATTTAATTTAAGATTGTGTCTTCTAGATGTCAAATCTCTCGATAATAGTGCCAAGTTTGGGAAAATATGCAACTTCAAGCATTCACTAAACATGCTTTGAGACAAAACTTGTTCTGAAATTCGTTAATAATATGGTTGTTAATGTTTCCGTTTCTAATCCCTAAGATTGCTTTATAATGAAACTTATTTAATATAAAATTATAAAATCTTATTTTGAATAAAACTCATAAAAAAAAAATATTTTATTTTTTCATTCGATACATCGAAAACATCGATGTTTTTATGCGATGCATCGACAAACATCGATGTAAGGTTACGATGTATCACATCGAATAAAACATCGATGTTTTTTTTCCATGAACATCCCTAATACAGATGTCGCATGCCCATAGAAAAAACTGACATATGAAAATGAAAATCTTCATTTGAAAGAGCTTTTAAGAAAGCTGTTTTCAATTTATTATTTTAAGATTATGTGAGAAGTGCTTTTTCTCTTTAAAATGTGTGCTCTCTGAATTCACGAATAAAATCTATTTCGTCTGTTGCTCTTGCGTATTCAACACTGTGTCTGTATTCTTCGTTTTTTTGTTTAATACCGCCAGACCCTTTTTTTTAATAGATTTGTTATGGACACAAGAACACAAGATACCTACATTTTTCATAGAGGGATCTTGGCAAGAAAAAATTGTATTTTGTGTGTTTATCTGGGAATCTTAGGCAATTTTGTTCATAAAAAGGACACTTATTTAGATATTTTGTTGCATTTAGAAGCAAATTAGGAACTTATGTAGGTAGGTATTTCAAAGCCTTTGGATGGATTTGTGAAAATTATTCTCTATTTTTTAGGTAGGTAGGTATTTGTTCTTTACAATTCCCATACCTACAAATTATTCTAATTTCGTTGCTTAATTTTGTCTATCAGAGCCAAAAACAGACACAGTATTTTTTGTTACTCCTAGTCCTAGTTGCTACATACATAGATACATATGTAGGTATTTTGCATTCAGGTTCATGAGGTTATGATGACACCTGCAGGCAGAAAGGTTGGTTTTATTTGATTTGGTGCGATCCTTTGATGATGACGAAAATAACGTGGTTGACTTTTTTGGGTTTGATAAAAATAAAAAAAAATCTGAAAAAATAGTTAAATTAAAATTTCAATTTGAAGTAGGGCGACAAAGAAAAAGAAAATAAAGTCCTAAGAAATTGTGGATACAGATTTTTTACGGGTTAGGTACCTATTTATTTTATACCACCTACTTAATTAAGAGGTTGTATGGTTATGATAGGTTGTAGGTAGGTATGTTTGTATGAAAAAACGCAACCAGAAGAATAACTGTATGTATGAGAATATACATTGTAATCGTACATACATACGTATTACATAAAATTTTTCAAAAACGTTTGCCTAGGAATTCATTGCGTTTGTGAAAATTTATTAAAAGCTGACAATTTTCTAGTTATCAATTAGATACAAACATACAAATTAGCTGGTTAAAGCTAACGATAAAATTTAAACGAATCGAAAAATGGTTTTGTAAGAAAAAAAAGCGTGCGGATAACTTCGAATTTCGGTTTGGAATAATTTTATTCTTCTTATTCTTCTTCTTGTTTTTCATTTTTACAATTTAATATGGCCGGATGGGCGGGAAATTCAAATTTTAGACGAAATTTAAATAGTTCACAATAGTAAATTTTATTGTTTTAATTAATTCATTTTGATTTTTTAAATTGTTTGCATCGTCAAAACACCTTTACTGTAGCAGAAGGTAATTTACAAATGTTACGAATTGTCAAATGAAACAATTTATACCTACTACAAATTTCAAAATTATTTCATTTCAGTATAAATAAGAAAACGTAGCATGTATGTCCATACGAAGGTACATAAGAACGGTTTTTCTGTTTTCTATTTTTTTTTTGTAAGTGAAAAAATAATGATAGTGTTAATAAAGAAAAAAACAGCATTTTTTAGCTTTTCTGCTCTAAGCCTATTCCATATAAAATGTCTGAAGCATTTATACTATTAATTGCGTATTTGCTTAGTTCACCCACCCTTCATCCCATTTTACATTTATTATTTTTACAATCCATTTTTAATTTTTCATATATACTGCTTGATTCTTAATTTTTTCAAGCATTCACTACGTTCTGTAGCTTCTTATTTTTATATTTAGGTTTTAAGTTTTTCTAACGTTCTTGTCATTTACAAATTGTTGAGAGAAAAATATTTACCAAGAAGTTGACTGTATATCAAGTCTGTGCGTACGGCATTCATTCTTATTGTCAAACCAATTTGAAAAATATGTTAATGCAAAATCTTAAGCATTTTAAACATTTTAGTAAGTTATTAAGTTAAAAAATAGGATTTCGCTAATTTTAAACGATTTTATCATCTTACTATCTCTAAACATTTTACTTAAGTTAAAATAACAAACTGTTTACTTTAACTTTTAGTAATTTACTAAATTAATGTGAAATCTTTCATTTTCCTCAAACAAAATCTCTTGGCAATTTTAGAAGAGTTAAATTGTGTTTTTTTATTTCGATTCGTGAGTAAATTGTTTTTAAAAGTAAATAAAATATTATAAAATGTTTTCGGAAAACGAAGATTTTGATATACATATGTACATATGTACATACATATGTATATGATTGAAGACCCAACTTTATGGAGAATTTTGCTCCAGAAATAGGTTTGACAAGATAGCAGATCGGCTTTTAGTTGAAAAACTTAAAGATCCAAGATCGAATTATAAGCCGTAGGCTTCCGATTGCACCCGAATTTCAAGTTCCTACTATTTACATTACACTTTCTTGGAAGGGAAAAAGACTGGAATGGTCCAATCCAAAGTGGCGAAATAATATAAAAAACATTTCGAAAAAAGTTGTCAAAAATAAACAAATAACCAAATAAATTTAAGGTTGTCCTTTTGACTTTTGAGTTTCCGACATTTCAAATTATTAGGTCCGTTCCCCTAAGTCCATTATTTCACGAGATATTTGAGTCTAAAGTTTTTGAAAAGTCAAATTTTTTTTACTTCGTCATTGGAAAGCAGGCTTTACTACGGTCACAAAAATGCTATTTTCAGCCCTCTAAGTCCATTATTTCACGAGATATTTGAGTTTAAAGTTTTTGAAAAGTCAAATTTTTTTACTTCGTCATTGGAAAGCAGGCTTTACTATGGTCACAAAAATGCTATTTTCAGCCCTCTAAGTCCATTATTTCACGAGATATTTGAGTTTAAAGTTTTTGAAAAGTCAATTTTTTTTTACTTCGTCATTGGAAAGCAGGCTTTACTACGGTCACAAAAATGCTATTTTCAGCCCTCTAAGTCCATTATTTCACGAGATATGTATTTGAGTTTAAAGTTTTTGAAAAGTCAATTTTTTTTTACTTCGTCATTGGAAAGCAGGCTTTACTACGGTCACAAAAATGATATTTTCAGCCCTCTAAGTCCATTATTTCACGAGATATTTGAGTTTAAAGTTTTTGAAAAGTCAATTTTTTTTTACTTCGTCATTGGAAAGCAGGCTTTACTACGGTCACAAAAATGCTATTTTCAGCCCTCTAAGTCCATTATTTCACGAGATATTTGAGTTTAAAGTTTTTAAAATTGTTATTTATTTACGTGACCTTTTTCTACGATATTTAATTGGATCTTTTTTAAAGCGGGCTGTAGGTCAATAATAGATGTTATATTTTGTACAACGTTTCGAACGTGTTTACGTTCTTCATCAGGTCTTTTTTATTGGTCGAAATAGAAAAATAAACAAAAATAAATTTTACATTAATTCATCAGATAATTTAAAACGTCAGACTAATAAACTTACAGTACTTATGTAACTATTTTGATACAGCAGGTATCAATTGGCCACATTATAATTTGGATAATATTGTCAAGACTGAAACAAACAAAATTAGAACAAATGCGTAAAGTAGAGTTTACAAGTACAATTATCTTTAAAATTTACTTATTTTAAACAAAAACTGTGGAGAGCATATCACAAATTTAAGAAGGAGAATCGTCACAGTCCTCATCGCACACAGTTTAAAGTTTTTGAAAAGTCAATTTTTTTTACTTGGTCATTGGAAAGCAGGCTTTACCAGGGTTGCGAATTTTTGAATTAAAAAATCCTTAAGTCATAAGTCTATAGATGACTTGTGAATTAAAAAAAATTAATTCATAAGATATTTGGTGACTTATGAATTAAAAAAAATTTAATTCACAACCCCCAAAGTGACTTATGAATTAAAAAAAATTTAAATCCTAAGCTACTAAGTGACTTATGAATTAAAAAAAAATTAATTCACCACCTACCAAGTGACTTATGAATTAAAAAAAATCAAGTCATCAGGGAGTAAGTGACTTATGAATTAAAAAAAAATTAAGTCATGAGCAACAAAGTGACTTATGAATTTAAAAAAAATTAATTCACCACCTACTAAGTGACTTATAATTTAAAAAAAAATCAAGTCATCAGGGGGTAAGTGACTTATGAATTAAAAAAAAATTAATTCACAAGTCAGTTGGTGACTTGTGAATTAAAAAAAATTTAATTCATAAGTTAGTTGGTAGATTGGAAATTTTTAAGCTTGTTTTGACTACATAATTATTTAATTATTAACGAAAGCTTTTGGAGAATTTTTTGGGAGTTGCCGTTTATGCAGTCCTTATAATATAATTAAATAAAAAGCAATATTGATAAAATCTTTGTGTTGAGCAAATGATGGTTTATCATTATATAAATTTCGTGAGTGCATATTTTTATGCATATGCCTTTAAATTTTTTGGTTTTCATATTTTACAGGAGTTGGTTATTTGATATTTTTTTGTAAAATTGTTTCAAGTACCTGAAACTAATTCAATGTGTATTTTCAATAAAATTGAAAAAAAAAAAACATTCCGTTTTCATAATTAAGCACTTCGAAACTTTTGGTACCTACTCAGTAAGTATAACATTTAATTGTAATTTTTTTAATTTTGAGTATCTTTTTAGCTTTCAAATCTAGTTTTTAAATCATAAGATTATCACGCTAGCTTATAAATTATCCATTTCATAATTTTTCTAAACAGCATTTATCCATTAACTTATGAATTAAATTTTTTTTAATTCATAAGTCACTAAGTTGGTTTTGAATTAAATTTTTTTAATTCATAAGTCACTTACTTGCTGATGATTTGAATTTCTTTAATTCATAAGTCACTTACTTGCTCATGACTTGAATTTTTTTAATTCCTAAGTCACTTAGTAGGTTGGGAATTAAAATTTTTTAATTCATAAGTCACTTACTTGCCCATGACTTAAATTTTTTTAATTCATAAGTCACTTAGTATGTTCTGATTTTTTTTTTTAATTCATAAGTCACTAAGAAGCTTATGATTTAAATTTTTTTAATTCACAAGTCACCAACTGACTTGTGAATTAAATTTTTTTTAATTTATAAGTCAGTTCCTAGCTGCTGAATTATATTTTTTTAATTCATAAGTCAGTGAGTGACTTGTGAATTAAATCCAAGCTTAAGCTAACAAGTGACTTAAGCTTTTGCAACCCTGGGCTTTACTACGGTCACAAAAATGCTATTTTCAGCCCTCTAAGTTCATTATTTCACGAGATATTTGAGTTTAAACGAAAGCCCAGTACACCAAAAATAAAGACGAAAAAAATAAACTCAAAACCTGCATACCATAAAAATTGAAAAAAAAAATATATTTTTGAAAAACCTGTCTATACTAAATGTTTGTTTAGTAGGCATGTGTTTACATTCCAATATTTGCAGAAATATAGATCTGTTATACCACCTACTTAATTAAGAAACAAATACTTTTGATTACAAGTAGTATTCGACTAATATGTAAAATTCAACCATATGAAAAAAATCATAAAAAAATATATATTTATCTAGGGTTTAGTTAAAGGTATCTATAAAACTCGTTTTCGAAAATTGTAACTTCTGAAAAGCACAATCAATCATTTTGCTATCATTTGGTGCTATCATTAATTTTTTTCATTTTATTTGTACAATTATTTCTTCTGTGCCTGCATACCTTCCACATAAAATCAATTATTATATTTCAATAATTATTGGTATGCTATTCTTATTTTAAATTTTCGGATTAGCCGCGTATATAACAGATATTTAGCAAGTGCAATATGCAATACTGAATCACCTCGAACGTTTCCCCGGTATATAAAAAAATTTAAAAGTTCGTATTTCGCTATAAAATAGTTCATAAAAAGAGATTAATGTTAAACTAATGTTAATGTTGTGAAAACACATAATAATTGATGATTGTGGTTAAAAAAGTGAATAAAAAAAATATGTTTAAATTTTCAATGATGAGTTTTAATGATAACCTACTTAGATTTGTCTGTATGTATGTATAGGTACATATAAAGTCTAAAGTCAAATTATGTATTTTTTTTATCAAGATTTCTGTGTTAGACAAATGCCGTCGTGATTTTTCTGTTAAATACGATACATTAAATTTTGATATATTTAAATAAAAGTGTAGGTATAATTAACACTTTATTATAACATTAAAACCTTTCTGTGTTATTTTATTTTAACTTTAGAAAATTCTTTCCTTGCTTAGAAACTTTAATGAAGACAATAATTATTTTTATTTATTTTTTATACGTTCTTCTAATAAAAGCTATGAACAGTTCTAATTTAAGCAATGAAACCGGCTCTACTTAACGCAGTCGCTTAGCTTGGAGGCTTTGTCTAACTTTTTCATAATTTTAAACACTCTAGATAACTCTTCTAACTAATGTGGGTTTTACAACAGAACTTCAGCGAGTTTACGTTGAACAACCCTTAATTTGACAGATACATAACTCAAACACAACAACACTAATAAAAAAAATAAAAAGCCAACTTTAAACCAAATAATCGCCGAAAAAAGTACACTTTATATACTACCTCGGTACAGAATTTGATTGTTTATGAATTATTTACATTATTTTAGATGGAAATGAAGTAAACATATATAGCTTATTAACAGCATACAAATCCAATTTTGTTTTTCCTAGGTGCAAATTCTTTTGGCTATACTCGTAACATCGTAACATACTCGTATGTATGCACACTTGTATGTACAGATTTGCTAATCGTAGAGCACTTTTGCACGATTGTTTCGAATTTCTTATATTCAGTAATTGAGTCTATTTACAAAGCACATCTTTTAAAAAATCGAATGAAACAACAGTAAACATTTTTACTTCCATTTGTTTTGGTATGAAATAATCATTGTCAAAATGGATAAAGTACACTTCTAAAAGACTAGTTTATCTTTTATCTATTTGCTGCTGTTGAAGTTAGACGAGCTCTTTGACGTTAAAGTATAGTTTATGTCCTTTAAAATTAACAAAAAGCTGGTTCTCGCTTTATATACCTACAGTAATTAGAGCCGACTCCAATTCGAAAATTGATTTAGAGAAGGTTTTAAATATTTACAATTTTGCGCCTGTCTTTTATTTGTCTCACTCGTGACAGAAAAAAGACCCTGACTATTTTCAAAATACATAAAGGTGGTGTTTTTTTTTCATTTTAGCAAAAATTAATTAGTAATAATATTATTAGTTCTAAGAAAGTCCATGTAGATTTTATAAGAAAAACTAAAAACTCTTGACTGTGGAATTACACTTTAGGAAATTTCATAAAAATGTTCTGTACAAAAATTGAAATTCATTCACCCGTGCGCGGTGTGGGCTCTGTGTTGTCAAACTTACAGAAAAACACATGCACATTCTTCATAGAATACCGACCTACTCCATTCTCCATGGATATACACTGTTGCGGCTACCTGAAAGAAAAAAAACAAAAAAAAACAAATTAAATTTAAGATATGCACCACAAAACCGCCCCTACTGTTGCTCGTCGAGCAGCGATACACCGATCAGCTGCTCGAAGAGGATGCACAGGCGGATAAGTAAAAATAAAGACACATCCTTATCTTTCGGTCTACAACTTGAAGTCCTGTCCGAGGCAAATGTTCCGCCGTGGATGGAATATCTGTAAAAAAGAATGTTAATAGACATCGAAGTACAAAACTTAGTACGTACTTTAAAAGTACCTACAAAAGTTGTAGGATGGGTTACAACTTCTGTAGGAGAAGGGTAACAGCTCTTCGAAAGTCTGATGGACCTGCACCCGAAAATCCATGCGTTGAAGCTTAGGGAAGCGAACCGTTCCTACAGGTCCGATAGGGATGGCTCAAGGTTCTGGGCATGGAGCATTCCGACCTCGGTCATAGAGCTGGGTCCAAACTGCGGCAACGAACAACATCTGCGTTGCATTAGTGGTAGCAACTTTTAAGATTATCACTTTACGCACGGGGTTAGTTATTTTGTGGAATTTTTCTTTCTGTTTATCGCGAAATAAAGAGCCATTAAAAGAAAAACACGCGGGCTGTTGCCTTCGGAAAATAATTTTGCGAATAATGTCAACAACTTTGACAGACAACTCTAGACCGGAATGATGGCGAAGTAATTCCCAAACTAGACGAAAGGTTTGTGTATTAACTAGGCATATAATAGACTATTTAGGTATAAAACTTTTCTATTGACGAATTGGTATAGCCCCTAAAAATAGGTTAGGCAATTATGAAAATTAGATAATAAAATATAGTGCCGATAGTAGTGGCAGTTACGACTATAAGAGTTTGTTCAACTTGGTCCACACTAGAAAGTGGTATGTTGTCGATGAGCGGTACCTAGAATCGGAAGATGAGATGCTGCAGACAGCACAATATTGGCAAGAAGCGGATTCTTGATCGAACCACCGGCGAAGTAACAAGTCTCGATAGTACAACCTTTTTATATAAAAATTAAATATTATAAAGTACGAAAAGTGTTTAAGTTTAAATCACAAACCAAACAAAAAAGCAAAGTCGGGAAAGTGTTAACGAATTTGAAATTTGATCTTGAGAGGAAACAGTAATAGAGATTCAGGAGTGACGATTTTTATTTTTGTGCATAGGGGTGAGTTAAATAAAAGATAGAAAAATTTAAGGAATAAGTGAAGTGAACGTGATTTTTGGTTAAAGGTGGATTTTTGGGCGGCCGCCGCCGTGTCTCAAGTCGGGGCGGCTAACTTTTTTTTGGGAGAGTAGCGCTGTCTTTTAGAGACTGAAGACCCTCGCTGAAGGCGTTATTCACCAAATTTTCCCGCCAGTCCTGTCCAAAAAAGGAAAAGTTTTTATAGCTGGTGTTCGAGCTTGTGCTACATTGTGGATAAGCCTGTGCAAAACCCAGGCTCCCAAGTAACATTTTATTGAAAATTGAGTTTGTTGAATCCATATTCGAGTCCTGAAATAAACGTATGCGAATGTTGGTTAAGTGGGTACTTAATGAGACTTACCTGAACTAAAATCCACCCCGCACGAAAAAGAACAAAATATAATATAACTGTCACCGAACGGGTTTAAAAAAAAGTCCTGAAATTATTGCAGAAGAAAAAAACCGCAGCTTACTGTACTGCGCACCGTAAGCGGAATCCAGCCGAAGGAAGGCTACACCGGAAGAAACCTTGTCCTCTTTGTTTATGTCCTATCTTTTTTTATTTGGCGTGATATTGATATTTGATTTATTTTATTGTTATATAGCTTCGAAAGTGTTACTATTATTTTTAATCTTTTGGGCAGGAGACACTAAATCAACGGAATTAGTGGTTTAAGAGTCCGTGTGAGCAGAGGTTCCTCACATAACCCTCTAGTCGCAACATTTTGCAACCCTCTTTCGATCATCCACCCACACAGAGCTCTATGTAGGTAGGAGGTTGGGAGTCTTTTTGTTTTGATTGTTTCGGCGAAGAATAGCCAAGTAGAAATTCTCGTTGGAAATTGAGGGGAATCGCGACAAACATAGGACGATCTTACACGCTGCACCGTCCAGCATTTATGTCAAGAATAGGCGCTTTCTTAATACAAGCGTATATACATATAAATTTTTAAATTATAGTTCGAAAGTAAATTATTGTCAGAGTTTTCAAATTTCGCACTGAGTAAGATAATAAATTAATTGATGCATACTAAAAGGTTAATTTAATTATAGGAGTAAGAGGGAATTTACTTGAATTTCCAGAGTTTAGTTAGTTTGTTTCATGTATATTTAGTTTTCGTTACTGTTAGTTCATAAGTAGGCGTTAAATACCGAATTGGGGAAGTTAATATACTCATGTTTCGTTTTTTTTTTGATTGTATTAAAAAGGATATGTATTCATATAGGATAAGATTAGGTAAAAATAATTGAATAAAGAATTAATTAATTGTTAATCACGCCAATGCTGATGATATTAATTTGTTTTACTGAGCATTAAATACGCTCAATGGCCCAGTGAGAAAATTTCTAGGGGGTGCGCCAGGCTGGTGTGAAAAGTGGTAAAGTATGATTTAACAGAGGAAGAAATTGATTTCGGCACAGGGGAATCCGAAACTTTGGCCGTCCGGATTCCAGGTTGGGAGGGACAAGGCCCACCTGCGACAACATCAGCAGTGTCTTCAAAGTGTAGTACGAGTGTGGAGGTAAAGAAAAGTAAGATGGCATGATAAATGTTTTTGTTTTGAAAGAGGTGAGGTCCATCTATGGAAGCAAAGACCCTCCCTAATCCGACGAGCTCAGCCGTGCCTCGCATGCATGCCAATCGCTCCCATAGTGGACATTCTTTTTCCCTATTCCCAATCTCCTTTCCGCTTCCTATTCCCAGTCCGAACCACGATATCTAACCTGAATTCCAACTTCCGAGACCAATTAGTTTCTGATTTTATCATAAATTGATGCTCTATCCGGCAATCCCAGAGCTTCGTGAAGGTGGTTCAATTCATGTCGTCGGTCCGAACGATCCCTATGTCCTATCCCTTCCTGGTTCCCATTCCTAAACCCTCTCCGTATTGCCTCGTTTCAACACAAACAAAGAAACAATAACAACATGACGAACAGGTGTAAAGTATTTAAAAAAAAAAACAAAGATTATAAATTAATATTACACAAATGATGGAGATATTAATAGAATATGTTCTATTTGCCTAATGCCTTACCTTTTGCTTTTTTTCTAAAAAAAATACCACAGTAGGAATTTGCTTTTTTGGTAGATACCTACATACCTACATCTATTCCACATGAACAAAGGTAGCCACATTGTCTGCCAGTATTATCTTTCTCGCGCATAATAAAAAAAAAGTTCTTAAACAAAAGAGAGAATATTATATTGTTCTCTTTTTAATTCAGAATGACTATAAAATTCTCTTCTTCTTATGAAACCTTCTTAAGAAAGCTTTTGTCTGCTCGAGATTGTCTGCTCGAGAAAATTTTCGATGACAGAATTTTGTATAGAGGTGAGACATCTGTATATAATTATCTGTGCTAGGAGTGTACACAAATGACTTCTGTAGAAGCTGCATGGACGAGAAGGAAGAGGAAACAGTCCAACACCTTCTATGTACATGTCCAGCACTCTCCAATAGAAGGAATAACTATCTCGGTAATCCCTTCTTCGATAATACCAGTGAACTGGCAACGATCGACACAAAATGTCTATCTAACTTTATTAAAAGCACGAAATGGTTTGTTTAAATTCATTACTCTCCCATGAGTTACTTCTTTAGTGGTATCACAACGGAATACGGATCCTTGAGGTCTAAGTGAGTCAACAACAACTAGACAGCCACTCCAACCTAACCTAACCTAACCTTCCAGAAAAATAAAGCTTTCCATATCAATTTTTAAAACTATCGACACAGATAATTATATACAGATGTCGCATGCCCATAGAAAAAACTGACATATGAAAATGAAAATCTTCATTTGAAAGAGCTTTTAAGAAAGCTGTTTTCAATTTATTATTTTAAGATTATGTGAGAAGTGCTTTTTCTCTTTAAAATTTGTGCTCTCTGAATTCACGAATAAAATCTATTTCGTCTGTTGCTCTTGCGTATTCAACTCTGTGTCTGTATTCTTCGTTTTTTTTAATACTCGTACCACCAGACCATTTTTTTAAAATAGATTTGTTATGGACACAAGAACACAAGATACATACATTTTTCATAGAGGGATCTTGGCAAGAAAAAATTGTATTTTGTGTTTATCTGGGAATCTAAGGCAATTTTGTTCATAAAAAGGAAACTTACTTAGATATTTTGTTGCATTTAGAAGCAAATTAGGAACTTACTCGTATGTAAGTAGGTATGAAAAGCCTTTGGATGGATTTGTGAAAATTATTCTCTATTTTTTAGGTAGGTAGGTATTTGTTCTTTACAATTTCCATACAAATTATTCTAATTTCGTTGCTCAATTTTGTCTATCAGAGCCAAAAACAGACACAGTATTGTTTGTTACTCCTAGTCCTAGTTGCTACATACATAGATACATATGTACGTATTTTGCATTCAGGTTCATGAGGTTATGATGACACCTGCAGGCAGGAAGGTTGGTTTTATTTTATTTGGCGCGATCCTTTGATGATGGCGAAAATAACGTGGTTGACTTTTTTGGGTTTAATAAAAATAAAAAAAATCTGAAAAAATAGTTAAATTAAAACTTCAATTTGAAGTAGGGCGACAAAGAAAAAGAAAATAAAGTCCTAAGAAATTGTGGATACAGATTTTTTACGGGTTAGGTACCTATTTATTTTATACCACCTACTTAATTAAGAGGTTGTATGGTTATGATAGGTTGTAGGTAGGTATGTTTGTATGAAAAAACGCAACCAGAAGAATAACTGTATGTACGAGAATATACATTGTACATACATAGTATTACATACAATTTTTCAAAAACGTTTGCCTAGGAATTCATTGCGTTTGTGAAAATTTATTAAAAGCTGACAATTTTCTAGATATCAATTAGATAGATACAAACATACAAATTAGCTGGTTAAAGCTAACGATAAAATTTAAACGAATCGAAAAATGGTTTTGTAAGAAAAAAAAGCGTGCGGATAACTTCGAGTTTCGGTTTGGAATAATTTTATTCTTCTTATTCTTCTTCTTGTTTTTCATTTTTATAATTTTTTATGGCCGGATGGGCGGGAAATTCAAATTTTAGACGAAATTTAAATAGTTCACAATAGTAAATTTTATTGTTTTAATTAATTCATTTCGATTTTTAAAATTGTTTGCATCAATTGTCAAATGAAACAATTTATACCTACTACAAATTTCAAAATTATTTCATTTCAGTATAAATAAGAAAACGTAGTATGTATGTCCATACGAAGGTACATAAGAACGGTTTTTCTGTTTTCTATTTTTTTTTTGTAAGTGAAAAAATAATGATAGTGTTAATAAAGAAAAAAACAGCATTTTTTAGCTTTTCTGCTCTAAGCCTATTCCATATAAAATGTCTGAAGCATTTATACTATTAATTGTGTATTTGCTTAGTTCACCCACCCTTCATCCCATTTTACATTTATTATTTTTACAATCCATTTTTAGTTTTTCATAGATACTGTTTAATTCTTAAATTTTTCAAGCATTCACTAAGTTCTGTAGCTTCTTATTTGTATATTAAGGTTTTAAGTTTTTCTAACGTTCTTGTCATTAACAAATTTTTGAGAGAAAAATAATTACCAAGAAGTTGACTGTATATCAAGTCTGTGCGTATTGCATTCATTCTTATTGTCAAACCAATTTGAAAAATATGTTAATGCAAAATCTTAAGCATTTTAAACATTTTAGTAAGTTACTAAGTTAAAAAATAGGATTTCGCTAATTTTAAACGATTTTATCATCTTACTATCTCTAAACATTTTACTTAAGTTAAAATAACAAACTGTTTACTTTAACTTTTAGTAATTTACTAAATTAATATGAAATCTGTCATTTTCCTCAAACAAAATCTCTAGGCAATTTTAGAAGAGTTAAATTGTGTTTTTTTATTTCGATTCGTGAGTAAATTGTTTTTAAAAGTAAATAAAATATTATAAAATGTATGTATATGATTGAAGACCCAGCTTTATAGAGAATTTTACTCCAGAAATAGGTTTGACAAGATAGCAGATCGGTTTTTAGTTGAAAAACTTAAAGATCCAAGATCGAATTATAAGCCGTAGGCTTCCGATTGCACCCGAATTTCAAGTACCTACTATTTACATTACACTTTCTTGGAAGAAGACAGGAATGGTCCAATCCAAAGTGGCGAAATAATAAAAAAAAAACATTTCGAAAAAAGTTGTCAAAAATAAACAAATAACAAAATAAATTTAAGGTTGTCATTTTGACTTTTGAGTTTCCGACATTTCAAACTATTAGGTCTGTTCCCCAGATTTAGTTTAGTTTCAAATGCACCGTTTTTAATAAAAGGGAATTAGTCTATTACTAGTTAGTAAAACGAAAAAAAAAGCTTAAAAATTTCGAAGAGCTAGTTAATTGTTGCTCCTATGTTTCTATCATCACGTGTGAACGTTTGTTTCCTATTAATGAATCATATAAACTATTTATTAATCTAATACAGTTTTCTGTTGGGCTTGCATACAAAGGTATTCAACTAAATGTTGTGAAAATTTGTGTAAAAGCTGAAATAATTCTCTTCTAATAGCAACCGATCCATTTATTGTCTTAACCGCCATTCCGATATTCATTTTTGTGAAAATCTGTATACACATTATGTGCCAGTTTGTTAGCTTTTGGTATATTTTTTTTATTTTTTCATTGTTGAAGATAAATTCGATTACCTTTGAGCTAACAATTCCATCAGGTGATTTTTAAAATAAAAAGAAACTTCAATCAACGAAGGTATATGAAATAAGAAAAATTGAAAAATAGATATATTTTTGAAAAACCTGTCTATCCTTAATGTTTGTTTAATAAAATCAGGTTCTTATTCCAATCTCGTATACCACCTCCAATCTCGTATACCACCTACTTAATTAAGAAAAAATACTTTTAATTACTAGTCGTATTCGACTAATATGTGAAATTCAACCGAATGAAAAAATCAAAGAAAAAAATATATACATACATATATGTATATTTTGTCTAGGGCTTATTTAAAGATATCTATAATATATATATATATCGTCTTTGAAAATTGTAATTTCTGAAAAGCAAAATCAATCATTATTTTGGTGCTATCATTCATTTTTTTAATTTTATTTGTACAATCATTTCTTCTGGCCCAGAAATTATTTTAACCAACCTTCCACATAAAATCAATAATTATATTTAAATGGTTATAGGTGTGTAATTCTTATTTTCAATTTTCGGATTAGCCGCGTATATAAAAGATATTTAGCGAGTGCAATATGCAATACTATAACCACCCCGAACGTTTCTCTACAAATTTCACTGAGCGTGGTCCCGGTATATAACGCGGCTAATTCGAGAATTTAAAAGTTCTTATTTCACTATAAAATAGTTCATAAAAAAAGATTAATTTTAATTTTGACACATAATAATTGATGATGGTGTTTAAAAAGTGAATACAAAAATATAATTCTAAATTTTCAATGATGAGTTTTAATTACAACATACTTAGATTCATCTGTATGTATGTACATAATGTATTTATAAAGTCTAAAGTCAAATTATGTATTTTCTTTAATATCAAGATTTATGTGTTAGACATAGTATTTTAGTATTTATTTATTTCATGAATAGCTTACACGGTAAGATACAATATCTTATTTGTAGTGTAGCTTGTTAAATGTACAGTTGCTACATAATTGGTTTAATTCAAGTTTTACATTTTCATTTTTAACAAAAAAGAGAAGAAGATAGAGATATTTCTTAATCTATAAATTACTGAAGTAGAGTTTAAGTTCTTTTCCTATTTGTTTCGTGTCATTTATACTTTTTATTTCCCGCGGCAATGAATTCCAAATATTTACGGAGTTGACGAAAAACTGACGTTCGGATGTCAAACACTGAAAAAAATTAATTCGTTGTAAAGATCCACAGGTTGGCGAGTTAGAAGTATGTCAGAAAACAAGGTTATAGTGCGAAATTTTATGAAATTTTCAAAAGACATCCCAAGAAGTTGTAATACATACTGCGAAACTCTATCGTAACGTCGCAGCCCGTAAATATATCTTATTGCACTATTAAATGCAATCGTTAATTTCCTTTTACTCTCGAAGTCTAATTTACAAAAAATCTCACAACCGTGAGTGAGCAGAGGTAGAATCAACGTTTTCACTAGAAGAATTCTAATTTTTAAAGGAATAAAGTGCTGCATTGACCAAAGCGTTCGTAGAACACCATACGATTTTCCAACTATGTTGTTTATATGTTGTATCCACGTAAGGCTGCGGTTAAAGACCACCCCTTAATTTTTAGCTGAATCAACGTAAACAATAGGACAATTATTATTTAAAAGGATTGCTGGAAAGTAAGACACATCTATTTTGCTTTTTGAGATTAGGAGACACTTTGATTTCTTTGGGTTCAAAAGTAAGCCGTTATCAACCGACCAACGTTCAATCAAGTTTAAATCCTCGTTTATGCAAGCAGCAGAGTGTTCAATTAGCCCCAATTGGCAGTTCAAATAGAGCTGGGTGTCATCAGCATACATGCGTATCGAACATTGTCTTACAATTGTAGGAAGTTCGTTAACATATATTGAAAACAGCAACGGGCCTAGAATCGAACCTTGTGGGACACCCCTAACGACAGGTAGGAAACTGGAAAGAGTTTTGTTAACTTCAACTGCTTGCACTCTATCAGTAAGGTAAGAAAATAAGAGCCTGACTGCGGAGGAGGAAAAGTTAAAATCACGGGAGAGTTTTTCGCAAAGTACTACGTGATTTACCATGTCAAACGCTTTCGAGAAATCGAGGAGTATTAAAAATGTGACATGATCCTCGTCTATAGCTTTCCTTATATCTTCCGAGACACTAAGCAGAGCTGTAATGCAGCTGTTTTTCTTTCGAAAGCCTGATTGTTTAGGGGTTAACAAATTGAATAGATTAAGAAACTCACTCATTTGATTTTGTATTATTTTCTCAAAAACCTTTGACAAGAACGGCAATATTGAAATTGGCCTTAACTCATCTCCTTTTGAAGTTTTTGGAATGGGTAAGACTTTTGCCCTTTTCCATTGTGTTGGGAATTCATTATGTATTAATATGGAATTAAATAAATGAGTGATAAAGGGCAAGAGCGTTGGTAAAATAATCTTTAAAAACGAAGGGTGCATGTTATCTTAGCTTGGAGGCTTTGTCTAACTCTTTCATAATTTTAAACACTATAGACCTTCTAACTAATGTGGGTTTTGCAACAGAAGTTAAGCGAATTTACGTTGAACAAATCTAATTTGAAAGATACATAACTCAAACACAACAACACAAATAAAAAAAAAAGCCAAATATATCTACTACCTCCGTACAGATTTTGATTGTTTATAAGTTATTTACATTATTTTAGTTGAAATGAAGTATGTATAGCTAATTAACAGCATTCCAATTCAATTTTGTTTTTCCAAGGTGCAAATTCATTTGGCTATACTCGTCTTGGCATGCATAGGTACATAACATATGTACACTTGTATCTACAGATTTGCTGATCGTAGAACACTTTCGTACGAGCGACGGTTTCGAATTTCTTATATTCAGTAATTGAGTTTATTTACAAGGCACATCATTTAAAGTATCGAATAAAACATCAGTAAACAAAAAAAGACCCTGACTATTTACAAAATACATAAAGGTTGTGTTTTTTTTCCATTTCAGCAAAAATGAATTAGTAATAACATTATTGGTTCTAAGAAAAATTAAACACTCTTAATTGCGGAATTACACTTTAGGAAAATTCATAAAAATGTTCTGTACAAAAATTGAAATTCATTCACCCGTACGCGGTGTGGGCTCTGTATTGTCAAACTTATAGAAAAACACATGCACATTTTTCATAGAATACCGACCTATACATGCGGCTACTCCATGGATGAACACACACAAACAAACAATATCAACATGACGAACAGGTGTAAAGTATGTAAAAAAAAAACAAAGATTATAAATTAATATAATACAAATGATGGAGATATTAATAGAATATGTTCTTTCTACCTAATGCCTTACCTTTTGCCTTTTTTCTAAAAAAAAAATAGGATACCCCAGTGGGAATTTGCTTTTTTTGGTAGATACCTACCTATGTACATCTATTCCACATGAACAAAGGTAGCCGCATTGTCTGCCAGCATTATCTTTCTCGCGCATAATAAAAAAAGTTTTTAAACAAAAGAGAGAATATTATATTGTTCTCTTTTTAATTCAGAATGACTATAAAATTCTCTTCTTCTTATGAAACCTTCTTAAGAAAGCTTTTGTCTGCTGGAGATTGTCTGCTGGAGAAAATTTTCGATGACAGAATTTTGTATGGAGGTGAGACATCTGTATATAATTATCTGTGGTTAAGGTTTATTAAGATACTGTGATGTCTGTTAGTTTATTTACAGTTTATAAAGATGTTAACACTTCTGTGAATTGTTTCCTTCTAGTGCTAAAGAGCACCGTAAGTTTTTGGCCTTTAAGTGCTGGAAGAAATTTATGTCAGAATAAGAATCGTGTGGATCTGAAGTTGGGGTTATTGTTGATTAATAAAGGGTGAATTCCAAATGCTCCAGAATCTGGTTTCTTCCATGAATTTCCAATAAAATGGTTGACCTGATATTACGTGATCGTTCTGTTTTTGTGATGGTTCATCCATTCTTTGTCTTCGTTATAAAAAAAAAAACACCTTTAAAAAAAAAAGCTTTTATCTTTTTTAATTGCAAGGCTTTTGCCATTTTAGAGATATGGTCATCTTATATCAAAACGTTTTACCTGGTGACACAATTGGTGTACGATGTTTCATTTTTTATATACACTTCGTATCCACTTGTCAAACTATCCTCGAATTCTACCTTTTTAGTAACTCCTATCACGGAGACAAAAAATGTTCCCTTACCCCATAAACTATAATGTTTTCTCCCTTCTTCTTTAATATTGCGACATCCCTAGCTCCTTTGTTTTCCAAAACTTTTCCAGGTTTGTTATTGAGATGTAAGCCACTTTCATTCATATTGAATATGTTACCCAATTCGCTCGATTCGGTTGTTTTCAGTCAAGACTTTCTTAGTTTGAAAAAAAAAAAATTCATTCACTGCTAACCGATTCATATCCTGTGTTCGTTTAAAGGAAAATCCTTCTGATTGTGGTATTCAAGTTTATTGTATTGCGTTCTAACTGTCTGTTGGTATCTTTGGGCTAACGAACACTTGCCATAGTGATTTGCTATCAGTAACTAAATAATAAACAACAGATTTGACACATGTCACCAAAACAACATGGCCGCAACAGGCTGCAAAATTTACCCGCACCCACTGAAAAACCCTACAAATGTAATTCAAATAAAATAGTTCTGGTGTATGTATGTATTTACAATTAAATATTTACAATATTCTATGTGTACACTTCAAACCTATTATATAACATTTTTTCGTACTTAACTAATTTCTTACCCTACTCACAGTAAATGTTATCTTATCGCAATCCCTTATTTTCAATGAAATGCCTTGGATGAACTTCAAATCCTTAAGTTTTGTCTCAGTCTCAAAGTTATACGAATGAATGAGCTTAGCTAGTATAACCTTGGTCAGCATAAGACTATAACGCCATCCTTAGATAAGTGAAAAAGGTAAAAAATGTGTATTAGTCAGCTTATGCATTGATCAAAATAAGATCCTCCAGAGATTAAATAGGAAGTCCCACTTACCTATGCAAAACCTCAATCCCTTCATGAAGGGTACGTATGCGTATGGATGGCGTTTAGCTACATTCTCTGGCAAAAAGTGCTCAGGATAGAATTCTTCTGCCAATGGACCCCAAAGGGCCGAATCTCGTTGCATATTAAATGCGTCCAATATGATGAAGGTACCCTTGGGTATAACGATGTTGTCCTTCAACACAAAATCCTCACTGACACCTCTCAATCCCATAGGGACGGTGGTAACCACACGTAGAGACTCGTTATAGTCCGGGAGGCAGCGACAGATTTCATTACACCATTTTCGCAAGCTTAATTTTTCGTATATGAGTTATTCGTGTTATAACTAACAATAATTTCATGGTCTTCCATCTCAAGAGTACAACGGGGGGTTACAGGAGGGTTTCAAACCCCGCAAAAAAATCATGAAAAAAATTCATAGTCGCAAACGTGAAACTTTTTTGACGCATTATCTGACACATAAGAAGTTTGAAAAATATAGTCTTCCACCTGTATCCCACAACAAAATACGTCTTCCACCCACGCAAAAACCGCAAAACTTTTTTGGAAAAAATTCATTCCCGCGAAGATGAAATTTCTATATATGCTAACTCTTAATGTAATAAACATAAAATAAATAGTCTTCCACCTATAACATACAACAAAAGTCGTCTTCCAAGGCTTTAAAGTTGCACACCGCACTTTGGTCTTTTTTTCTTATTTTTAAATGCAACCCTCGGGGAGAGTACGATAACTTGGCCGCCAAGATTTGATAACGGGTTTTTGTAGAGGGGTAAAAAACAAGCAATTTTTACTATGGGAGGGGGGGTCTATCTCCCCCCGTTTATGAGGTAGGGGCACTTTTAGAAAAAATAATTTAAATTGAAAAAAAAAAATATTAAAAAACAACGGCATCACTTACAATAAAGTGCTATACTGTATTTGAAAGCCAAAAGTTTGTTCTATAATTCTCCATTTAAATTAATTTACTTATGCCAATGGTTTTTGAGAAATTTGCATTCAAAGTCCAAATTTTGATAAAAAAACGTGAAAAAAAAGTTTAGACCGATTGTTTTCAAAATTGTGAAATGAAATTGTAAATAAACTTATATGCGTTCCATGTACCTATCAGTTCTTAATCGAACACAAAAAACCGCATGGTTCTATGGCTTCTAGTTTTTGAAAAAATTGAAATTAACTAAAACTACTTTTCTATAAAATGTTTGATATTTTTTGCTTGCTTACATAAATAAATCAGTGCTAGCTTCCAACATTACAATATATAAACAGTAAACTATTTATGTATGGGGTGGCATGCTGCCCCCCTGCAACCCCCTGCTTGGGCACACTATAGGATTTGGGGTAGGTGCGAGGTTGGGTGCATGCAAAGTTTCTCTTGCATTCACAGAATCTGTATTTAAAAAAATTCAAATTTATTCTATTTATCCAATGTCCACTAAATACATATAAAATACAATAAACGATCTTGAAAACCAAAACAAACTTCCGACCATGTTCACCAATACATGGCACTATTTTTCTATCGAAAATACTGCCTAGAAAGGAAATATAAGGACGACTGGGGTTCGCAAATAATAGAGTTTTTGTCTGATGTAAAAAAGTTTACCCTTGTTATACCGATGGTGATATAGTATGTGAGGGTTTACAAGTAAAGGACATCGATCCTCCCACCCTTCAGAGCGAAAATTTAGAAAGTGTCTTACCACCAAAACATCCTCGGCTTCCCACCATAAAAGAGTAACTCAACGAACTCGACGGTTATAGTACGGACGATGGCTTTACTGACGGGACTTACACACCTTTTTAATACATTTTGACCATTTTTAACTAACTATGACTGACTAACTGACAAAATAACTGACCCAGATGCAATTCTACCTCCTCATGGTGCATTCTGGGTAACGCTAATGAATTTCGGTACTGAACTAACAAAAATTCATTATGTTTATTAACATTAATCTTTAAAATGGAATCACCGTCACCACCAAAATCAAAAAAAGTAGTTTTGGTAATTTTCGATTTTCTCAAAAACTAGAAGACTGATTTTGTTTCTCTTAATCTTCACCCTGTTAACACGTGTACTGCCACCCATTTTTCTAATTTTGATCCCACCTTGTTAGATATATTTCTTGTGACCGATCAAAGCAAAGTTATTCTTTACGATCAGCTATCTGCGCCAGCTTTTTAAAAGCACGATTTAATTTTTTTAACTTTCGACTTTCAAGTCGAGATTCATAGCCATTCCATTGAATATCGTGATTTCAAACATATTAACTACGCTTCACTTGAAATGGATCTCAGAACCATAAACTGGAATAATATAATTGAAATTCAATCTCCGTGCGAGCAGGTAGATTTTTTGAATAGTAAGGTGAATAGAATAGGTTATTTAATAGCCATGTACCCTTAAAAACTATAAGCTGTGCTCCTCGCAACAAACCTTGGTTTACAAATGAAATACGTTCTTTGATGAGAGAGCATGACTTAGCCTATAGACGGTGGAAAATTTTTCGTCTTGACAGCTTTCACCAACAATTTACCACTTTACGCAACAAAACTGTTCGAAAAATTCGTAACGCAAAAGCCTCTTTGTATTCTACTCACTTCAATATGTCTTTAGGAAGTAAGAAAATTTGGCAAAAATTGAAAAGTGTCGGTGTTGGAAAAATATCTTGTGGTTTGCCGGAAGACATAGACATCAACGCTCTCAACAAATCTTTTGTTTCTAACCCAATTATTAACCACCATTCTTTAGATCCCCTGCAATATTTTGAAGAGATCTTGTCAGCGCGTAACTCAAACTCAAATTCGTTTACGTTTACTCCAATAACTGCGGAGGATATTGTAGAAGCGCTCCTTTCTATCAAGTCCAATGCTACAGGACTTGATAACATGCACCCTTCGTTTTTAAAGATTATTTTACCAACGCTCTTGCCCTTTATCACTCATATATTTAATTCCATATTAATACATAATGAATTCCCAACACAATGGAAAAGGGCAAAAGTCTTACCCATTCCAAAAACTTCAAAAGGAGATGAGTTTAGGCCAATTTCAATATTGCCGTTCTTGTCAAAGGTTTTTGAGAAAATAATACAAAATCAAATGAGTGAGTTTCTTAATCTATTCAATTTGTTAACCCCTAAACAATCAGGCTTTCGAAAGAAAAACAGCTGCATTACAGCTCTGCTTAGTGTCTCGGAAGATATAAGGAAAGCTATAGACGAGGATCATGTCACATTTTTAATACTCCTCGATTTCTCGAAAGCGTTTGACATGGTAAATCACGTAGTACTTTGCGAAAAACTCTCCCGTGATTTTAACTTTTCCTCCGCCGCAGTCAGGCTCTTATTTTCTTACCTTACTGATAGAGTGCAAGCAGTTGAAGTTAACAAAACTCTTTCCAGTTTCCTACCTGTCGTTAGGGGCGTCCCACAAGGTTCGATTCTAGGCCCGTTGCTGTTTTCAATATATGTTAACGAACTTCCTACAATTGTAAGACAATGTTCGATACGCATGTATGTATGCTGATGACACCCAGCTCTATTTGAACTGCCCATTGGGGCTAATGGAACACTCTGCTGCTTGTATAAACGAGGATTTAAACTTGATTGAACGTTGGTCGGTTGATAACGGTTTACTTTTGAACCCAAAGAAATCAAAGTGTCTCCTAATCTCAAAAAGCAAAATAGATGTGTCTTACTTTCCAGCAATCCTTTTAAATAATTGTCCTATTGTTTACGTTGATTCAGCTAAAAATTTAGGGGTGGTCTTTAACCGCAGCCTTACGTGGACACAACATATAAACAACATAGTTGGTGTTCTACGAACGCTTTGGTCAATGCAGCACTTTATTCCTTTAAAAATTAGAATTCTTCTAGTGAAAACGTTGATTCTACCTCTGCTCACTCACGGTTGTGAGATTTTTTGTAAATTAGACTTCGAGAGTAAAAGGAAATTAACGGTTGCATTTAATAGTGCAATAAGATATATTTACGGGCTGCGACGTTACGATAGAGTTTCGCAGTATGTATTACAACTTCTTGGGATGTCTTTTGAAAATTTCATAAAATTTCGCACTATAACCTTGTTTTCTGACATACTTCTAACTCGCCAACCTGTGGATCTTTACAACGAATTAATTTTTTTCAACTCTAATAGATGTCGAGATCTCGTAATTCCGCGGTTTCAGTGTTTGACATCCGAACGTCAGTTTTTCGTCAACTCCGTAAGAATTTGGAATTCATTGCCGCGGGAAATAAAAAGTATAAATGACACGAAACAAATAGGAAAAGAACTTAAACTCTACTTCAGTAATTTATAGATTAAGAAATATCTCTATCTTCTTCTCTTTTTTTGTTAAAAATGAAAATGTAAAACTTGAATTAAACCAATTATGTAGCAACTGTACATTTAACAAGCTACACTACAAATAAGATATTGTATCTTACCGTGTAAGCTAATCATGAAATAAATAAATACTAAAATACTAAAATACATAGAACCCTGCGCTGTTTTGTGTTCGATTAAGAACTGATATTTACATGGATCACATATAAGTTAATTTACAATTTGATTTCAAAATTTTGAAAACAATCGGTCTAAAGTTTTTTTTCACGTTTTTTTTATCAAAATTTGGACTTTAAATGCGAATTTTTCAAAAACCATTGGCATAAGTAATTTAATTTAAATGCACGATTATAGAACGAATTTCCGGCCTTCAAATACAGTATAGCACTTTATTGTAAGTGTTGCCGTTGTTTTTTAATATTTTTTTTTTCAATTTAAATTATTTTTTCTAAAAGTGCCCCTACCTCCTAAACGGGGGGAGATAGACCCCCCCTCCCATAGTAAAAAGTGCTTGTTTTTGACCCCTCTACAAAAACCCGTTATCAAATCTTGGCGGCCAAGTTATCGTACTCTCCCCGAGGGTTGCATTTAAAAATAAGAAAAAAGACCAAAGTGCGGTGTGCAACTTTAAAGCCTTGGAAGACGACTTTTGTTGTATGTTATAGGTGGAAGACTATTTATTTTATGTTTATTACATTAAGAGTTAGCATATATAGAAATTTCATCTTCGCGGGAATGAATTTTTTTCAAAAAAGTTTTGCGGTTTTTGCGTGGGTGGAAGACGTATTTTGTTGTGGGATACAGGTGGAAGACTATATTTTTCAAACTTCTTATGTGTCAGATAATGCGTCGAAAAAGTTACACGTTTGCGGCTATGAATTTTTTTCATGATTTTTTTGCGGGGTTTGAAACACTCCTGTAACCCCACGTTGTAAAGGTGCGGTGGAAGACGTCTATGTAACTATAACTTACCACTTAAATGACTCATACACAAAATATAAGGCTTGCGAAAATGAGACGGAAATTTCTGTCGCTGCCTCCCGGACTATTAATAACCATATCAAGATACTTCATATCCTTCAGGTTATCACCCGATATGCTAGAGACATCGCCATTTGGGAATGTTGAGTGTATCTCTTGGCGTAATTTCTTTTGAGTTTCCGGATACATCGCCAGACACAGCAATGCCAACAGTATACTGTTCGAGACCGTTTCGAATGCCTGAGGGAGCTTAAATCTCACCAAAGATTTTATGGAAATACAAATCTCGAGCACTTACAACCAAAACCATAGAATTGCATTCATCCATAATATCCTGTAACGTGATTTCCCCATTTTCTGCCAAGTGGAAAATTTGCTCGATGAAATTTCTTTTCTTGCGCTGCGTGCCCTGTGCTTCATCCCATGCAGCGTCAGCGTCCTCCATGGTCCTTGTATTCCGTTCGTTCTTTTTCCATTCGTTGTGTTTTTTGCTCACAATCTTTCAATAAAGTTTCCATAATAATATTTACTTATAGTGAGAGATGTCCTTGGTGTATATACTCACATCTTTGACAAAATCTGCGGCCATTTTATTGAGTTCTATGTCTGTGTTATAGAGTTTAGTCATTCGAAACAGGAAATCAATTTGTAACCATGGTTTGACTGTTTTTATCGATGATATCCTCAAGAGCCTGCAAGTTAAATAAAAAAATAAAAATATAACGAAGATGGCAAAGATAAGTAAAAAACGAATATGATTGGGACTTAGCAGGTTTCTGTGTTTATACTTTTTGTAGGTTTGAGCGATTTCGTGTTCGTCGTTTTCTAAGAAATTTGTTTCCGTTCCCATAGTGGTTTCTATAACAATAGTTAAGTTTTGTTTTAATTAATTCCATTGTATTCAGAGGCTAGGCCTTACGACACGCGGTGACCAAAACTGCTCTGCTTATAATGTCCTCTATTTCGTTGAACGTTTGGACGCCTAGGTAGTCATTGAATTTAGACTGGAGTGAATTGGCGACGCTGTTGTAGGTTGGAAAGAAACTCATGAGCACACTGTAGCTGAAGGTTGGATTTAGCTGCTTTCGCCTTATTTGCCATTTCTGACCTTTAAATGAAAAATTATAATTTTTTTGATGATAATGAGAATGTTTTTAAGGCTTCAATCGAGCTAGCTCCCAATAAGCAAACAAAAATATAAAAAAGAGGCTGGGTGCGACCCACACTGATAACTTCCCAATTGTGGTCTTGAAAACTTTATATTTAGATAAAAACATATTGTGACGTTTTCTTCAATTTTACAATAGCTATTAATGGAATTTGAATATGTGGGGCTTGGGTACAACTGAACAACCTTATTCATATATGTATGTACAGTACATACATTCTTCTAAAAACTAAGTTGATAATAAAATTATAAAATTAAGTATTATATTATAGAAATTACTTTATTATTTCGGTTCCAAACATTTTAATTGAAAAAAATTAAAAAACGAAATATTCAAATATAAAAGATATGGTTTGGTTATTGATGGAAGGGTACTTACAAAATATATCCGCTCTAAAACTAGATATATGTCAAATATAAACCATTTGTTAGAAATTGTATTATGTATAAAATTAAATAATGGCAAAGTCAATATCATTGCTCGTTCTCAAGATATTCTAGTCGAAAAACAAATATTACCACTTTTTAGTAGATTTTTTTTAGCAACAAAAATTTTTGTTAGATGTCACTTAGTTTAACCAAAATTGTCTTTTAGCACACTATGATCCAACTAGAACTTTCTTCGTTTTTTTCGTTTCCTGAACAATTTTAGAAATGTCGCTTAGTAAACATTCTTACGGGAAGGTATCGATGTATAAAACAACATACTTTAGAAGGCACAATCGCTGTTCATAACCAAGAAATTCGACTTGAAATACAATTTTAGCTAGTTTTCACTAGAATTTTTAATAGTTTTTTTATTTAAAAAAAACTATTAATTCAATATTTGTCAACATTTTACCAATTGTATAAAATTATACTATTTATAAAATAAACTAAATTAGAAGTCAATATCACTACTAGTTCTCGAGAAATTTGAGTCGAAAAACAATTTTTACCAATTTTCAATAGAATTTTAGGTATATAGTTTTTTTTATTTTTTGTAAAAAAACTGTAAACTGATTTTTTTTTTTAATTTTCAGCAGTTGTCAAACACATTATTTTTCGTAAAATAAAATTATTTTGAGTTTCAAATTGTTTTCCGTTCTTAGAATATCTGGGTTATGAAATTTTTTTTTCAATTTTTTTATTTAAAAAAATAACGGTATGTTCATTTTTTTCCAAATTCATACCAAATCTGTATGACCTTATAATGAGTACATTAAATTTTATTTGAAGTGAATAGCATTATTTTTTCGTGAGATATTTGAATCTAACCAAAATTTTTACTTTTTTTTTAAACCGTTATAACCGTGAAAAAACTACTCACTGAATTTTAATAAACGCCCTTTCAGCCTCTTTCGAAGTTATTATCTATTAAACAAAATTTATTTGAAGCCGATATCTTTACTCGTTCTTGAGATATCGACGACGAAAAATGGTACAAGAACGTACGGACGTACGAACGTACGCACGTACGAACGTACGAACGTACGAACGTACGAACGTACGTACACACACACACACAGACATCTCTCTAAAAATGATTTATATAGCCTCAAGGGACCTTGAAACGTCGAGAAATGTCAAAAATTCCAATTTGACAAATCGGACCGATTACAATAACTCCCTATGGGAAGTTAAAAATAGTGCCATAAGTACTTCCCGCAAAAAAAAATGTTTTTTATATTAAGGTGCATCTTTATTAGTTTTTTGTTTGTTTTATTTGGGTCAGAAAAATCAACCAAACGTTTTATTTTCATCATACGATTGTAAAAATATCGATTTGAGAAACTCAATTTTGTTTTAGATTCAAGTGCGGTGGGATTCCAATATAACGAATGACTTATTATGATCGATATCTAAAATTTAATCAAATTAATAAGTGAATTTATGTATATGTATATAAAAAGCACAGTGATTTGTCACCTATATTTTTGTCAAACGCGAAAACCTATTAGGTACAGCAAAAATCTGAGTTGTTGAAACACTTGATTGATTGATGGTTTTTCTCGAATCAATTCTCGTTTTTTTAGGTGAAAAAATATTGATGTTATAAGAGAAAATTGTTCAAAATCCACGGAAAGAATATTAAAGAATTTTAAACATTAAAAAAAATAGGAACAGAAAATTAGTAATCCTTTTTTAAATATCTATTTTTCAAAAGGTTAGTGCGTTGGACTGTTATGCTGATTCGTTTATCATTTACGAAAAGTCCTGGGGCCAAATTATGGCTTCAGTCACCGAGTGAGTTAGTCCCATCAGTGATCGAATGAAAATATCAAATTAGGGTAATCGATTGCTCGATGACGTAAGCGGTAATGCCAAACTCACATAATTCAGTCACGTATTACTCCAAAACTGATGCGGTAATTTGGCTTTCGGTTTTTTATTGACAATTCAAATCACCAACAAACTTAAAGACTATTTAGCTTGTTTTTTTTCCACCAAGAATGACAGAAGCTTTATAGCCAATGAACTAAGTTGTGATACAGTATCTTAAGTGCATCTTCAAAAAAACAATCATCAGCCAAATCCTTGCATCGCTCAAAGAAGGGAATTTTTGTCAAAAAATTACCTTACTGGACTGTATACAAAATGATTCAATCTCATGGAATTGGAACTTAACATAAGAACTCCAAAATACGAAATTGTATTTTAAAGCAAAATTTTGGCAAACTTTTTCTTTGCGATGATGAAGAGGAATTCACGCAGACTTTGGTGCCCATAAAAAAGTGCAAGAGGATTTTTCGTGTATTCAAAATAAAAAAATGCATAAGATGCATCCTTCTAGAATATATCATACGAGTATGCAGTCTGATGCAAAAATTGTGCTTTCGATAGCGTTTGATGAAGTGGAAACCGTTAGTGACGATGAAGTTGATACTGATGCAGATTTAGGCTAGCCGCGCACTAGCAATTTTTAGTTGCGAAACTGCTTGGTTCGAGCAACTAAAAAGTTTGTGTTTTGACACAAACTAAACGATTGCCTAAAATAAGTTCGCCATTTTATTGAACATATAATTATCTGCAAATTCACGGACATTCAACTAAACAGTTCATCTGTTTTCTATAAGTAACCAAACAGTTTCGCAACTAAAAATTGCTAGTGCGCGGCTAGCCTTAATGTAAAGACTTAATCGTGCAGCCCAAACAAGCGAAAGTCTATGAAGTTTTTCAAATAATACCTGATGCTCTCCTTGCGTGAAACAAGGCGCCGGATCGTTTTTTTTTTTAATGTATTCCACGAGATTGAATTTTTGTCATAAATCAAAATATAGGGTTTCCCTTAATTCATACATAATATTTTAGGGTGTGGTTCTTGGGTATATTCTAAGAAAAAAAAAGATTGTGTGTACTGACGTACGCGCGGTTGAAGTAAAACTTCTTTTTCCTCAAGCAAAGCTTCTGTAAGATTATAACCTACGAACAAACATTTTGTATTCTAAAAACATGTCGCTGTCTTTGACGGATAACGTGACGTTTTGGCATGTCACTGACAGCTGCATAGAAATTTTTTTACCCCCAACCCCGGAAAAGAAGTTTTACTTCAAAAAAACATCAAAAAGATATGTTTGTTTGGATTTTTTTTTAAAAGGATAGTGGTTTCTGCTTGTTAAATTGGTCGACCACATAATTCACAAACATTTTGTATTTTTAAAACATGTCGCTGTCTTTGACTGATAACGTGACGGTTTGACATGTCACTAACAGCTGCATAGAGAATTTTTTACCCCCAACGCCGGAAAAGAAGTTTTACTTCAAAAAATTGAATGTGCGCGCCTAGCCTTAAATGAAATCGAGAAGAAAAGTACAAAACTCCCATGCCACTTGACAAGCAAGTTGCCTCGCTTTGTTTGTATTACCCTGCACGTGCAAGTATTGGCAAGCATGTTGTAATCTTGTAATGTACACAAGCATTTCTTATTAACCCGTACAAACCCGAGCAACTTAGTAGTCACCTGGCATTAATTCAGTATCCAGGCAACTTGGAAAGCAAGTACACTGACAGCGGCACTCTTGTAAAATTAATTATTATAGTATTTGATTGATTAGTCGGGTGACGTTCAAATTTATAAATACCAAAACAAATGTCGGTGGCGTGTGCGATTAAGCGAATAAATATTATTAAAAAGTATAATTTCAAAACTTTCAGGCAACCTGATGGTCATATGGCATGCCGTCTATGACAGCAAGAATACAAATGGTAGTGAATATACCCAACTTTTTGGCCAGTACTTTGTATGCGAGGGTTAGGTGTTGGTAAAATTTATTTGGATTGCAATATGCTTGTCAATAATTATTCGTGTTGCATAGCCATTGCGCGTCTGAACCTATAGTTTTATGTTTATCTTTGAATGCAGCCATTTGAAATATGTATGTAAATTCTAAATCGTATCCAACTTCATGTTATAATTACTTTGTATTCTAAAAACATGTCGCTGTCTTTGACGGATGGCGTGACGGTTTGACATGTCACTGCATAGAAATTTTTTTACCCCCAACGCCGGAAAAGAAGTTTTACTTCAAAAAAAATGAATTTACAGTAAGGGCCTATCTCCAATTTTTATACGAGTATCATATATCGGGAATTTAAGAAAAAGCCTATTTTGGTGTACCCTAACTCATGTTAACGGTAATTGCACTGTTAGTATACTAATGATAGAAACTTCATTTAGTCCTTTATTTTTAGAAGAAATACCAGCCTTTATAATAACTCTCAAATAAATATGATATCCTATCTTGGTCATATCCAGTTTCTAGCATTTTCGGTTTTTCCGGCCAATGCTAATTTCTTGACTTTGAGCTCGATTTTCTCCACAAAATGCGTAATAAACATACCGTTTTACTATTTTTATTGAATGAACGTAACAACAATAGAAACAAAACTAATTGACAAGTTTGCGGAAAAACCCCTAGATTTTATGATACCATGAGAAAACCTGAGACATTTATGCACGAATTAAGGGACACCCTGTAGAATAAAATTAAATGCACGACTGGGTCGCACCGTCGCACGAACTTGCTCTTATGTAAAAGACTAGGAAATTCAAAATGAATGTTATTAAGGAATAAAATGCACGACTGGGTCTCACGAACTTGCTCCTATGTAATAGACTAGGAATTTTAAAAACGGATGTTATTAAAGAAAACTGTTCATAAGGATAAAATGAATTTTTTAAATTCTTTTAGTAGTAAGAGATAAAAACAGAATGCTATGCAAATATGAATTTATGCAGGAATACAAATTATAAGTCGTTGTAGTGGTTCCTTAAAAAAATAAGCTTTTATGTACAAAATTTTTAAAACATTTTTAAGAAAAAATTTTGGTACGCCAACCTTAAGTTTTTATTATTGTACGAATAAAAATTAAATTTCCAAAAAAAAAAATACTGGTCCCTTTTTGAGATATCGGATTTTCCAAAAAAAACATTTTTTTTTTCAAAAAAAATACTGGTCCCTTTTTGAGATATCGGATTTTCCAAAAAAAACATTTTTTTTTTTCAAAAAAGTATTTATTGAAATGCAATGATTTTCAAACTTTTTGAACTTTTTTAAAATTCGTTCTGCTGATAATGAGAAATTCAAAATTCGAAAAAATGGTTATGTGGTAGGTACAGTCAGTAATATGTTAATTAAATTTTTTTTTTATTAAATTATAGATCGTAAGAATTAATCAAAAGAAAAACTATTTTATCAAAATTCTAGGCTCCGTTTTCGAGCATAATAGGATTTTTGAAAATCATTTTTTGACATTTTTTATGGTGGGTAGATACCGTTATTTTTAGGTAAAATAATTCTTGTTTGACATCTTGTAGATTATTTTGAGAAAATTTTATTTATCAAGTTTCGAAAAAATCGAGCATGGGGTTTTCAAAATATTGAGTTTTGAAAAAAATTTGAATTTTTTTTTTTAATTTTGGAAAATTTGAATACACAATAATATTCAAACTTTTGGGAAGCCTTAGCATAAAAAAATATATCAAAATCGGTTGTACTGTTTTTGATAAAATAAAAAAAAAAAAATAATCTGCCGAGCTTCTTAGGCTGTAGTCAGACAGAATTGCGAGACCCACTGTTTTCGTCTTCGCTATCATCGTAATATCAACTTTGATCAAAATCTCGAGTTGGATTTTTTCTGAATGCATAACTTGCCCTATAGTACCTATAAGTCGCAAGTAAAAAATATGTTCTGTCTTGGTAAAATTCGGCTGCATAGGTTTTTAAAAGGCTTAAATCACTTGTGGCCTTGTTTTTTGATTTTAGTAAAAATATTTTTTTTTTTTTTGAAAATTCTGTTCTATTTTTTTGAAATTTGATTCTTATTTCCACTATAATAAAAACATTAAAACTGGTATACCAAAATATTTTTTTTTAAATGTTTTATGAATTTTCTACATAAAAAGTTATTTGAATTAAATGCACTACAGAAACACACGTACCGGCTGTTGTGTAAAAGTCCTTTGTAATTTGAATATATGTAGTTTAAAAATATAAAAACATGGATTTAATTAGAGCAAAATTAAATCTAGAAAAGTATGAATTTATGCAAAGAAAGTAGAAAAAATCGTGTAATTGTTAAATTAATTTTGTATAGAAATTAGAAAAAACTTAGAAAAAACTTGGAATTTTTGTTACAAAAAAAAGTATATATTTTCGAATATTTTTATACACAATATTATTTTAAACTTAAGTGAGCTCCTGCTGAAATTTTTTGGTTAAAATCGTTAGAGCCATTAATGAGAAATTCGAAAATCAAAAAAGCGGTTCTATGACAGGTACCGTTAATTGTTAGTATATCATGAAATACATTTTAAAACGTAATTTTTAAGAATTTTTTTTTTTTTTTTTTTTTTTTTTTCCCGTGGGTAGGTGTTGAAATCTTCAAAAGATTCTATGAGGACCGAAAAACGCGCGCTCATAGATATGTGGGACTCTCCCGACCAACAACTCTGCCCCCATAAAGCCTTACGGAAGGTAAGACTCTATGCAAGCAGACCGTTAATCAGGCCGACCGCACTAAAACCACCTCCTCCTCCCGATTGCAACTAAGTTCATATGGAACTTATCTAGCAATTTATCTTTCTCGAAGTTAAGTAACGTGTTGTAGGCAACTTTCCGGTGAAAGTTCCTACTGGTTTAATTATAAGCTAGTTGAATAGCTTCTTTCTATTTTAAGCGATGATTTAAATATACATAATACAGTACAATAATTTCACCGTACTAGATCGGAAGGTTTGGTCCTTCTCAAACGTCGTACTAAATTTGTTTCGTCAAGAATTTCTAAGATTGTTCTATTGGTATGTTCAACTAAACGCTTTCTATGCCTTTGCGAAAAAGTTTTTATTTCTTCGCGAACCGTGGGGATTCCAAGATCCCTGTGAAGATCTTCGTTTCTAATATACCACGGCGCATTTACAAAGGACCTTAATAATTTGTTTTCAAAAGTTTGTAGACTATTTAGATTTGTATCGTGGGTACAACCCCAGAGTTGAATACCATATGTCCAGACAGGCTTAAGTACCTGTTTGTAAACTAATAATTTGTTTTCGATACAAAGTTTAGAATGTCGTCCGAGTAACCAGTACATTTCCCTTAGTTTAATATTTAATTGATCACATTTATTTTTAACATGTGACTTCCATTTTAATTTCGCGTCAAGAGTCATCCCGAGATATTTTGCCTCATTTGCAAATGGGACTTGAGTTGTATTAATAAAGACTGGTAATCTATTAATTTTCTTATAAGTAAAGTCCACGTGGACTGACTTAAATTCGTTAAGCGCTATTCGCCATTTGTTTGTCCATTCATTGACATTGTTAAGAGCATTTTGCAATTTACATGTCGATTCGTTAGCCGTTTTGCCTACTGCAAGTATTGCGGTATCGTCTGCAAAAGTAGCTACAATTGTATTGTCTGTTTGGGGTATGTCGCGTGTAAATAAAAGGTATAAAATGGGACCTAGAACACTACCTTGTGGTACCCCAGCCACCATTTCTTTAAAATCTGAATAATCATTTCCGTGCCTAACGCGGAAAATTCTTTTCTCTAGATATTCTCTAAGAATGTTGTATAGTCCTTCAGATACGACTTGTCTCAATTTGTATTTGAGGCCTTCGTGCCACACTTTGTCAAAAGCTTGAGACACATCTAAAAAGACCGCTGAACAAATTTTATTTTCTTCAAAGGCTTTCTCGATGACATCGGTGATTCTATGCACTTGATCAATCGTCGAGTGCTTACTTCTAAAACCGAACTGGTGTTCAGGTATAAGACCCTTTTCTTCTATTATGGGCTGAAGACGCTGGAGAAATATTCTCTCAAAGACCTTCGACACTACAGGAAGAAGTGAAATGGGCCTGTACGATTTCTTTTCATGTGATGGTTTGCCAGGTTTTAAGACCATTATTACTTCTGCGACTTTCCATTGATTTGGAACATATTCTAACCTTAGAGTGGCGTTCATTATGTAAAGGAGGTTTACTAAACCTTTCCGTGGGAGCATTTTAAGAATTTCCGCAGTAATTAAGTCGTATCCTGGTGCTTTTTTTGACTTCAGTTTCTTAATTTCTTTGCTTAATTCGGCAAGCGTAACATTTCTTGTGATGGAGCTTTCATTTGAATTTATATTCACACTTATATCATCATTCAATGCTTGCCCATTGAACGGCTTAAATGTTTCCTCTAGGTAATCAGCGAAAACGTTTGCTTTCTCTTTATCGCTTCTTGCCCATTCATTTTGGTCTTTCATAATCGGGGGTGCTGGAAGCTTTGGTTTTTTCGTAGCTTTTATCGCTTTCCATAGAGAATAATTAGATTCTTTACCTGCCGTCAAGTTTTCAAGGTAATTTCCAGCTTCGCGGTTTTTAAAATCTGATATCATCTTTTTAAGCAAATTACTGAGGTGATTTAAATTAGCTTTGTGTTGGGGAGCACGAGTTTGTTGCCATTTTTTGCGCGCTTTTCGCTTGTCTTTAAGTACCTCTTTTATCTCTTGGGGATATTTAGCTTCTCTATAGCCTGACATTTGTCTTTGGTAAGGAGTATTGTTCCATGCGGCTTTTTGAACAATATGCACAAATTTATCTACCGCTTCTTCAAGCTCAAGAGGTGTTTGTAGTAATACCCTTAATTCAACATTATCTTCAATATCTTTCTTAAAACCTTCCCAGTTAGTTTTACCGTTTGTTAACCTAGGTGGTGTTTCAATTTTAACAATACTTTCGCTCATAGTGAGAATAACGGGAGAGTGGTCAGAGAAAAGATCAAAGCATTCCGTTATTTTTATTCGATTTGACGGTATTCCCCTGACTATAAAGAAATCAATCAGGTCAGGTATTTTCGAGGTATCTGTCGGCCAATAAGTTGGTTTCCCACTAGAATGAAAATCACAATTATTCTCCATACCGGCTTCATATAACGCTCGGCCCTTTTGAGAAATGCATCTAGAACCCCAAAACGTGTGTTTTGCATTAAAATCGCCACCGATTATTAAAGATGGTCTAAGTGATTTTAGCAAGTTTGAAAAATCATTTTTATCAATTCTGTACCGTGGAGGGCAGTATATAGATGTGAAATTCAATGTATCATGTTTAGTTTTAACCTGCACACTTATAAGCTGCATCGGTTCAAGTTCAAGCTTAAGGCCTATCGAGTGTTTGATACATTCTTTTATGTATAATGATGCTCCGCCTCTTGCTTTGTTCGACGGATGAATTGCATGGTAATCTAGATAACCGTTTATATTGAAATTTGATTCTTTTTTAACGTGGGTTTCTGATATTAGACAAATGTCGATATCTTGTTCCCGTATGACCATTTCTAGTTCTTCAAGTCTTTGCCTTAATCCGTTGGCATTCCACGTAATAATTTTAAGGTTTTCCATCATGATTTTTTTTTAAAACGTTTGGGTCGAATAAAATCTTCGATTTTTGCTAACCTATCAGAAATAGTTCTATTGATTTTGACCTGATCTTCAAATTTTGACAAAATTAAAGCCAAGCATTGAGATAGTGCGTCAGAGTCAGGTTGATTTATTACGGGTGCAGCCGCCATTCTGGCATTTGTGTTTACACTACGTTTCTTTGGAGATGTCTGTGCAGCTGCCATTTCGGCGTATGACTTAACAGTACGTTTCTTTGGAGATGTCTTTGACGTTGATGGGGTTTGATTTTCTTTGCCAATGCCGACTCTTAGTGTATTTATTCTTTTAGGAGTCTTAGATATTGGGCTTTTTATTTGTTTCTTTGGTTTTCTTTCCATATGAATTTTTTCTCGGCGTTTTTGTAGCTCTTTAACTACTTCACAGCCTCTATAGCTTGCCGGGTGACTTCCATTGCAGTTTATGCACTTCGCTGGACTTTTGCTATTTCCAGTGCAGTCAGCAGTTAAATGTTTTCCCGCGCATTTTACACACCTAGGTTCTTTTTTACAATAGCTTTGCGTGTGGTTGAAACCTTGACAGCGTTTACACTGAGGCACTTGCTTTGTACGGCTTTTCAGAGGTTCGATCTTAACAACGAGGTTCAGTATTGTTTTAATTCTGTAGATTTCCTCTAGTTTTTCTGTCTTATCGAACGTGAGTATAAATAGTGGGAGACCACGCTTTACCACGACAGTTTCTCTATCTTTTTGTTGTTTTTCTTTTTTTACGATGTTCTCAGCATTTAAGATCTTGTAATTTTTTTCTTTAAGATCACGGATTACATCGTTTTTTTGACATGAGGAATGTAAGCCTCTTGCAACGACTCGTAAAGGTCTTTCTGATTTGTTTTCGTAGGTATACCATTCTACATTTGCTTCGTTAAGTCTTCGCGAAAGCAGACGATAGCTATCGGAGTCTTTTACACAAACTTTCCACTTGTTGTTATTAAGCGAGATAACTTTAAAATTCGCTGGGGTTAACGCCTCAAGGATTATTTTAAGCTTATTGTATTCCGCAATCCCGATGACATTAATCGGTGGCGGTGGTCTTATTTTAGTAGTTTTTTCTTTCTTATTCGTATCTTTTGGTACATTTACTTTTATTATTTCGGAAGACGAGGTTCCCTCTGGCGAGGAGAATGCTTTACGTTTTTTGCTAGGTCTTTTTGAAGACGTTTCTCTTTCTAGCTCTTCTTCGTCTGTTTTATATTCGCAAACACCCAGCTGCTGTGGAGTTGTTTTCGAATCGTTTTGTCTTTGAGTTTTTTTCAACTCTTCATTTTCTTTCCGAAGAAGCTCAATTTCTTTCTGTGCTTTCTTTACGGCATCGCTGTTATTTCGTAGAAAATGTATTTCTTCTTTCAGCTCTTGATAGAGTTTCAAAGTTTCGTCGAGTCTTTGACGAAGTTCGTTATTGTCTTTTTCAAGACATTCTATTTTCTCCGAGTCTTCTTTTTCACGCTCTGGCGCTTTGGGCGGACTCTTTTTCCCGGAAGCACTCGATGTTGATGGTGGTGATCGAGCTACCATTGGTTTTCTTGAAAAAGGATTTATCAAGTTTTGGAATAATTGGCTCTCCCCAGAATCCGTAGAGCCGACCTCCGAAGAGGGTGGATTTTTCAGGAAATCTGAATTGCCACCTGGGGTACTATATCTATTTGTTTTACTCATTCCATATTTTGTATACGTCTTTCTCAGTATACGGAGTTTGGATTTTAGTCGCCTCTTACGACAGGCATTCCTACCTCGGGTATATTCTTTCCCCCTACCCGAAGGGGTATCCGTTTTCAAGATATTGAATTTTCAAAAAAAATTTTTTGTTTATTTTTTTTTAATCCAAAACCTATTTTTTCGGAAAAAAATTTTAATTTATATTTTTTCAAATGCAAATTAGCTCCTGCATAAAAATTTTGGTTAAAATCGTTAGAGCCGTTGATGAGAATTTCGAAAATAAAAAAAAAAACTTTCTACGACAGGTTACAGGTACCGTTAATAACATTTTGCCCCAAAATTTGTGTTGACCAAAATGTAGTCCATGTCCATAATATCACACCTATTTTTTTTTTATCAAAATCGTTAGAGCCGTTTTCAAGAGTTTTTTAGCCAAATAAAAAATTTAATTTCTCCTCAAGGGAATCATCAAAGACATTTAAGTATCTACCGAGTTTGAAGAAAATAGCTCCAGCCATTTAAGCCGTACGTATGTTGAGGTACCGTCATACTGATATAGTGAAATATGTTCTTTATATACTAATTTTTTCTTAAAACTCTTATAGAAAAATTTTATATCAAAATTTTTAATGGTATACAATTAAGGACAGTTTTTTAAAAATTAATAGTTAACCCGTTTGCAAGATAAAGAATTTTCAACAAAAATATTTTTTTTTTATTTATTATGTATGCACAACAGTTTTATTTTTCAAATTTAAAGACCAATTTTGGTCAAAATCGTTAAAGCCGTTAATAAGAAAGTGGAAAGTCAAAAAACCAGATGAGCATTCCTAGCAAGACGAGTATTACGGCGAAATTGTTTCAAGGGAGGAATGCAGCACTGTTTATAGAAGAAGCGATAAAACAAAGTAAGTCAAGAGAAGGTGTTGGATAGAAACAAAAGTTTACAATTAGTCTAATGGCTCTGTTTTGGATTCTGTCTAAGAGGTGCAGGTGAGTGTTAGGAGCCCCTACCCAGATATGGGAGTTATACTCAAGCTTAGGCTGTAGGTGAAGGCATACAAAAAGACTTCTATTGCAAGTACAAAATCGAGTACCAGATAATTTCAGATACTTTTGAGTTTAAAAACAGGTAATTTATTTTACAACGTTGACAAATATGGCATATATGGCAAATAAATAGAAAAGCATTCAATTTTACAAAATAAATTAATTTTACCTCTTTGTTTTTCTTCATTATAATTAACAATAAATTAATTTGAAGGCAGAATTGCAACAGGGAAAAAATTGTTAAATATAATAAAAACGGCATTTAAAAATTATAAGCTTGTATTTAAAAAAATAAAAATCACTTCTTAGATAAAGCTAGCCAAGAAGTTTTGAACTCTAAAAGAGATCTTGATTTAATATGTTTGAAAATTGACGTTTGTACTCCCATATGCACCCCTACTTCGAAAACCATAATTGACAGAGTGAGTTCTGCCGTTGAATAATCAGAAATTTAACAAAATTAGAAAATTACTTCTGTTTAGATGGAGTAATAGAATTAAATGAGGTCACTTCACTTCAACTCCAAAGTGCATTTCTGCCAGGTAAGACACTGGGCTCATTAGATGCTCTCGTAGCTTTTCACGAAGCAAATATTGGGAATGAAATAAGTAGGAATTAGATAGGAAACAATTGGACTAATTCGGGTAAGCCCCTCAATACTCGCTGTTCTTGTTCTTGGAATGAGTAGAAAAACGCATTTCCTCTGTATACGTCAGGCGAGACAGTTTTTGATGATCTTAATGAACTTTCTGACGATCAAGGACTTCATTTCTTTTCCCACCAAGGCGAAATAGTTCTGATTTGAACTCTGATAGCTTCTATAACCTTGTACCGTGTTTTTCGTCAAAGTCTTAATACTGGGAACAGGCTACAGACTGCTATTAAGTTTTGAACGATTTCATTGCGCACATTGCACATTACTCTTTTGTTCAAATCACCAATTTGCCTAGTGTTAGTTAGACTCAGTGCGCGGATAGTGATCCAATTATGTTCTAAGATTCGTCTCCTATACTTGATCTTATAAGACAAATTCGTACCAAGACCATATCATATAGTCGCTGAATTTAATCTAAGGAATATGTTTAATTTTGTAAACAGTTGATGGCTTTCATTGGATTTATCATATGGAGATAACAGGAAGGATTAGATCGTATCCGTTTCCGAGTTAAAAAACGAAAAGCCCAGCTTGGGATTTTGTCGATGGTGATGACACTGGCCCTTTAGGTGATGAATTCACAATTCCTTCATTTCAAGCCAATTTTGTATTAACATCTCAAACTGCACTTTAGTCTTGATCGGGTCACTCAGATAGGCATGGTTTTCGTTTCTATCTATCTACTTTTATGTTAGGAGATTGACCATGCTAAAATGGTAAATTGCTTAATATACGAGTATATAGTATAAATACATGGATAACTTTTCCACTAAATAATATGTAAGATTCCGGTTTATCTTGTATACATTCAAGTTAAAAACATTGAAACTCTTACCCCTTGCATGAAGTAATCCTTTGCGCACGAAGAATCCGTCTTGAAAAAATGTTTTATCCATACATTCGGGAGAATTTAAAACTCTCTCCATTAAAACTGGGTCGTCCACATACAATATGGACTGAATTCCGAATAAATATACCAACGGTCCTTTGAAATACTTCCGAAGGTATCGTAACGTTTCCAATAATCCTGCAATAAGTAATCGAATTGACAATTCGTTTGTGTTTTTCGTAAAATCACAATTTTTGTTTTTTTTTTACAAACTTTTTGGATCAAGCATAAAGCACATAATTACAAACAGCAATGGCTGTTGCAGTACACCACGTGCTCCATTAAGTTGCCATATAAGCTTAAATCTACCCCGATTTATCCACACATAGATCGCACACAGCACAGAAAACACCAATAACAAATTATTTTCAACTGCCGCCATTGCAGTTATCGAACAAAATTATTTCGATAAGAACTTCTTAGAATTAAAAAAAATTAAAAGTCCGACTTACGATGAATGATAAGACTGAATCGATGGAATATCAATGCCAGGGTTTTTATAGATTTTGTCGTGTGTTAAGAATCAAATTGTTTGAACACCTAAGCTTTCTTTTTCGTAATCCTCAATAACCTAAGACAATTTGGCTAAATTATAGCTATTCATTGTGGTGTTTCTGGCTTTGAATCTTTGTGACACGTTCAAGTCGTTAGTTATATTTTTTTAAGAAACGAAAAAGGAGTTGCAGTTACGTTTATAATTGAAATTCTTCTTCGCATGATATCTATACTATTTGATTTCAAAATAAACAATAATATTTATTATACTCAACTCACATTTCAAGTTAATTTTATTAATAAAAAAAAAATAATTACGTTTCGTTGATATTATTTTAGGTTATTTTCGTGATGTTGATTAGTGTGACTTATAATTTTGTTTACGCCTTATTTAATGTTGTTGATATTCTTCCTCAAATAAAAATATCAATTTCTTTCTAGAATTAAGAAAAAAGAGTTCAAGGGCAAAGTAGATGTTCCGTAATTAAATTTTTATAAAAGCTTATTTGTAAAAATACGTAGAAGTCATGAGACTTACACAGACTTGAAAATCAAACCAATTTATCTAAATATGGCGTTGGGATATTCTTTTGTTGTTGATGCCATAGTCCCTGTTTGGATTATGCCTTTTTTACTTGCGACTTATACATAGGTATAAGGCAAGTTATGCATTCGGAAAAAAAATCGAACTCGAGATTTTGATCAAAGTTGACATTACGATGATAGCGAAGACCAAAAAAGTGGGTTTTGCAATTCTGTCTGTCTGTCTGTCCGTTCGATTGCAGCTAAACGGCTCGGCCGATTTTCTTCAAACTTGGTAGATATGGGTTTTAATTTTTTCCGCCCGGGTGTTTTTGGATTTGATTTTTTAAGACCAAAAATAACGGTACCTGCCATACAATTTTTTTTGAAATTTTATAAATATTTTTTTTTCTCAAAAACTGTCTCACAGACTTAAAAAAAATAATTAAATTTCTTTTACTTAAACCTAGGTAATGGTTGAAAAAAAATTTACAAAAAATTGTTATTTTTGGTACCCCCTTTGGAATCATTTTTTTTTTTTTTTTTTTATTTTCTCTAAAACGGTACCACCGATTTTGATCATTTTTTTTTATGTTAAGGCTTTCCAGCAGTTTCAATATTATTGTGTATTCAAATCTTTAAAAAAATTTTTTTAGATTTAAAAAAAAAAATTCAAATTTTTTTTTGAAAACTCAATATTTCGAAAACCCCATCGATTTTTTTAAAACTTGATAAATAAAAGTTTTTTTAATATAGATTATAAGCTTTAAGAAAAAAAAAATTTGTTTTACCTAAAAATAACGGTACCCTCCAAGCAAATGTTAAAAAATGATTTTCGAAAATCGTATTTTTCTCGAAAACGGTTCCGAGAATTTTACTTAAATTTTTTTTCTTTCAATTAATTTTTGAGATCTATAATTTAATAAAAAAAATTTTGAAAACAAGATATTACTGACGGTACCTACCATAGAGCGATTTTTTTTAAATTTTGAATTTCTCATTATCGGCATAACGGATTTTAATGAAATTTTTTAGAGAGAAGCTTTTAAAAAGTTTAAAAAACATTGCATTTCAAAACTTTAAGAAAAATATTTTTTTGAATTTTGAAAAAAAATCGTTTTTTTTTTTTGAAAATTCAATATCTCGAAAACGGATCAATATTTTTTTTATAAATTTAATTTTTATTCAAACAATAATAAAAACCTTAAATTGGCGTACCAGAATTTTTTCTTAAAAATGTTTTAAAAATTTTGTATATAAAAGCTTATTTTTAAGAAAACCACTACAAAGACTTATAATTTTTGTTCTTGCATGAACCTTTATTTGCTTGAATTACATGGCATTCTATTTTTACCTCCAACTACTAAAGAAGTTGTTTTAGTCGTTTAAAAAAATAATTTGTATGCTTATGAACAGTTTTTCTCTAATAACATTCATTTTTGAAATTCTTATTCTATTACATAGGAGCAAGTTCGTGCGACCCAGTTGTGCATTTTATTTAATACAAAATGGTTTTGAGATCTTTTTCCACCCATAAAACCGGCGTCATCGCGAGCGTAGTGAAAAGCTATAATTCAGACAAATATTGAAAGGTTTCCAATTTTGTGTTAGTTTTACTAATGGCAACAGCAACAGTGTTATAACATTGAAAGTCTTTCCAGTTATTTACAGGGTCTAAGCTGGATAAGAATGCTGTTTAAATTATGAACAGTGCAATGGAGGTACAAAAAAATTAACCTAATCCATACGATTTCATGGAAGTTGTTTTCTTATTAGTGATAACAGTTTTCCGAGAACATTATCGGAATATTATCAATTTTCAACTCAACGATTAATCACAGTGAGAACAATAGTATGTAAAATAGGGGATGATTCAATAGGAGATACTGACACGTTGGTTTTGTAGTTCTAAATATCGATATTTGAAGGGAAAAATATATAATGCGTTTAACATTCTTATAGCGCGGCTAAACCTAGAGTATCTACATATATGAACATGACAGTGGGAGGTATTTCTAAAAGTACGAGTATTATGGTTGCATTGTTTCATGTAACGAATACAACTGATAATTTCATTGAATCATTGCGTTTCAAGGTTTTTTATTGAACTTTAAATATATGCAAGAAAACTTAAACTTAAGGATAGAATGAATAATGTTATGAATAAGCTTCTTTGCCAATTACACGAAAAACTGGTTCAGTGGCTTGATCTCTTGTCTTCTTCGTAGATTCTTTCGTTGCTGTAGTGCTTCTGTAGCTGTCGATCGAAGGCTAGTCCGGTTTCAGCTTCTGCATTGCTGTCTTCGAAATGGTGTACCATGCAGGAAAATTATAGCTGATGACAGGTCTGATTAGTTGCTTGTATATAAGTAGTTTCACTGGCTGGCTTAGTCCGGTTCTTCTGGCTAGTGGCTAGCAGTGGGTGCAAGCGATGAAACGCGAAGTTGGCCTTCCTTAGTACCTGCCTTAAGTGAGAGTTGAATTTGGACAGCTCGTTGAAGTGGAGTCCGAGATATTTAACATTTCTTTTGGCTGCTATCGTTGAACCATCGGGAGCTTCAAGGTCAGATTTCTTCAAGAAGTGACTGCAGAACGACAGTGGCTGCCATTGGTGGTGGGTCTTCTGAAACACACATGCTCAGATTTGGCAGTGTTGATTCGGATACCCCACTTTATGTAATACTCGTAGAGTCTGGAGACGTGGTCTTCCATTCTCCGAGTTGCGATTGTTGGCGCTATCGATGAGGCATAGGTCAGTGAGTCGTCAGCAAAAAGCAGGTTCTCGCAATCAGTTGGAACGGGTTGATCAGACGTCATCAGGCTGTATAGGAAAGGACCTATCTTCGATCCGGCTTTGATGGATTTGATTGAAGACTGGCAGCTGTTCAGTTGAACGAAGAATTTTATGAAAGAGATGAAAGTGATAATTAGTGGCGAAGGTAATCCATGTACTCGAAGCTTATGGATAAGGGCTTCTATCCATACGCTGTCGAATGCTTTCTGGACATCCAGAAACCATCCTACGGTGGCACGATAGCTGTTGAGTGCTGAGGAGACGTCAGACTGGAACCTTAGTAACGGATGCAGTGTCGAATACCCTTCCCGAAAGCTAAACTGCATGTCTGATGCTGTTTTCATTGCAGTACTTCTTCAGCCTCCTCAGTATGACTTCTTCCAGAATTTTGCTGATATTGTTGAGGAGGGATAGGCCTATAGTTGGAAACCAGGTTATTTGCGCTTTTCTTCGGGATTTTTGCTGTTTTCCACTTATGAGGGAAATAGCAGTTATTGACGCAGTTGCTTATGATGATTGTGAGTAGTATCATCACTGCATGTGGAAGCCTTTTGATGACGTAGTTGGAGACTCCATCCGGTCCTGCTGACTTCTTTGGCTTGGAATTAATTATGATTTCCGCAATTTCCTCTGGTTGGCATAGTTGAGGGTTGTCCGTTGGGCAACTAGGTCGTCAAACTCCACTCCTTCCAAATTTGGCTGTAAAGTCAACTGGACGGATGTCCTGATTTCTTTCAGGAACACAGGGTCCGTTGATGGGCTAGGTGTGAAGTTTTCCTCGAAGTGATTCGCGAAAACTTCCACTTTGTCTGCCGTTGTTGTCACCTCAATGTTGTTGCTGATGATGACGTCAGGCATAGGTCGGGTTTTCCCTAGACAGTTGCTTATTTCGCTGAATGCGTTTGGTCTTGGTTTGATGGCCTGTAGTCTCTTCTGGAATCACATGTTGTTGTGGTGCTGGATTGAGTTGCGGAACATTATGTTTACATTTATGCTTCTCACTGCCTGCTAGTCGTTGTTGGTTGTGTTAAGTTCTCTTCGGTGTATCCTTTGAAGCCGTTTTCTCAACCTTTGTCTGTGGGAATAGAGATTCCATACATACTCCGGGAGGTGTTCGTACCTACCTTTGGACGTCTTGGGTACTTTTTTGGCTTCGACGGCATTGAAGACCGCAGACTGCAGGCAGTCGATGGCACTGTCAATTTCCTCATTTTTTAAGTTCCTGTTGACGGTGGCATTGAAACGTTGTCTTCTATGTCCCTCTGGAGTTTCTCAATATCCAGTCTTCTGCAGTTGATGTAGTTCTCAGGTGGGACTGTTGTCAGCAGAACATGTTGGCTGAGGTTAATGGAGAGTTTTAGTGCTTCATGGTCTGAGTCACTGGGTAAGGTTGGGCAGGTGTGGTTGCTGCTTCTTGGAATTAAATAAATAAAATTAGAGGTTAGTAAGAAGAAATCTAAAGTCGATGAAGTCCTAGGAAAGGTAGGTTTTGGCTGCGACACAACAACCAAGGAGTGTTCTTCGCTGTTGATATCGATCCAGTCCATGATGACCTTTCCTTGTGGGTCAATAGAGGTGTCGAGCCATTGATGATGCCTCGCATTAAAATCGCCGCAAAAGAGTCCGTAGGTTGTCTGCTTTAGAGTCCGGTTGGGAATATGCAGGTCGTTACTTATATTTCCAGTATTTCACTAGTTTGCAGTCCTGTAACGATGGTTTCGCTGGTGTTGGGTGAAATCTTATTCCTTATAAAGATGGCCGTACCTTTTCGGTTCTCCATTTTGTCCTGCCGGAAGGTTTTGTATCCGGTGGTGTTGATATTATTCCTCCTTGCCACTTTGGTTTCGCTGTTGAAGGCAATATCGGGGGTGTTTTTCTTCATGAATATCTTGAATGATATCCTCTTTACTAAGTTGTATAACGAATTCACGTTATACGTCACTAATTGAATCATTGTGGCCGTACTCGAGCAGTATTAAAGTGTCCATTATAATTCTATCATCCATTATTTTTTAAAGCTCCATTTTGAAATGCTGTTTTCCATCCACTCGGAGTAGTAGTCCAGAAGAGTAGTAGCTTACGCAGTGGTCTTGCCATCGTTGACAAACACATCTAGAGAGCAATAGGAGGGATACTCTTCAGACCAGTGGATTTGTGGAGTAAGAGAAGTATGACACTTTCTTGCAGCAGTGAATTTACAGGAAATTGCAAACGAATTTGCTTTCTCTAGTGAGCTGAAGAAGACATCCGTGGAAACTGAAGACGAAGCAATATTTCGTATATTTTTTGCATATGACAAACAAATTTTACTACCTTCGGGCTATTACGGTTTTTTTTTTTTCTTGACTTTTGGCTGCAAGTTCGTTGAATATGGGTTTTACAGATATTTCTAGCTTGTTTGAATGTTTTCCGTCTTTTTTTCAGTCAAATTGGCTTTATTACTTTGGAAACTTTTTACATCTAAAATCAAACCATAGTTTTTCCTTCGGTTTGATAGATTTTTTCCTATGCGGAGTTAAATTTATCATAAGGCATTTGTAATCTGCACTGGAGTCACTATCGACTATTTCAATTTCCTGAAGGAGCTATTGAAAACGTTACAGTTGGCTTTCATGTATTGCTCAATGGCACAATGGTCTGATATGCCAAGAGCCTAGAGGCGATAAGAAACTAGTCTATAGTTTTTTTTTTTTTTTTTGGATTGATCAGCATAGTGAAGGATTCGAGTTGGTTCATAAACAAGATGAGCCAGTTGGTTTAATGAGCAAAGTCCTAAACATGTCTATTTTTGAGTGTTATCTGGCCAGAAAAGCTGAAAACTTGAAATCACCCGTAATTCACCAATTCAATGTGAAAGTAATTGGAAGCAATTCTTAGATTATGTCGGATAGAGCATCGAACTCCTTAAAAATTGGATTTCTATCAAAATTAGGGCTTTAAAGAACACATTTATGAATGATCTACTTATTTACTGAAAATTTGAATCTAATAAAAATTGAAGTTAGCGGAAGAACAGAAAAGCATGAGATTGAAATTAGCGACATAGTTTCTAATTTACATTCATTTGTGGCAAGATCATGGTGAGAGACGAATAATGGCACCAAGTTACACCCAATAGATTAAATTATCAAAATTTTCAACTTATTTAATTTTTACGCAGTTCCAACACAGCTGGCCCGTTCGATCTTAGAAAATTTTGTGTCCCACTCTGTTACTAATAATTGATATAAAGTCTTTTACTGTGCAATTTCAGCGTCATGTTTCTAAGTAAGACTTATTGGATCTGACATAATCTTAAATCCACAGATTTTTCTCAACTGTAACTAAAAAAAATATAAATCCTCTGCTCTAAAATGCTAAACATTAGTCGTAAGCAAACTATTCCAATTAAAATTAATTCAAAACAACAATTCTAAAGCCCGTGTGCATGAAAATTGCATGTTCATTAAAATAAAGACTTCACATTGAAAAAATCTGCATTCGTTTTGCGTCGTTTTAAGATAGGTGTTCTATCAGACCAAAAACATAAATGTTAAAAAAAGAACCAAGTTCTTCTATACCAAAAACCTTTGTGTAACAAGTCAGCCGTGAAAAGTACTGAGATCTAAAAGTACGCCAAGTTCTTTGTGTTTTTTTGGTGCCAGTTTTTTTGGTGCCAGTTAAACGCGAGAAGCTCATTTTTTCGATGAATTTTCACGTCAAGAAATGCTATTTCACAGTTCTTTTCTCTCTCAACTGTGAATTGGATCTTTGGATGGAATCCGTTCAGGGATGTAAGAACCTCTTCGATCTTATCTTTATTTATAATGGCAAAAATGTCATCCACATATTTTGAGACAAACTTGGGTTTTTCTTCCATTTTTTCCAAACATTCGTCAAGCAAATAGTCCAGGACCAAGTTGGCTATAGTCGGTGACAGTGGATTGCCCATGGGCATTCCAAAAATCTGCTTGTAAATGTCATCTTTATACTGCAAGTAGTTGTTCTCTTTTAAGCAAAAATCGAGAATTTCTAGGAATCTGCATTGGCTCAACGGTGTATTCTCACTTACTACATCCCATTTCTTCTTAACTATATTTATAGCTAAATGTATAGGAATGTTGGTAAAAAGTGAGACAACGTCGTATGAGACCAAAACATCATTCTTTTGAAATTTAACAATTTTTGCTTTTTCAATAAATTCCAACGAATTTTTTACAGAGTAGCTTGATTTTGTTGTCACGTACTGTAATATTTTGCCTACATATTTCGACAGCTCATAGCATGGCAGTTTCATAGATGACGTAATGGGACGTAAGGGCAGATTTGGCTTGTGAATTTTCGGCAAACCGTAGATTGATGGAAGTTGTGCCGTGTATGTAGTCATCTTAGTTTTTTCGCGGTCATCTATGAATTTGTTGTTGTTCAACCATTTAACTAATTCGTTGTTTCGAGTCTGTAGTGTTGTTGTTGGATTATTCCGCACTCGTCTATATGTGCTGCGGTCGGATAACAGATCACACATTTTGTTGTCATACTCTTCTCGTTCCATCGCCACAGTAACGTTGCCCTTATCAGCTGGTATAATGATAATATTCTTATGCTTCTTCAAAAATTGTATAGCTTGTTTGTTTACATTAAGCACATACTTGGCAAATTGATCGTTGCGTTGTTGTCTTTGGAAGGAGTGTAGCATGTTGCTATATTGTGCTCTGATCATCTCTTGGTCCCTTTCGTCTTGAACATTACGAATAACCTCTTCGCCATCGGCTATTAATTGAAAGAGCGGGAAGGTTTTTTTGTCAACAGGTAGTGCAAATTTTTTTCCCAAAGATAACAACCATTTGATTTCAAGAGGAAATTGCACATTTGTTCTATTGTCAAACCACTTTTCATGCATTTCTATATCAAATAATTTCCATAGTGATGATTTGAGTTGGTCTATTTTCTGTGCGATTAGTTTTTCTTTTTTATTGTACGTGTCTCTAAAAACTTGTTTTTGTTTTGTTGTGAATTATTGTTTGTATTCGTTTGGCGATAGATCATTCCTTATGTGTAGGGCGAGAAGGCGAAGTAAATTGTTTGTACGTTTTATCTTATGGTGCATCTCGGATATCTCAATGTTAAGGACCTTTTGGTGGAATTTAAGTTCAATCTTAGCATAGATACCCAGAGACTCCTTGTCAGAAAGAAGCTGTTTAGTGTTGAGTGTAGAATTTTTTAAATGATTAGGAATAAGTCCTGATTGTCGGCAAATCAAAAGGAATTTTAAATTCTGTTTTTGTGAAGCTAAATTTCTCTGTGAATTGCTATATTGTTTTAAGTTGTCACACACCTGCAAACCATATTTATATTTGATGTGTTGATAGTAGTTCTTCATGATGATGGTGAATTCTCGGCTGGCCGTCCGATGATACTATTGAAGATGAATTATTGACCAATTCGGATTATAATTAAAAAGTGGAGAAGATTGAAATCTTAATCTTTCCTTCGGCTTTTTTGGTCACAATGGATTTGGCAATGAAACGGTAACGTTACATTAACTTTTCCCGACGTTTCGGCAGGGGTTGCTGCCTTCTTCAGGGGAACTTTATTGCACATAAATAGAAAATATATAGTTTGATTACAATTGTGTGACAAAATTACAATAAAACTTACATTATGTAAAAAAAAAATTTTTTGTTACATTAAAATTTACATTAAATAAAATATTTTATTATATTGTTATATATATACATACACTTCAAAATGAAGTTCCGTCTATGTGATATATAAAATTTGAAAACAATAAACAAGCAATTGACATGAAGTTTAGTTTGAGACAAGTGAGCAGTATACAGCGGATATATTTTGTGTGTCTAGCTTTCGGTTCATGTTGTTATGGTTGTTAATGATGTGCAGCGTCTCAAGTGTGTATCGCTTTGACGCGTGTCGCTCAGTTTGCAGAACTTGAACATCATCAAAGTCTGGAGAATGACCACTTTCGATCATGTGACTCGCTAATGCAGTTTTCCCAGGATTGTTGGATTTTATGTCGGATTTGTGGTTGGCCATACGTTGACGAAGGAACTGTTTTGTGGTGCCAATATAGCATTGATTGCAAGGATCGTCGGGTTTACCTTTACAATTGATTTTGTATATGACATCAGTGGTCCTGGACTATTTGCTTGACGAATGTTTGGAAAAAATGGAAGAAAAACCCAAGTTTGTCTCAAAATATGTGGATGACATTTTTGCCATTATAAATAAAGATAAGATCGAAGAGGTTCTTACATCCCTGAACGGATTCCATCCAAAGATCCAATTCACAGTTGAGAGAGAAAAGAACTGTGAAATAGCATTTCTTGACGTGAAAATTCATCGAAAAAATGAGCTTCTCGCGTTTAACTGGCATCAAAAAAACACAGCATCAGGAAGATTAATAAATTATAACTCCAACCAAGCCAAACACATCATAATGAACACGGCTTCCAACCTTATTGGCAAGGTATTTGCATTGAGTGATGAACAATTTCATAACACCAACGAAAGGAAAATCACCAAAATACTGCGAGACAATGGGTTTCCTTCCTCAGTTATACGTGGTCTGATACATAAGCAGAGCTCCACAGGACCTAAAAGAAGATCACCCGATTGGATACTACAAAAGTGTCGTGTATGTACCTGGTTTAACGGAAAACTTCAAAAAGGTGGTTGCCAACAAATCAAAAGATGTTCTTTTGGCTTATAAATCCAACATAACATTGAGCCACCTTTATACTAAGCTTAAAACTAAACCAGAGAAAGACAAAGCCACTGATGTCATATACAAAATCAATTGTAAAGGTAAACCCGACGATCCTTGCAATCAATGCTATATTGGCACCACAAAACAGTTCCTTCGTCAACGTATGGCCAACCACAAATCCGACATAAAATCCAACAATCCTGGGAAAACTGCATTAGCGAGTCACATGATCGAAAGTGGTCATTCTCCAGACTTTGATGATGTTCAAGTTCTGCAAACTGAGCGACACGCGTCAAAGCGATACACACTTGAGACGCTGCACATCATTAACAACCATAACAACATGAACCGAAAGCTAGACACACAAAATATATCCGCTGTATACTGCTCACTTGTCTCAAACTAAACTTCATGTCAATTGCTTGTTTATTGTTTTCAAATTTTATATATCACATAGACGGAACTTCATTTTGAAGTGTATGTATATATATAACAATATAATAAAATATTTTATTTAATGTAAATTTTAATGTAACAAAAAATTTTTTTTTTACATAATGTAAGTTTTATTGTAATTTTGTCACACAATTGTAATCAAACTATATATTTTCTATTTATGTGCAATAAAGTTCCCCTGAAGAAGGCAGCAACCCCTGCCGAAACGTCGGGAAAAGTTAATGTAACGTTACCGTTTCATTGCCAAATCCATTGTGACCAAAAAAGCCGAAGGAAAGATTAAGATTTCAATCTTCTCCACTTTTTATTTATAGCTTCCTATTGCTTTTGGTATATTTTATTTTTGTTATTGGTGGGCGGATTCCACGTCCCCTGAATGGAAAACGTCAATTTTTATTTTTGGTCCTTTATATGCAATTTGAGCCCTACCGTTATACCAAATTTCATTGTTTTACTGCAATTGGAAGTGCGCCATATATAATTTACATCAGTTCTGAGGAAGTGGGCTGATACCACGCCCCTGAATGGAATACCGCTAATTTTATATTTTTTTCTTTGAATGCAATTTAAGCCCTACCAGTTTACCAAATTTCATCGTTTTACAGCAGTCGGAAGTGCTCCATTCAACCAATACCAATTCGGAGAAAGTGGGCGGATACCACGCCCCCTGAATAGAAAATTTAAAATTTTTGATTTTTTCCTCTGCTTGCGGGAAGTGCTCTATAATTTTGATGATCTGTCAGTCAGTCAGTCAGTTACGGTTTTTGTGATTTTTGAGGCCTTATATCTCAGGAACCGATTATGCTAGAAAATTGATATGTGGTGAGGCGCCTGTACCTGACTAGCTTAGTATATATTCGGAGTTTTAAGTTTCTGACTTCATTGGTACTGAAGATTGGAAGGGGTCAAAAATCGCCTGAGTTTGTTCCTGTAAAAAGGGTGTAGTGCCAGAACTTGGCTGGGCACTACCGTGCCCTTTGATATATTTTAACTTCTAAAATTGCAACTTGCCAACGTGGTTCTTAGAGTTTGTGTTCCTTTATGTAAGAGAATTGAGTTTTATTCGAGGAAAATTATAAAATTAAAAAGTTATTTAACTGCAAAAGTCATGGGAAATGATTACTTTGGAAAATGTATATTAAGTTTGAAATGCCATCAAAACTTACTTTAGTAATTTTCAAAAATAAAAAATAAAATCCATTTGAAAGCAATATGTGATTAAAGAAAGTACCTAAACTTAAAATCTTAAATACAAACCATACATGTCACTTCAAAGTTCAAGTTCAAGTTCAAGTGCAAGGTCAAGTTCAAAAAAGAAATAATAATTAAACGAGAATTTTTCAAGTTTTATAATTAAATGTGCTCAAATTAAGATTTATTGTGTAGATACTTTTTAAGCTTGAATTTTAAACATTACGAGTATAATACAGATTATAATAATTATCTTGCGGACTGCGGCTTATAGATGTTTGTTATTTTTACTTGCGATGTATAGGAAGTACAGTGAAATCTCCCTTGCCCGGACAGCTGTGGTGCAAAAATGTTGGTCCGCTGAAAAGGAGTTGGCCGTTCAAGGGAACATACTCGTAAATAGAAATTTTATCTTCTTGATCGAATACATTTTTTTTTTCCGAAATCAAAGTTTATTCGAAACTCGATTTCTTAAAACAATTAGTACCTAAGTTAATTTTCTGTTATTAGCTTCCTACCATTAGATATTAATAAAATGTATTGCGCTTGGAATATTTGTGCTTGTGATGAATTCACTAGAAGATTGTGAGCTTTCTATGAAATGCTTCAAAAAAGTGGGCGAAAGTGGGCTTGAAGATCAACAACTGTTAACTGTTCGATAAAGGCTACAAATAAAAAAAAAAACCGTTGCCAAAGTTGACATACACATGTAATCTTACTCTGATGTCCGTCTAACAGAAAATGTTTTATCGTTAATGTGCAAAATTCCTCTCCTTGTCCGTTCAAGGACAAATTGAAAACCATACAACTTATATCTAGCGATTTCCGTACAAAGAAATATTTCCGCCTAAAGGAAGAATCCGCCTAAGGGATGTCTCCGTAATGGGAGATTTCACTTGATACGCCATGTTATGAATTCGTAAAAAATCGATTTGACATTACGACCATAGCGAAGAATAACAAAGTGGATCTTGTAATTGTGTCTGCTCGGCCGATTTAAACTTGTTAAATATAATTTTTTTTTGTCCCACACGTTTTTTTTTTTCATTCTTTTTAAGACCAAAATTCGGAACCCGCCATAAAATTTTTACTTGCGACTTATAGGTACTATAAGCCAAAAAATCGAATTCGAGATTTTGATCAAAGTTCAAAACTCAATATTTCAAAAACCCTGTGCTTGATTTTTTTTAAAACTTGATAAATAAAAGTTTACAAAATGTGAGAAAATAAAATGTCTTTTACCTAAAAATAAGGGTACCCTTAATACAAATGTTAAAAAATGGTTTTCGAAAATCGTATTTTTCTCGAAAACGGTTCCGAGAATAATGCTAAAAATTTTTTTTCTTTCGATTTGTTTTTACGATCTATAATTTAATAAAAAAAATTTGAAAACAAGATATTACTGACTGCAACTACCATGGAACGATTTTTTCGAATTTTGAATTTCTCACTATCGGCATAATGGATTTTAATGAAAATTTTTATAGAGAAGGTTCTAACAAGTTCAAAAAACATTGCATTTCAAAACTTTTAACAAAATATCTTTTTTTTTTTAATTAAAAAAAAAAGATCTATTTTTCTTGGAAAATGCAATATCTCAAAAACGGCTCAATAGTTTTTTTTGGAAATTCAATTTTTAATCGAACTTATATAAAAACTTATTTATTTTTACAACGAATTATAATTTTGTTCTTACATAAACTAATATTTGCTCAAAGCACAGGGCATCCTATGTTTAGCTCCAACTACTAAAGAAGTTGTTTTAGGCTAGTCGCGCACTGGCAACTGTGATCAAAATCAAATAGTTTAATCACCAGTTGAAAGAGAACCGCGCACTGGCAACTCTTTACTCACGCTCACACTCTTTTCTCTCTTGCGCTTATAGAAAACAGCTCACTTGTGGCGAATTAATTTAAGGCAATCGTTTAGTTTGTGTCAAAACACAAAGTTTTTAGTTGCTCGAATCGAGTTGCTCTAAATGCGCGGTGTCCCATATAAGCCCATATGTTTCATTTTAGCAACTAAACAGTTGCGAAACTAAAAATTGAATGTGCGCGCCTGGCCTTAGTCTATTAAAAAATTTTGTGCTTATGAACAGTTTTTCTCTAATAACATTAATTTTTGAAATTCTTAGTCGTTTACATAAGAGCGAGTTCGTGCAACCCAGTCGTGCATTTTATTTTTAAAAATTTTAGAAAATATATTTTTCTCAAAAAGTATTCCATATTTTTTTTTATTCCAAAAATTTCAATAAACCTAAATAATGGTTAAAAAAAAATTATTGTTATTAATGTTACTTCCCATAGAACCATTTCATTGGTCTTCGATTTTTTCAAAAACTGATCAATGGATTTTAAATTTTTTTTTCAAAAATTTAAAAAGCTTGAATAATGTGTTGTATTCAAGTTTTTAGTTTTAGTAGTACCCCTTGGCATAATGGTTAGTGCGTTGGACTGTCATGCGGAAGGTCTCGAGTTCGATTTTCAGTCGCTGCAAAAAACAAAAAAATTTCATTAGTGTACTGCCTCTTGCGAGGAATTGACAAATCCTCTAAGAGTATCACCCTCCATTGTGAACAACGATCAAAAATCTATTGTGAAAAGAGCATATTTTGATTGACGTTTACATTTCCTAAATAATTTGCCGCCAATCTGTATTAACATTTTTATCTTCTGTGATTTCTATTCAAAGTGTAAGTAGCTTGTATGCTTAACAAACATTGCTATTTACTTTCTATTGTTTTCTTTACTAAAAAAACAACAAAAAACAGCTCTCTAGATTGGTTGAGCTGAAGGAAGAGAGCCCAAAACAAATAAAACTTCTTTCAAAACGACCGACACTGTGGATTGTACTATGCCAATGTGTCGTTCCCAACGCTCAACTGGTAGCTTTCTTGTGCAAGGAATTTTAAGGTAGCTGGAAGGTTCGGGAAGGATTGTTGTCTTTCCAGTGGTCGTTTATATCCATAAATATATTAAGGAAGGCTTCTTCGGAAAGTCTAAAGTTTTGTACGAATCTAAAACCGTTCCAAATTAGTTATCGTCTGTATAAAATTAAAAAGAAGTTCGAATTGTCTGCAGTGTTCTTCTAAATCCAATGGACTCGAAGCATCACGTAATTTTCTTCGAATTTTCGCTTGCTCCGAATTATTTTCTTGTTCAATATCTTATTCATCCAAAAAGAAGTTCTATCGTAGACACATTACACAATAGATTAATTTACACGATTCGAACAAAATAATTTTATCAACAACGAGTTTCTGGTTGGCTAAGAATTTGGTAACAAAATAGTATTTTGACAACGATAATACCAGTTTTATCAATTGAACCATTCACAATAAATCTTAAATCTGAAGAGCGTTTACAATTTATCAAAAATTTTGATTTTTGAAACGATAATACCGATTCATTAATTTTATTGATAAATATCAAATATTGTATTGATCTTTGACAACCGTAATAAGGGCGTACATCTCTTGTCATGGAAAGTGCTGCTCATTAGCCGTTCGGAATGGGCAGAAAATTGTAGGTCGCCTCCGTTTCTGGTAACTCGCACACAGGAATGGTTGAGAGTTGTAAGTCACTAGGTCCTTGTTCACTTCGAGCTGTTGCACCACCAAATTTATTTAATTATTTATTCAAGTTTTTAAGCAAACATTTAAAACAAAAAATACATATTTTTTTTTTTTTGAAAACTTAATACTTCAAAAACCTCATACTAGATTTTTTTTTAAACTTGATTATAATTAACAGTTTATAAACACTATCTAAAAACTATAGGAAAAAAATTATTTTATCTAAAAATAACAATACCTAAGATACAAATGTTAAACAATGGTTTTCGAAAATTTTGTTCTTCTCGAAAACCGCTCCCAGAAATTTGATAAAAATGTCTCTGTTTCTCTTAAATTTCAGTTGTCATTACCTACTATCTATAGAACTTTTTCGATTTTTGGTTTTCTCATTATCGGCATAACGGATTTAAATGAAATTTTTTGTACAGAAGCTTCTAAAAATTTTTGGATTTAAGAAAAATCAATTTTTCTTAAACTCGATATTTTGAAAATCAGACGCTCTTATTTTTTGAAAGATTAAAGACTTTCTTAAGATTAAGAAAAAAATGTTCTTTTATATATAAACAACGATAGGTAGGTATGTTAAAAAAAACCGTTTAAAAAAAGAAATTACTTTCCCGAAAACGAATTCCCAGCTCTATCGTGGACTATTTCGCACAAAGCTGCTTTGGTTATTCTGCTGCTGATTCCAAGAAAAAGTCGGTTCAATAGTTCATTATTTGAATAAACACCAAAATGACAATTGATCTTAAGCTTTTTTAATTTCTTTGCCAAATCTTGTATTCCTTCAGAACTGATTTTCAATAAATGAAAGGCTTCGTTTTCTCAGTCAACAAGGTCTTTAAAACTTATTTTATTGTTAAGTTTAGTTTCACAATCTTCTTTAAGAATTTGAATTTAAACTATTCATATCTATATTTCACTTTAATTTGATTTTGCTTAAAATCCCAAGTTATATTTTGAACGACTCCACTATCATCTCTATTAGTTTCTGCTTCAATAATAAGTAATATTTTTACTTATTTCCATATATGGAATGTATCACAACCTTAAACGAAATATGACATACTCGAAATATTTGTTTTTTTTTTATTAATTTCAAGCAGCCAATGTTTTGTTGGTATTTTTTTAAATTTTAATTTTAACTTTGCTAAAACTTATAACAACCCATCAGTATTACATTTACTTACTTAATCCCTGATATCCATTTATCTCTCTGCCCCTAATTATAGAACTCTCACAAACCAAACTTCATGAAATATACCTAGACGACCATAAGGAAATTAAACTGAGTTGGATGGTGGACTGGTACAAACAGGAAGTTCTTTTTCACGTACAAAATGCATTTAACCCCGAACATCGTTGGTTCTATTTGGGCTTCTCGAAACGCGGCGAATTAGGGGATGCTGATATTTGCTTTTTTGAAAACCAAAACGGCTTCTTCAATGTTGTCACAGACACGTACACCAGTTCCGATGGACGTTATGTGCACAAGGATTACCAGCAAGATTGCGAGCTATTCAAAATGGACGATGCGACTCTGGCATTCAAGAGAAAGTTTGACACTTGTGACCCTCTGGATTTTAGGATGCATGTACGTTGCCTAAATCATTTTCCCATAACCAAAAACCTTCCCTAAACCCCCATGAACTCATAGAATATGTAGCACTAAATATATTTCCTATCTTACAGGAGGGAACAATGTACATAATGTGGGCCAGAGGAATAATTCCCTTAGCCATGGAAGACCACCAATTTGCATTTCCCAATGCATCCAAACGGGAATCTGGCATTAAAATGATGCAGTTTTTGAGGGCCGATAAAATTATCATACCCGAGACGTAAGTAATTAAAACTGCCACATATTGTGGTCCCCCTTATTTGTGTTCATTGGTGTGTGTGTGAATGTGTTATGTGATTTTGATTCTCAATAGGGACTTAAAACAAACTGTGATCCGGTTGGACAATATTAAGGTCCCATCAAAAGAAACAACATACTGGTGCCACATTCAGAGGCTGGACGACTTTCTAGAAGTCAAACACCACATCGTACAGTTCGAGCCGCTTATCACATCCTTCGACCTAGTTCATCACATGGAGGTATTCCACTGTCAGACAGATCCTTCTATCGAAATTCCCCTCTATAATGGGGACTGTGATATGCTGCCGAAGGAGGCAAAAGTGTGCTCCAAGGTAATTGCTCTGTGGGCGATGGGGGCCAGCACATTCACATATCCACCCGAAACTGGACTCCCTGTGGGCGGACAAAACTACAATCCTTACATTCGACTAGAAGTACATTTCAATAATCCCGATCTGATATAGAAGGTGTGTGAGCGATGGGACTGCTGCTTGTGTTCTGAACCGGATTTCACTAAGATTTGATTGCTTTGCAGGACGTATTGACAGCCCCGGCATGAGGGTGCAGATGGTGTCCAATCTAAGACAATTTGATGCCGGTGTCATGGAACTCGGATTGGAGTATACAGATAAAATGGCCATTCCGCCCGGTCAGACCGGATTCCCCCTGAGTGGATATTGTATTGCCGAGTGTACAAGAGTGGTATGAAATCTAGAATTTGTTGATTTTACTTGACGTAAGTGCTGTGTTTGTAAATTTAATGTTTTTTTTTTTTTGGTTTGTTTGTGTTTGTACTTTAACTACCAGGCATTACCAAAATCTGGAATAATCATTTTTGGATCGCAATTACATACGCATTTGAGAGGAGTTCGTATTCTAACACGACATTTTCGAAAGGAAGAGGAGCTGAGAGAGGTCAATCGGGATGATTTCTATTCACATCACTTTCAAGAAATGCGAAATCTGAGATACAAACCCAGAGTACTGTTGAACATGTCCATATGACAAGAAGCTAAAGTCACATATGTTGAACATGCCCATATGACAAGAAGCAAAAGTCACATAAATGCGATCTGGAGAAACAGAGATGACTATATATATAACACTTTTTTATGAATTCCTTTTTGTTAGCTTGCATCTTATTCTCATATCCTTAGTTGGTTAGTTAAGTAAGTTCCATTAAGAAGACTGGTTTGCGCATACCGTAGAAAGAATAATATTAATAAAGTTAATTACATTATAAAATATAACTGCGGTGTATTTATTTAATAGAGTAGTTGGACAGTAATAATAATAAATTCTATAGGTTATGGGCCCAGTCGTTAAATAAAATAATTGAATAATTAAATGCTTTGGTGTGTGCTATAAACTGTATGAATGTGCTAACCAAAGGCTCCACAAAACTGCACCAGACATAAAAAAAAAAAATTGAAAGCGACGGGTGTCTCGACAAAGGAGTGTTTGTTGTTTCAGAGTACAATGGAAAAAGGGAAACGTAATATAAAACCGTTTGACGGTGAAAAATACTCAATATGGAAATTTCGCGTTAGATCACTTTTAGAAGAACATGATTTGTTAGAAGTTATTGATAAAGAGCCAGACAAAGTGACAGAGCAATCAAAAAGGGCGGAAAGAAATGCAAAAGGCATTGTAATCGAATATTTGAGTGACTCGTTTCTTGGTTTTGCTAATACTGAAAATACTGCCAAGCAAATTTTTGAAAATTTGGATGCTATTTATGAGCGCAAAAGTTTAGCATCACAGCTTTCTCTACGAAAGCAGCTGCTGGCATTAAAATTAAAAGGTGACACTCCACTGGTGAATCACTTTAAATTGTTTGATGATTTAATAACAGAACTAATAGCATCAGGGGCAAAAATTGATGAAATGGACAAGGTTTCGCACTTGCTCCTTACTCTTCCTTCAAATTATGATGGAGTTATAACAGCTATTGAGACTTTGTCGGAAAGTAACTTAACATTGGCATTTGTGAAGACTCGTCTTCTTGATCATGAAATCAAATTAAAAAATGTGAGTAAAGATACAAGTGCCAAAGTTTTACAAGCTGTTTGTCATAAGGAACAAAAGGAAAATAAAATAAAAGCAAATTACATAAATAAAAAAAGACCTTCCAAAAATAAATTAAAACCAAAACCAAAATGTTACCACTGTGGTAAACCAGGACATTTTAAAAAGGATTGTTTTATTTTCAAAAGATTTTCTGGTAGTCGAAATTCAAATAATCAAAATAAAGAAAGAGATAAACAGGTTCAAGTAGCAACAACTCAGCCAGAACGTGGGTTCGCATTTATGATGAGGCAGGGGGTTGATTCAATAAAAGAAGGCGAAGTTTTGTTTATCTTAGATTCAGGGGCATCTGATCATATCATTAAACATAAATCATTGTTTACTGATTACGTTAATTTAGAAACCCCCGTGGAGATTGCGATTGCAAAGCGTGGAGAAAGCATTCATGCTACAGCAAAAGGAATAGTGCATCTCAGTAACTCTAGCAATAAGATTACGCTGGAGGATGTATTATTTTGCGAGGATATTCCTCATAATCTATTATCAGTAAAAAAAATGCAAGATGCCGGGATGACCATCGAATTCAATTCAGGAGGTGTAAAGGTCACTAAAAATGGTCAGTTAGTGTTTGATGGAGCATGTGAGTATAACGTACCATTTGTTAAATTTAAAATTAGTCATAGAGCATACACGTCAAGAATTTCAAATAGTGCAGAGTATAGCTTGTGGCATGAAAGATTGGGACATATTAGTGTTGGAAAATTTCAAGAAATTAAACGCAACCATTTGTTTGAAGATATTAATCTGTTAACGAATGTAGAGTTAAGCAATAAATTGTGTGAGGCTTGTATAAATGGAAAACAATCCAGACTTAAATTTGAAAAATTCAAAAATAAAGACTATATTAAAAGACCCTTGTTTGTAGTACATTCTGATGTTTGTGGTCCGATAACACCTTCTACAATTGATAATAAGAACTATTATGTAGTTTTTATTGATCAATATACACATTACTGTGTGACTTATTTGATAACCTACAAATCCGATGTATTCTCTGTTTTTAAAGATTTTGTTGCAAAAGGTGAAGCTCATTTCAATTTTAAAGTTGTAAATTTTTATATTGACAATGGTGGCGAATATCTGTCTAATGAGATGCGTGAATTTTGTATCGAAAAAGGCATCAGCTATCATTTAACAGTTCCTCACACTCCACAATTAAATGGTGTATCTGAGCGGATGATCAGAACAATAACGGAGAAGGCTCGATCCATGATTAATGGAGCTAAACTGGACAAATGTTTTTGGGGTGAAGCTGTTTTAACAGCAACCCATTTAATAAACAGAAGTCCAAGTAGAGCATTGCAAAATGTAAAGAAAACACCATATGAAATGTGGCATAGTAAAAAGCCTTTTTTGAAATATCTTAAAATATTTGGTTCAACGGTATACGTACTTAACAAAGTGAGAAAAAGGAAATTCGATGAAAAATCGATTAAAAGTATACTCGTCGGGTATGAACCAAATGGTTACAAATTGTGGAATGTAGAATCAAGGAAATTTATGACAGCTAGAGATGTTGTGGTGGATGAAACAAATATGTTGAATTCTAGGTCTGTGGATGATTGTGTCAAACAGTCAGAAGACTCTATGTTCCATATTGATAGTGTGGAACAGTTAAAAGATTCTTGTTTGCGAAATGAACATGCAGAACAAGAGGTTGATTTTCCGTATGCAAATACAGAAAATGAGGAGTCTTGTTTTCCAATGACAGGGATGAAAAATATTGAGTCTGTTGATGAAATATTTGATAATTCAAGATCTGATACACAGCCTTGTGAAAATTCCACAAATCTTGAGAATGCCGATCCAGTTATGAACGCTGGTGACAAATTGCATCATTTAAACAAAAATATAGAAAATGAAGAAATTAGACGTAGTGAAAGAATTAAAGATAGGCCTAAAATATCTTATAGATTATTAGAAAAATGTTTAATGAATGCTCATACATTTTTTAATAATATTCCCAGTAGCTTTGAAGAAATTAAGCATCGAGATGATAGAGTTTATTGGGAAAAAGCAATACAAGATGAACTAGACTCTCATTTCCAAAATCAAACCTGGTCTTTGGTACAAAGGCCACATGATAAAAACATAGTTGATTGCAAGTGGGTGTTTACAATAAAACAGGATGAACTTGGTAACTTAGTCAAATATAAAGCCAGACTTGTAGCGCGTGGTTTCACGCAAGAATATTTGACTGATTATGATGAAACATTTGCACCAGTTGCACGAATCTCAAGTTTTCGATTTATTTTGGCACTGTCAAACCAATATGGTTTGAAAGTTCATCATATGGATGTCAAAACAGCCTTTTTAAATGGAACTCTTAAAGAAGAAATTTATATGACGGTTCCTCAAGGATTGACACCTCTTGACATAAATACACCAGTCTGCAAGCTAAATAAGTCTATTTATGGTCTAAAGCAAGCAGCTAGATGCTGGTTTGAAGTATTTGAAAATGTATTAAAAGATATTGGTTTTGTAAATCTGGGAGTTGATCGTTGTATTTATATCATAGACAAAGGAGATATTTCTAAAAATATATATGTACTGTTGTATGTAGATGATGTGGTTATAGCCACAGAAAATCTTGATAAAATGATTAAATTCAAATGTTATTTAATGAACAAGTTTAAAATGACTGATTTACAAGACATTCGATATTTTATCGGAATAAAAATAGACAAAAAGGGGGATCAATTGTGTCTAAGTCAATCAGCTTATATAAATAATGTTTTGAATAAATTTAATATGGAAAATAGTAAGCCAGTCAGTACACCACTTCCAAGCAAACTCAACTATGAAGCCTTAGAGTCAAAAGAAACATGCGATGCACCATGTCGAAGTTTAATTGGTTGTTTGATGTACATTATGCTATGTACACGCCCGGACTTGAGTACATCAATAAGCATATTGAGTCGATATACCAACAATAATAATAAAGAACTATGGCAATGCCTTAAACGAGTTCTGAGGTATCTTAAGGGTACTGTTGATTTGAAATTAACTTTTACAAAGAATATTAATTATGAAAATATTATTTTGGGTTATGTTGATTCTGACTGGGCGGGAAATGAAACAGACAGAAGAAGTACTACTGGGTATCTATTTAAAATGTTTGGAGAATGCTTAATTTGCTGGAGTACTATGAAACAAAAGTCAGTTGCTGCTTCATCTACTGAAGCCGAATACATGGCATTATTTGAAAGTGTAAGAGAAGCTTTATGGTTGAAATCTTTGATAAATGGAATAAAACTTGAATTAAATGAACCAATAAGCATCTTTGAAGATAATCAAGGTTGCATAAGTATAGCTAATAATCCTACTTGTCACAAGCGAACTAAGCACATAGATATTAAATATCACTTTACTAGAGAACAAATTGAAAAGAAACTAATTTCTCTTAAGTATATTTCCACAGACATGCAGTTGGCTGATATTCTAACAAAACCGTTACCAGCAGCAAGATTCCTGAATTTAAGACAACAATTGGGGCTCTCTGGATGAAAATTTTATTTTATTTATTTGTATACTATTGATTGAAAAATTATCTAATTTTTAATTAATAACTTAAAAAAAAATATGTAAATTTGAATTTGAATTTTTATAATTGAATTTTAAAGTGATTTTAATTTTGATTGGTCTGATTAGGTTTTTCTGGGTTTTCCCTAATCCTTGGTAGCGAATGCTGGACCATGATTTTTGTATTTCCCAGAATGCGCAAACTCGTTGAATAAGAAATATTGTATTTTTTATTTTTATTTTAATTAATTAATGTAACTTTTGAGGAGGTGTGTTGAACATGTCCATATGACAAGAAGCTAAAGTCACATATGTTGAACATGCCCATATGACAAGAAGCAAAAGTCACATAAATGCGATCTGGAGAAACAGAGATGACTATATATATAACACTTTTTTATGAATTCCTTTTTGTTAGCTTGCATCTTATTCTCATATCCTTAGTTGGTTAGTTAAGTAAGTTCCATTAAGAAGACTGGTTTGCGCATACCGTAGAAAGAATAATATTAATAAAGTTAATTACATTATAAAATATAACTGCGGTGTATTTATTTAATAGAGTAGTTGGACAGTAATAATAATAAATTCTATAAGTACTTCCGGTAATTTAATTTGAAATTTGTTTTCATTTCTAATGTTTTCTTGTTGTTCATTGTGTACCTACTTACTGTCTTAGGGATTTTATTGGATTTTTCAAATAAAAATGAAGAAGATTTGAAAGAGCGAAAATGACACTAACAATTAATATCTATGAGAATGGCTTTTAAGGATTTTTTTTTCGATCTCGTGTCGTCAAACCCAATCTTAATATATAATGATATCACTTCAGCAATGCTCTTGAAATGTTCATAAGGCGAATAAGCGCTCCGTTTCAAGAACCAAATCGCTTTAAGAGTTTGGTAAAAATTAAAGCTTGAACAAAAATATTTCGTTTTGGTTGAGCATAGAAAATGGGCTATGTGTGCTTTTAACTCCCGCTCTCCTTCTCCCGACAACAATGACCTTCAATAGATATCTAAATAAATAAATAAATTTGGTAGTGCAACAGCTCGGAGTGAACCAGGACCTAGTGACTTACAACTCTCAACCATTCCTGGGTGCGTGTTACGAGGAACGGAGGGGACCTATACAATTTTCTGCCGATTCCGAACGGCTAATGAGCAGCACTTTCCATGACAAGAGATACTCTTGGAGAATTTGTCAATTCCTCGCAAGAGGCAGAACTGAAATTTAAGCTTTAAGTGGATACCTGGCGATCAAACCTTTACCCCACTGCTCAACCTCAAGCACTGACGGCCCAGGACTGGGTCCCAGTTGCTTTTTATCTGGATGAAAGGTAGCCACTCCTTTCCAACCTCGTGCAAGACTAGCCCCCCAAGACAAACTTTTCTCCGCATTCCACCAAATGCATCACCGTTGGTCTTGTCAAGGGAGTGCGAATCAGGCATCTCCAGGTTGTTCCAAATTTTGTACTGTGTAGGCAGTTCATTACCCTTTGGTACGGATCTAATTGTATTTTATCTAACTATTGCAGTAAACCACAATAGCCAATCGCGTAAATTAATTGGTATAACCATCAGCCACCTCGAGCTCTCTTTACAGAGGGCCTTCCCAGTGACAGTGATTCCATGGTCCTTACTCCATGGGGGCTATAATTAGCGGGGGATTAGTAATCACTATCCCTGAGGTACCCTATTAGGGTGTTCTCTTATAGATATTACTTATAGATATCTTTATCTTGTTGTTCATACTTGTTACTTTAAATATTATGGAGTTATTTTTAAAAAATATCACCAGTAATATTATATGCGCTTAATAAATTAGGTAAGCAAAATAAAGATGCAGATCACAGCCGACCAAAGCCAACCACAATCTGCACCGAAAACGATTAGTCTTTCTCGTCCTACACCAAAAGGGATAGAGACATTCCCCGCAATTTTAATTTCAGGTACCGGGAAGGACCGTCCATTGTATTGCTTTACCAAGACTACAGGCAAAAGAGACGGTCAATTCGCTCAACTACCCTTCGTCATAGGCCGTGACCCCCACATCACATTGTTCAAGATTTGTATAAATCAGCACCAGGGACCCGTTGCTCAGTTTCCTGATATCAGATCTATCCGATTTCTGAGATTGGGTATGGTACCGAAATTTTTTCGGACATGGCTTGAACTACAACCGATGTCCTCCAAGCCTTCAAAATTTCTTATTTCTTGTTTAGCAATCTCATTTTTACATCATTTTATATCACTACTTTAGATTGCTTTTGCATACATCGAACGAAAGAGATGTCTCGATCGCTTATTGTTATGTATGTCACGTGACTTATTTTTTATAAGTTCTACGAGTTTTCTTAGTTGTCTAACTCTAGCGAGCCAGAGAAAGACGTAAGCCCCCCCACCACGACAAGGTGAAACTCATCGAGGAGGCCTCGCAAGAGTACACCTCTGAAAAAACTTTCTTGCAGCGGCTGAGAATCGAACTCGAGACCTTCCGCATGACAGTCCAACGCACTAACCATTATGCCAAGGAGTCAATAGATATCTAACGAGTGATTTTTAAAGAGTTATCGAAAAATAAAAAAAAAAAAAAATTGAGAAAAATGCATAAAATCTTTATTTTAATCGACAGTATGGTCGATATAATTCAATGTTTGAAGATTATTTCATGCAAGTGTTGGCCGCGGCTGCGCCTCAAATGGTCCATCCGCTTAGTCCAATTTTGGCAAACTCTTTCTAACATTTCGGCCGGTATCTCACGAATAAATGCTTCAATGTTGGCTTCAAGTGCGTCAATCGGGCTTGTCACTATAGACATGAGCTTTAACATAGCCCCACAAAAAATAGTCTAGAGGCGTTAAAGCGCACGATCTAGACGGCCCCAAACGCCCCAAACGTGAAATAAACTGTTCACCGAACTCGCCTCTCAATTGGGCTATTGTTACGCGTGCTGTGTGGCATATGGCACCGTCTTGTTGAAACCACATGTCATGCAAGTCAAGCTCTTCCATTTTGCGCAAACAAGTTTGTTATCATCGCACGGTAGCACTCACCATTCACAGTAACGTTGCGATTCGCATCATCCTTGAAGAAATATGGACCATAATACGCACGAAACAGTGACTTTTTCTGGATGGATTTGTAGCTCTTGCAATGCTTCTGGCTGCTCTTCACTCCAAATACGGCAGTTTTGCTTGTTCACGTATCCATTCAACCAGAAATGATAAAAAAAAGTGGGTCTTCGGCCAATTTTGAAGGGCTTCACACCTAAATCCTTCTGCAAAATTTTCCACGTAGTGGAGTAACGGAGTCCCAATTGCTGCGAACGGCGCCGAATCGGTAATTCACGTTCATCACTAACACTGGTCGATACAGCTGCGATATTTTCCTCAATTCGCACTCTACGTAAGCGTGTTGGTTTTAATGTCCAAAAATGTAAATTTGGTTCGAAATTTTGTCACAATAGCCCGAATAGCCGCCTCAGTACCTCAGTAGGTCGATTAAACTGACCATAAAATGGAAGTAGCGTGCGATGAATTTTCTTAACAGCACACATTTTGATAATAAAATTCAATAATTTGCAAGCATTGTTCGTTTGTAAGACGATTCATGGTTAAATTATAGACCAAACTGAAGATGTTTGACAGCGATACAAAACACGAAACGTGCGTGAGATGTCAAAACCACTGTTTGCCAAAAAGAAAATAGCAAAAAGATCACCCATTAGTTATTTCATAACTGCGAAATTTCACATCGTAGTTCCCCTTGGTTTATTGTTAAGAGCGTTAAATTGGTAGCACTGGATTTCTGGGAACAAACTGAAATTTACGCTATAATGATGGATTTAAGCTCTAATGTGAGTACTAGGGATCAGTTCGTTTTTGTCATCAGATTTGTAAATGAAAGAAATGAAGTCGCTAAATGTGGCAGCTTGCCTCGATGGGGCTGCAAACATTAGTGGCCAGTACAATGGGGCTTCCGCGCATTTGAAAGAGTACAATCCAAATCATGTTCATACTAACTTGGTGTCTTGCTCATGTACTGAATATAAGGAGTGGGCCAAATACAAGTTTCTTTTAAGAAATTCAATAAAATGTACAAAATTAAATTTTGTCCATGTATTATGGCTTTATTAGTAAGAGCAAACATTCCAATTAATAATGGAATACAACGTCATTCAAGCCGATGGTCGTGCGCCTTCAATAGCTGAGTCAATTGGACAGCGAATAATCCTAGATCTTTGTGTAGAATTCTTCTCAGGCTAGTGCGGGAAATGTTGAGCTGTTGAGATCAATTGCGAGTTAAAGTTCGTGAATTGAGTCTCTCACTCTCGACTACTCACTCTCGAGACCATTAGTGTTGTCCTCTAGCATACCAGTCTCACGAAATTTTTGCACAAACTTGCGTACAGTAGGCGCGCAGGGTGCTTCATTTCGGCCAAAACTTCTTTTTAAAAAACACACTGTTTGGGCTACGTAGCACTCACTTTGGCAATAAGTTTTCAATATTTCCCAACGTTGTTCAAGCGTTAAGCGACTTATTTCGTTCTGCGGAGGTATGATACTGACGTTTTGTCAAGATTTCGAGCGGGAAACTTCTGTCAGTGTCAAAATTACCTATAATTTGAAAAGAAACCACTAGATGGCAAACCCCATAGTTATTTGTGATAGCGTCAATTGAACGGTCCCAGCTGCATCGTTATTCGGTTCACTGCAATCATTAGCAGAATTTTTTGGGAGTTCTTATAAAAGAATGCAGTATTGTGAAAAAACAAATTCTTAGTTAAAACTGAGCCTTATCGGCAATACGCTCTGATGTTCTAACAGTGATGCATTAAAGAAAATCTTTGACCATTTTGAAAAATTAAAAAACATAGATTCTTTGTCAACATTTAATAATCTTTATTCTAAAGTGGTTTCATTCACGTGGTTTCCGATTTAAAATTCCGATCGAAGGAAAATTCTTTTAATAAAAAAAACAATAGATGAAGCGGTTTGTTTATTGAATTAGTTCTTTAAATTTAAATCGACATTGGCAACAATGGCTTTTTTCATGATATTTGATATAACTACTTCAGTAAATTCGATGCTTGAACAACTAAAAACACTACGTGTTGAAGGTTTTCAGAGTGTATTTTAATGTGCAAGCAAATTCGTTTAAATAATGAAGGAGCATTTAGAATATTACCACATTTTTATTGAAAAAACACTGCTTGTATAAGGTATAAGAAGAAAATTCGAGATAACCAATACCAATTAGAACATAAGGATTTTTATGGAGACGTAGAATGTTTCGACCCACGAACGTTTCCAAAAATTATTAAAGATGGTTTACGCGTTGATTAAAATATGCGAATATATTAATACAAATGAAGAAGAGGTACCTGACGACCTTTTATCTTTTGCTCCTCTATTTCATTCCATTTCCCCAAAATCCAGGAGAAAAATTGTTATGCCAGAAAGTCGTATCTAGTCAATTGTTAAATGAAGAAGAAAATACTAACCCTACCGATGACACAAGTAGAGTGTGAAAAAAGCTTTTCAAAATAAAAAATTATAAATAATAGGTTTTAATACAACTATAAGTAATGAACACTTAAAAGCGTATATGTATGTTAATGGCTTGCGAAAATGACATACAGCACTTTTATACGTATGTATGTATCTGAGAATATTTTTTGTTCATTAAACACAATAAAATTAATTTTTTTTTTTTTTAATGTGGCGTTCTTTGTTCCAAATCCCGGTGGCAAATTTGTACCCACCACACGCCTGTTTTCGAGAGTACTCCTTTTTGCGAGGAAGTGATAATCCTCCATGAATATCTCTTGTCGTGGGAAATGCTCCTCATCTTAATCGTTTAAACAAATTTAGGTCGGTTCCCCTACATGCCTAGTAAGCCTTGGTGTTCTTGGTTCTCCATGAACTTTTGCACCTAAAATTTATTATTTTTCCAATTTTCACAACACTATGAACCTCGTCTGCACTATAGTCTAAGATTAAATTTTTGTCTAAGATAAATTGAAATTCTCAATGATCATAAATCAATTGAAAGCATAAAAAGTAAATGAAAAAAAAATACTAAACAATCAATTTGAACTGTTTGTTCTTCGCTTTCAGTAAGGGTTTCCGCTATAAAATAAATTTAAGTATAAACTCATTTTTCTTGTAATTGCAAAGCTGTCCAATTTATTTTAAAAATAACCAATTTTCAAGAAAAATAACATCATTCATTTTAGGAGCTGCAATCCTACTAAAGTGAACTTGTACATCTAGAGCATAACCACCCATTTACCAAAAAAAGAAAGAATACATCCTAATGCACTGTCTCGATGCAATGCCGCTCTGTTCAGGGTTCGGACTTAACTCCCATTGAATTTGTTCGTTTTTTTTTTTTATTTTACGCGCACTAAAGAGATTTTGACTACCCTTAAAATGTTTGAGCATAGCGCGAGCGTTTAGGGGAGTTTGAGAGGATGAAAATGGAGATACCGTTGCATATTGGTTTTGAATGTCTGAATATCGCAATGGGAAGGAAATCTTAGGCCGGATAAGGCATTCCACATTCGTGCAGTGCGGCTAAATAAAGAATCTCTGAATTTAACTATACGCCCGAAGATGGGATCAAGTACAAACTGATGTATTCTGGTCAAAATTTTTAAATGGAGAAATGCAACCTGCTAATTCACTAGAACACTGTTTATAAAAGTACCTAACGGTAAAATAGTGAAAGACAGGAAACATTGCCGCGGTGATCGATAGATCACTTTATACTGTTATACTTTTATCTTTTTTTTAGACTCTATCCAAGAGGCTCAAGTGGGTTATTGGAGCGCCTGCCCAAATATGGGACTCATACTCAAGTCTTGGACGAATATAGGGTTTTTAGATTACAGCCAGATCAGAAAGGGTGAAAAATTTCTTGCATCGTCGAAGGAAACCTAAGCACTTACCATGTTTTTTGCGCCGTGGTCATTCCACACAAGGTGGTCTGTGATGAACATACCAAGAATTGAAAGCGGTTCTGTTTCCCCAATGCAGGTGACGCTCATGAGTTCCGCTTTAACGATAGAAGACAGAATTGAGTTTTTGATGAAATTCTACGCGGTTTTTCGTTCCCCATTTGACAATGTTAGATCAGAATTTAATGAGCTTATCATAAGTTGCCATTCTAGATCCACATCCAAAGAACAAGCACATGCATCTGAAAACGAATACTAGGAACTGAGAGTACTATCGTTAGTAAAACAATTTAATAGATTAGAAGTTTCAGACAAAAGATCATTGTGGAATATCAGCTAGTCGGAGACAAAACGGAGCGTTTTGAAAAGTAGTTTCTAATCGATCAAAAAATAAATTCATCAAAACCATATGCATGCATTTTCGATAAAAGGAACTTGATGCCAAAATCTATCAAATACTTTTGAAATATCAAGTGCAATAAACTTACTTTCTCCAAAATGATGTTTCGGTGAGATATACCATCACATCAGATCACCCGTAGACCTATTGCTACGAAAGCCATAATGCCTGTCATTGAGAAACTTTCATTCTTGAATATATTTCTTGAGATGATAATAATTAATCAGCGTTTCCACGAGATTGGAAAGAAGGGACGTAAGTGCAATTGGAACAATGGTTTCGTCAGTTTTGAAGAACACCTCTTTAGAATAATGGGGCTGACATAAGGAGTGTCATTGAAAATAAGCGCTGGAACCGAAGACGAAGTAGTATTTCGTTTGCTTTTTACAATGGCGAAAATGTTTACTACCTTTCCCAGTAATTTTTGGTCATACAAAAACTTAATTCTTTGAATATGATCAGTACAGGTATTCCTAGCTTGTTTGAACATATTCCTGAGTTTTTTCTCAGTAAAGTTGGCTTTATAATATCGGAAACTTACTTCTCTGACCCTAATAACCTCTTTAATATTGCTCGAATCAACCATACATTCTATTTCGGTTTGATAGATGTTTCACTATTCGGGATAAAATTTCTGATGCCGAAAATAATTCCATTTGTAATCATATTTGTCCACATCATGATCGAGGAAGCAAAGCGACCATCAGTTAAGGTTCCTAAGTAAATCGTTGAGACCTTCCCAGTTGGCTTTATCGTATTGCCAAACGATTCTTTTAAGAATTATTTCTCTTACTGGGTTTTGAGAAATTTGCAGATTTGACACAATGGTCGGAAGTGATAATACATTCAAAGTGTATTTGTCAGGGTCAAAGGTAGCAAACAAGTGTATAGAGTGTTGGCGAATCGGCCTGCAAAGTCAGGAATTCTTGAACGACCTCATTCAACATAAAATCGCCCGTATTAATGATTTCACTGTGTGGAAAATGAGAAACAATTCTTCGGAAATAGTCGGACAGCACATCGAATTCGTTAGAAGTCGAGCTACTATTCAAACTTGGGCTGCGATAAATAAAACATGTATGAATGATGCGCTTATGCGCTTATGGACTGTGAATTAAAACCACATGAAATGAAAGCTTGTATTTAAACAAGTGATTGTGGTTGAAGCTGATAATCAGCATCATAAGTTACATATATGGCGAGCCCCTGAAGGGGGAAGAATAGAGGTACAGGCTATAACCAGGCAGACTGAACTGAAATCCATGCGAACAGAATTTTCACAAACAAGAAACAAAGAACAAACCAAATCAGACAATAAACCATGCTGATATCGGGTTCGGGCCCTAAAATAACTTCACAAACAATTTACTATTAGATTTACGCCTTAAAAGTAAATGTTTTGATTCGCTTCTCGATTTCAAAATCTTAAATCTAAGGCACCAAATTAAATTAAAAAATCAAAGATGGCAGTTACCCGCAACCTACCAATTCCAAATTTCAAAGCTACTTGATACCCAATCTACTGCATACCCAACATTTTATTTTCTCGTCTATAGCACTTAATATAATATGTATTCAATAAACCTATGCTTTCCGAAGTCCGAACCCTTGGTCATTTCACTTTGTGCAAAGTTTATGTAGGTACATTTACTGTATGTGTTTCCTTTGGGAAATTCAATTTTTCTTTCTTTCTATAAGAAGAAATTTCTTTTGCTTTTATTTCAATTTTGATCTTTTTTTTTGTGTACTTATACTGAAAATGATTTTTGAATTTGAAATTTCCATTTCTCTGCTTGTCGTTGGCTTCGTCTTGTTTGTTCCCGTGTTTGCCCTCTAGGGAGATGCCTTGGTAACAACTTGCTACTACAATACAATCGGCTACAAAATCGCAACTCTAGGTGGATTCTCCATTAGCGATGAGATGTGCGTCAACTATATCCACTACTATCCGGCCACAGAACTGGAGGTCTGCAAGAGTTCCGTTTCCGAAGAGACTCTAGAGAACTACTTTATTTACATGAAGAAGTAGGTATAGCTCAATCTTGACTACAGCTTCCTACCTAGTATATCAATCTATAGTACATATTGATGTTTTTGGATATCTATTGGTTTTTTCTTTAACTGATTGGTTTTTTGTTGTGTCTATGTGCAGGAAGGAGCACCAGAAAACTGTAAATTTGAATGGAGCACGTTCGACAAATTATCGAAGCATTAAGTGGACTCAGCCTCGCATTGATCAATTATACACACTGATGTCCAGGAGCCACTATCTATGCAGTGCAATAAATCCGATGGACACCGATTCGAGGGCTGGCAATGGGAGGGTGTCCCCATTATCCAGTGGAAATCCAAGTGCCAATACATCGCAAGTCCTGTCACAATTACAATCCCTTCTGGATGAAACCATTGGACGAAGGAGCGTGTGACTTGTTGGGCGAATGTATTTATTAGGAGACAGAAGCGCAGTGCGAAAGAATGTTTTTTGTCTGCAACAACTTTAGGTGTACATAAATACCTATACAGTTTTTGTTTTGTTTTTATTGGAAATTTTTAGACATCATTTATAACAGTATTATGAAAAGAAGTAATTAAATAAATTGACTCTGATACCAGCTATATTATACAGGGTGATTTGCATAAGGTGTGACAAAAAGCTAGGGCGCGTAGGTTGGACTTAGACAAGAAAAAAATCATATGGGAGGGGGGGTCTATTTCTTATTCCTTTCAATCGTAAATTCACCTAAGAATCCAAAAACGTAAAAACTAAAATAAAAGGCTTTTCTTAGAACAAAAGTAGTTTTTGTTATTTTTGATTTTCTCAAAAACTACAAAACATTTTGACATCCGGTTTTTAGTGTTTGATCAAAAATTAATAAGAGCATTGAATATTGAATAAAAAAATAATACTTAATTACGTAAAATTTTGAAAAAAAATGTTTAAAAACAAAATTTTCATTTTTTTTTCAAAATTTTGATTTTGAAAATTAATTTTTCAAAAACTATTCACTCGAACAACCTTATTTAAAAACAAAATTAAAGAATGTATTTCTGGCTTTTCAAAATGCTATAGCACTACTCTGTAGGTATCACCGTTATTTTTTAATATTTTTTTTTCTGTTTTAAGTGATTTTTTTCTTAAATTGCCCCTCCCTTCTAAACGGGGAGAAATAGACCCCCCCCTCCTATACGATTTTTTTCTTTTCTAAGTCCAACCTACACGCCCTAGCTTTTTGTCACACCTTATGCAAATCACCCTGTACGAGTATTAGGGTTGCCAGACGTCCCGGTTTACCCGGGACATCCCGGATTTCAGACATAAATTCATCTGTCCCGCCGGGACAGCTTTTTTCCCGGGTTGGGACTCAAACATAAAAAATAATTCCTAATTTATCTAAATATCTTTCAGTGATAATGAACAATCACTACATTGCGATTTAACCCTAAGAAATTTATTTTAAAATTTCAATCAAACAAACCTAACTTAACGAAAAATTTATTTTTGTAAACTGACATCTGTCATTAAAATTGACGAAAGAAAAATATTTGCAAATGATAAATGACAAAAAAGTCAATTTAATAAGAAATTAATAAAAGAATTTATTTATTTTGATCTACACGCATTATAATATGATTTTTACTTGCGACTTACTATATGTACTAAGGCAAGTTATGCATTCGTAAAAAAATCGAACTCGAGATTTTGATCAAAGTTGGCCGATTTTCGTTAAACTTGCGATAACTACGAAGTTTATGGAAAATTTTTTCCTCCAATTGTTTTTTTCTTTTTTTTTAAAGACGATTTTCTTTTAAAGATACGATTTTTTTCGAAATTTTATAAGTAAATATTTTTTTTTTTTTTCAAATTTCATTTAGTTAAAGCTAGGTAATGGTTAATGGTAATGGTAGGACCGATTTTGATAATTTTTTTTTATGTTAAAGCTCCCCCAGCAGTTTAAATATTATTGTGTTTTCAAATTCTATAATTCATATAAGAATTCTATAATTTAATAAAAAAAATTTGAAATCAAGATATTACTGACTGTACCTACCACAGAACGATTTATTCGACTTTTGAATTTCTCATTATCGGAATAACGGATTTTAATAAGTTTTTGTAAAGAGAAGCTTCTTAAAAGTTTTAAAAACATTGCATTTCAAAACTCTAAAGAAAAATATTTTTTTAAATTTTGAAAAAGTCATTTTTTTTTGTAAATTTAATTTTTATTCGAACAAAATCAAAAACTTCAAATTGACGTACCAATATTTTATCTTAAAAATGATTTAAAAAATTTGTATATAAAAGCTTATATTTTTAAGAAACCACTACAACAAAGTATAATTTTGTTCTTGCATTGATCAATATTTGTTTGAATCACATTGCATCCTGTGTTTAGCTAGTTGGAGCTTGTTTTAGAAGTTGTCTTAGTCATTTAAAAAATTAATTTTTCTCTAATAACATTAATTTTTAAAATTCTTAGTCTTTTACGTAACAGCAAGTTCGTGCGACCCAGTCGTGCATTTTATTTATTTTGTCCCGGGCAATATGATTAAATCCCGGGATTTTTCATTATTTAAGCCACTTGTCCCGCCGAGGTGCAAGAAAAATCTGGCAACCCTAACGAGTATATACAAAAATACATCAAGTTGGTTTTTATTTGGCAGTTAATTTCGAGAATAAAGCCATTAAGGGGGCGGGGGTTGAGTTTTAACAGCGTTATAAAAATCCGTACCATCATTTTGGGCGAAACCAATGAAGCTGGTCATTAGTTTGTGTTTCGAAAAGTTCACAGCGCAATTGAACGGGATCAAGGATGGAATACGGGTATACATTTTTTGTAAGTTGGCACTTTTACATGCGATGGAATATTTTTACGTGAGTACCTACTCTGACATACTTATAGTGTACCTTATTGGATTCAGAATTTGTAGCACACCGATTTTTCAATTAGTTACTATCTCTTTGTTAAGGATTAATCGGAGATTGCACATCTATCAGTTAGCGGAAATTAATAAATTGTGGAAGCTTGATGAATTTTATTTTCATCACAGAAAAACTAAACAAATGGCCTCAAATACGTGAAAATACCTTTTACCTTTTATTGTACATACCTAATAAAAAGGTAAACATAAATCATAGGATTAAAACAGTTTTTAGAGAAAATAAATTTTGAGTGATCGAAAATGGAGTTGCATTTTTTTTATTTTATTTGAGGTGAATATTTACCCATCGATTTTTTTTTTTTTCAAGAAACGGGATGAAATTCAGATTTGTGGAAAACCACAATTTACGAGGTCTTTAGTTAAGATTTTTGTTTCGTCATACTAAAATGCAGTAAGTAGTCTTAGTAAAAATATTCTCTTTTTTACTGCTTCTTTTCTATGTTATCCTAGTCTCCACTGTAAAATCGTGCGCTAATTTTAGCGCCACCACCAGGATAGCGTTGATACCACAAAATCACGTTTGATGATCATCTCATTACATTACATTACATTACATATTCCACTACTCCGTAGATAAATCTACGAAGTAGAGACACTGAAAGCACTGGTAACTCAGACCATCGGCTCATACAATACAACAGAGAGGGACATACAGAAAGAAAGAACATCTATGATCATCTTATTATAGGTTATATATACAAAGATATAATTAAAATTCAATTCAGTTTTATTGGAGTGCAGTAAGACCAGAGGCGTATTTAAGGATTTGGCGCCCCGGGCTGATAAATTTTGCCGCCCTTTAGAACAATGAAAATAAAGTAATAAAAAGTACTAATAAAAAACACATAATGCATAATATTTGATGTTTTCAAATTTTTTTGTTTGTGTGTATATTCATTACAAAATTCATTAACAATAGATTCGTTATCTAAATTTTTTGTTAGTTCAGCTTCTATATTTAATAAAGCTAAACTATTAAGGCGCTAATGCGAGACCTTAAATACGTTTTTATTCGTTTCAATACGGAAAAGGATCTTTCTGCACTATAATTCGTCACTGCAGTAGAGCTGTGTCAATCAGGATCGATTCGATTTTTTCGATCCGATCATCGAAAAGCATTGATGATCGAAATCAAAAATTTTCATTTTAATCGATCCCAATCTCAATCATTTAGATGTTTCTCGTTTCTCGATTTTCTATTTCAATCTCAATCATTTCATCATTTATTTTTTAATTGTCATTTTGAATAAAGCTGTCTCTATCATATCAATAAAAAAATATAGAGAGAGCGATTGTCAAAACGACAATCAATTAATTTAGTGATCACTTTACTCTTACGCGATCTGGTATGTTTAGACACTGTGGGAATTGAACTAGTAATGAGACTTATCGAATAAAAACTTTCGACTTACATAGGCGATAGGATCTAAAAGTTAATTTATTCGATAGTACCAATTCATTCAGTAACCTAAAATTGATCTTTTAATAAGCAACAAATGAAATCTCTTTGTCTTGAATTTTTGATGCTTTTTAATCAATACTACAATATAGAGTATTTTGTGAAAGCCTCAACTCAATCTTATCATCGAAATCGAAATGAAAATCGAATCGGAACAGTATTGAACCATTTGAATGAAATAAAAATGATCGAATTCGATTCGATCATTTGAAATGAACGATTTACACAGCTCTACACTGCAGTGCACAAGTATATTCTTAAAGCAACCTCAGCATATAAAAATTTAATTATTTTTCTCTTATATGAAGGTTAAGCTGCCTTAAAATCATATTTTCAGAGTTGTTTTGCTCCAGAAAATTTTAAAGTAAGACACACTCTTCTTGAAAATTTTCCCCAAGATCAACCAGGTATAATTTCTGAAGTTTGGTTGCATTTTTTCGAATTGCTTCTTCACTCATGTGATCAAGCTTAGATAAAAAAATAAAACCATTTGTTTTTGCTTCATAGGATGAATTTCTTCTCTTCAGCGCACTCATATTATTGGTCGCAAATAGGAATAAAAGTATTTATTTTGAAATTTTTACGACCACAAAAAAGAACCTCCCTTCGCGACACTCATCATCTCGTTTTTTCCTCTTAACGATTCTTTTTTGGTCCATTTTGTAATTTTCAGAGGTTTTGCTTTTTCCCATCTCTTTAAAACATCAAAGCATTCTCGTTTTTCTCTCACAAACGATATGAGTGCCTCGTAGAACCTGGACACAGTTTCAACGTCTGTATCAACGTCTGTATCAACACATTGAATTTTTTTTTGATACAATATAGAATTGCTTGAGTATAGAACCCCAAAATTAAAACAATATTTCTGTCTCAAGGGACTTCAATTGGGACAAGTGAGAACGATACTAAAAATATAAAATAGATATTCGACGATTTTAACTTAAGTAAAATGTTAGAGATAGCATGATGCTAAATTTGATTAAAATTAGTAAAATCGTCTTTTTAACCTAGTATTATACTAAAATACTCGTAGTTTTAACATCGTACTAATTCGACTAAAATTTTGCGCCAATAGTTTTTAAAATAATACATATCCTTTTATTTATCCATCATTATAAACTATTGTACAAAAAAAAACAATCATTATATTGTTTCTTAAGTCGTTCAAACCTATTGACGAAGGGAAGGGTATCTGTATATAGGGACACGAGTCAGCCAAAACTAAAAAAAAAATTGAGAGGTATATAATTTGCTAGGTATATAAAGAATACAAATTTGTGTGTGGATTTTTATAATATTTTTTTTAATAAAAAGGTACTTTTTGTAGATGGCTTAGAAACAAAAAATTAAGATCCGTTCTAGCCCATTTTTGTAGAGCTACATAGCAACAAGTGTTTTTTTTTTATTTAGATAATGTTTTCTTTTCATTGGAATTTGCTCCAAAGAATAGGTACATGTCTTGTAAATATTTTAACTATGAATTTTCATTAAAAAAAAATCGTTTATAAAAAGTAGGAATAGTAAATGGTGAAAAAAGTGAGTGACATCTAACAGTGAACTCTCTTACAGCCGGACACTCACGACACTGAAAAAATTGTCATGCTTGAAAAAACTCAAAAATCGCATTTTTTTAACCTTTGTATTTTTTGTTTATCCTTCAAAAATATTGTAAATTGGATAATTGTTATGGGCGGCATCCGCCCTTTTGCTTGTATGTTTTGAAAGTTCAAACGATTCAAAAAAATATTATAAATTGGCCAATTGCTAGGGGCGGCTTGCGTCCTTCTGCTTGAATGTTTTGAAAGTTCAATCGCTTCGAAAAAATATTATAAATTGGCCAAGTGCAAGCCGCCCCTACCAGCCTTGCCGCCCCGGGCTGTAGCCCTTTTAGCCCTAGGGTAAATACGCCCCTGAGTAAGACTGGGTCTTTTATAGTACCAACCATATAAAAATGGTAACATTAATATTTGGACTTAAGTTTTAAAAAGAAAACATAAATGCTTTAAATTTAAATTTAGCCCTTAGTACAAAAATTTATTAAATTCATACATACGAAATTCAAAATCCTTTCCCCTCTCAATTCTTCCCGATTTCCTGTTTTTAACATTGCAAAACAAAGTCTTAACGCAAGGTCGAAAAGTGTTTAAATACTTCACGTTTGAAGATGCACAAGAATAAGAACTTTATACGCCAGAAGAAATTACGCCAGAATTCATTTCTGGATAAAACGCCAGATAATGTTGTTTGCTCTAAATTGGAGAAAGGGGCAGAAATTATCTTGGAAAATAAGCCAGAAATGTTGGAAATTGCGCCAGCTAGGTAAGACTGCTTTTACACGAAAGCGATTTTTAATCTTTGATTCTCTTTTGACTTCCTTTCGATTGCATGAATGCTTTTAAATACTGCGATTTTTAATGAAAGTTAACTTTTCTTCTATTGAAAAGGAGTCATCTCTCCGCACTCTTTACTCTAGCGAGTAGATCGAAGTTCACTGAGCGAACGCCAAATAGAAATGAAACATACCTGAAACCTGACAAATAAAGAAAACCACAAAGAAGAAAGAACGATAACTCTGCAATTTTTCCAACCCCAGCAATTTTGTGTACCCCCGCCACCACACACACCTCTCTCCTACGGGCTTAAAAATCGCAAGGTAATATTGCTTCGTTTAAAAGCAGTCAAAGGAAAAAAAGCCAAAAAGTAAAATGGAAACTAAGCGAGAAAATCAATTTATTCTGGTCTAATTTCCAAATTAGATTTTGGAAATAAGACCAGAAAATGTTTCTTATTTTCAAAGAAGACACTTTAAATGTGATGAAGTAAAAAGAAACAAATAACAGTCAACCGGGGTGGCGCTCTACTGCACAGAACGCGCGGAGAGCTGCGCTGCACCATCACTTCGCTGCCTTGGGTGGTCGGCTTCGCGGGTTTTCAGGATATTACGAGTAATTCCCGTTCGGGTTCAGTGGCCAGGCAGGTGCATGTAGCAACAGTTTTCTTGGGAAACAGTACCTTGACTGGTCCGCTTCGCGGGTTTTCATGATTTTAATTCCCTTTTTGGGGCTCACACCCGCTCACGCCACTCCGTTGCTCCACTTAGGGTATGTTTAGTCGCCAGGTATAGTCGCCTGTAGCAACATTTTTCTTGGGCAACAGTACGTAACTGTTACTGTTGTTTGTTTACTCCAATTAATGTAAAATATAGTTTGATTTCTGCTGTTTCTTCCAAACTTTATTTTCTGGCCTTTATTCATTTCTAAAAATGGAAAAAACGTCAGAATTTTTTTTGGAAAAAATGCCTGAAATTCTGGAAAGATTGCCAAAAATCCTAGGAAAAAGTCCAGAATTTGTATGAAAAAAATTTTGGCGTTTTTTTCAAACAAAAAAAAACTTCTTCTGACTTAGTTTCCGGCAGCCATTTTAACTATTTAAAAGTGTTATTCTTGCATAAATTCATATTGGCTTTTGGCATTCAGCTAGTATTTTAAAAAATGATTTTGTGCTTTTGAACATTTTCACTAATTAAATCCATTTATATGTATATGTAATTCTTAGTGTTTAAAAGAAAATAAGAGCAATTTCTTGCGATCCAATCGTGCATTTTATTTAACATTTTTTTTTGAATGAAATCATTAAGAGTCGTTTTCGAGATGTTTGAAAAAAATCGGTTTGGCGATTTAGGTTTGAAGTTGAAAATCTACGAAGTTTCAGACATACAGACAGACGAAATATCGGAACCCACATTTTTCGTGCTCTACAATAATTGTAATGTCAAATTGAACAAAACCTCGAGCTTGATTTTTTTTCCATTATGCAAAACTTGCCGTATAGTAAGAGATTTTTCAATTGACACGGTTAGATTTTGGCGGCCTGTGGCGGACATGCTGTGTTTGTGACATCAGTTAAATCTATTTTATGTTAATCAGTTATATTGATGCCAAAGTTACACAATTGAAAAGCAAGTAAAAATGATAAAATTTTATTATCAAAATTATTGTTCGTTGCTAACTTTCCTCAAAGAAATCTCCGTGATTTCACTATTAAAAGGAGTAAACTTACCCTACACTACGAGTAAAATCGCCAAATCATCCGCAACTGCCATTATACAACAACTCTGCAACTAAAACTAAGAAAGAATTTTGTTCATGATTAAAAGCCATAGAAGAGGACACATAACACTGTATTACCTAACGTAGCTTGAATCCTTTCTATCGCTGAGCAATGAAATTATCCATCTTCTGATATTGTCCTCTACTCCAAAGTTAACGAGTGATTATTGAATGGTTTCGGCTAAGAAGTTGATGAAAGAAATAATAAAATAATTCAAAGGACTAAACTGGAGAAACCACCCAGGATCTATCAGACTTTTTCAAAAAAGATATATTACAGTACTCCTTCCAGAGAACTTTGCTACGCCTTACGGAATTCTAGAATCTTAAAAAAAAAACAAATAAAGTTCTTACAGAAAACGAAACCTTATTAGGTTTCTCGACCAACTTGAACTTGGGATCAAAGGGCACGGTAGTGCCCAGCCAAGTTCTGGCACTACACCCTTTTTTCAGGCACAAACTCAGGCGATTTTTGACCCCTCCCTATCTTCAGTACCAATGAATTCAGAAACTTTAAATTCCGAATAAGCTAGTCAGGCACAGGCACCTCACCAAATTTCAATTTTCTAGCATAAGCGGTTCCTGAGATATAAGGCCTCAAAAATCACAAAAACCGTAACTGACTGACTGACTGACTGACAGATCATCAAAATTTGAAGTTTTCCATTCAGGGGGCGTGGTATCTGCCCATTTTCTCCGAATTGGTGTTGGTTGAATGGAGCACTTCCGACTGCTGTAAAACGATAAAATTTAGTAAAGTGGGAGGGCTTAAATTGCATACTAACAAAAGAATATAAAATTTCAGGTTTTCCATTCAGGGGCGTGGTATCCGCCCACTTCCTTAGAACTGATGTAAATTATATGGCACACTTCCGATTGCAGTAGAACATTCAAAGCGAAAAATAGAAAATCTAAGATTTTTCATTCGAAGTGTCTTTTTATCGTCATTTTGAAACTATACATGCATTTTTAAAATTCATGACTTTTCTTAGAACAAGGGTGCTCGATTTGGTACTTTATGTTATTTTAATATGAATGAAACAAGAAAACATTTGCATACCTGAAAAAATTACTAGCTTACATAAAAAAAATCTTAACTGTGATGTGAACTATAATAATCAAACCACTAATTAGACTATTAATTGGTGGGCTACCTTCATTTAAAAACAGGAGTTAAAATTGCAACAAAAACAACATCGCATCCTCAACAATTATTGCTTTTTTATGACTTTGAGTGGATGTATGTACATACTAGTATTTATAATTAAGGTCAGTATGTTAGTGTGAGGTATCTTGCCAGGATAAAAAGAAACAACTGAAGCGCAAATCAAAACAACCAATTATAAAAAGAAAATATACCAAAAGAAATTGGAAGCTATAAACTAAGTTGACTTTAGTAGGTAGAGTCCACCATTCTATCTTTCCGTATCTTTCGAGATTTTGACATGGCAAAATATTTAAATCTTTGCAAAAAGGAGTGAGATTAGACCAAAAACATAAATATTAAAAAAAGAGCCAAGTTCTTCTATACAAAAACCTTTGTGTAACAATTCAGCCGTGAAAAGTACTGAGATCTAAAAGTACACCAAGTTCTTACTTCATGAAGGTTTAATACCGAATATTTAAAGTAGAATAATATTGAAACAGGTACAATGTAATAGAGAAATTTTATTAATTAGTGATTATGATTACTGACTAAAATTTCGAAAGGTTTTAAAAACTTGATCAGTAAACCCATCAAATTTTAGTCAGTAATCATTAAATAATAAAATTTCTCTATTTCATTGTAGCTGCTTCAATATTATTCTACTTTAAATATTCGCTATTAAACCTTCATGAAGTAAGAACTTGGCGTACTTTTAGATCTCACTACTTTTCACGGCTGACTTGTTACACAAAGGTTTTTGTATAGAAGAACTTGGCTTTTTTTAACATTTATGTTTTTGGTCTGATTCTTTTAAAAACACCTGTTTGGCCCTACACAATTGACTATTTTGCCTTATAGATATAGCGCCACTGATTGGTAATCATCATCAGCTGCAATGGAAACAAACAAACAAAAAAACAAAACGTGCATGTACTAGGTGAACTTCAGTTTAATTCTCATATTTTTCTGTTAATTTTTTTTTATTAGATCCGTTTGATGGAAAATGTGATTTCGTTTGTTTTAAAATTTTATTTTAATAGCGGTGCATTTTTGTATGTCAGATGGTAAAAAAAAAACAATTTCGTATTGAATATTTTTATCATTTTATCTAACTTACTTCCACTAGACCAGGTCGTAAAATGAATGATAGGTAAACTGAACCATGAATATTTGTAGGTACGAGTACATACCTACATACCTAAAACTATAAATAGTCATCATGCAAAAAATTAATATTTAAATTGGCTAAAAGGTTCAAAAATACCTATAGCTTAACTGGTTGAATGAAAAATTAATTTTTTGTTTTTCTGTTTGCAACTTCTAGTGCTAGGGAAACAAAAGGTTTATATGTGCATGTAAATATCGATTAGATAAAAAAAACAGTAGTTCATTTTTATGACTTTTGGGAGTAATCACTGCTTAATTTCATAATAAATTATCACTTTAAAATTTAAATCAGAAGGACGCACAATTTTAAACAGCCTATTATTAAGTTAATATGTAGTAAGATACTTTTTAATGTTTTGCTAACTTTAAAGTAGTTTGATAATTCATTCTAAATTTTAAAGATTTTCTAACTAGTATCATACAAAGGCAATTCTTAATAAACACCTAAAACAATGGCAGTTCGTGCAAAACGCTTAGTAACCAGACCTTTTTTGACGTTTGTAAATGTCAAATAAAGTTACTTTAATTTTTTTAATTAATTTTAACTTTAATAAAAGGTTGGAAAGAGTATGATGCTATATTCGATTAAAATTTGCAAAATCGTTGTTTTAACCTAGTTTCGTACTAAAACAGCTTTAACATCGTACTAATTCAACTTAAATTTTGAGCAAATCTTTTTCAATACATATTTAGATTTTTTCAAAAATATAATAATTTTTACATTAGAAAAAAAATTAAACTAGAGATTTTGACCTTAACATTACGATGATTACGTTTTCGAAAACGACTAATCAACGTTAATTTGGTCGTTAAATGATCGCCATTTTGCGACGCAAATATTGTTATCGTCAAATATGTATATGCAATCGCCCTGCTTGCATGCAATCTGATTGATGAACGTGAGCCAATTTTCTTGCAAACAATAGGTTCGTTCGTTCGTTCAACTTTACCCAGGGTTGCCCAGGTTTTCTTAGAAAGCCTTGAGAGTTAGCAAAATAACTGAGGTTTTTGGTTTTCAAAAACACCCAAGGACTGTCTATTGTTTTGTTGACACCTGAAAGCAAGAAACAAATGATTCTATGTTCTGATAAAACTTTAAATTAGTTTTAAAAATGAGGAAAGACAATTTTGCGTTGTTACTTAATATTTCATTTTAGAAGGATGATGAGTACAACAAACATTTAATTGCAAAAATAAACAATAACATGCAACATTTGAACCGACAAATGACAACAAAAGAAATATAAATGAAATCTCATGCGACTTTTGACAGTTTGGTCGTTACCTGAACTCGCCGCAATAAAATACCTATACTCCGTTCAATTTATATTTGCAGTACAGGCCTTATGGGAGAGCTTTTTCAGAAACACTGGTGCCTGCTGCTGTTTGCACGGCACCTTAACTTAAGAAATTGCCATTGAAATAAGAAACAGAATCACTGAGTTATAGATCTACTTCGGGGCGAATTCAGGCCTTGTACATAAAAGATTTTATACAGGGTGATTGGTATAAGGTGCACAAAAAAGCCGTAACGAGTAGGTTGGGTTAAAACAGGAAAAAAATCGTATGGGAGAGGGGGTTTATGTATGTTTCCTCCCTCTTTCTCATTTTTAAGAAGGTATTGGAAGGGCTTCGCCAGAATTTCTCCTTCGCCTTTACTCGTAATTTGAGTTAAAAAATATTTTATACACATGTACGTATAATTTTTTTTAGAACATTAAAAAGAAAAGAAAATGCACGACTGGATCGCACTAACTTGCTCTTATGTAAAAGTACTCAATCAATTCAATCCAACAAGTTTTTACTCCGGCGGGTAGATGGCTTTTTATGGTAAACTACAGTGTAAAGAAAAAAGACAAGAAATACCTGAAAACCAACAAAGATAATGATAAAAGATATGGGCATACCACTGCTGTCTTTTTATTTTCAAAGGATAATCTATATGGATCATTTTTCGATAATAATGGTGGATTTACATGTATCTGCATTTGATTTCTGTAAAAAAAGGGACGCCAAATACAGAATTCATATTTGTAAGATAGAGAGAAAAAGAACAAAATGCAGAAGGACTCCATTTCTGGTATATAGGAAATCCGAAAAATGCAAAAGTCAAGATTATAGTAAAGACGAACATGTTCATCTTTATTATAGCATCTTCGTCTGCATTTTGTAAATTTGCGATATTTTCACATTTTTCTATAATTTTTGTTGACGGACAAAATAGCCGTTTTTTTTTTGGAAAAGTTATCCGTAGTACAGCAGGATTTTATATGAATAAGAAATACAACATCCGCAGTAGGATCACTGCCGATAAAAGGAGAAGTGAAATCCTGCTGCGGATGGAGATTTGACGTTTATTCGAGTATCGGCAGTGATTCTACTGCGGATGTTGTATTTGTTTTTCATAAAAATCCTACTGTACTACGGATAACTTTTTCCAAAAAAACACGGCTAATATGATATGAAGATAAGGGAGGTAAGTTCAATTTTCATTGCATAGTTTCGTATTAACAGGCCAACAAGTTATAGCAGTTTATAGGAAGTTAAAAAGAGTTACCATCTGTGTATTCTCTCCCACTTTAGGGTTTTGACATACATCTGCCTCACTCTACTTTTCTGCATTTTGCAGATGCAGAAACATGTAAATCCACTTTAAAATTAAAACACGGCGAATGCTTTCTGAGGTTACTTCTTAACTGCTGCAGTGCCCTCTACTTGTTACTAACGGAACCATAATTAATACTCGCTGTACATGATATCCGCTGTAACGAGTATCCACATTCCATCTGTCATCCCTACAAAAGCTACCTTCATTTCATTTGACATTTTTGTCAAACAAAAATAAATTACAGAGAAAATCAACTTTATATTTATATTTCTTAGCTCTTTTTAATTAATTTTATAACTACTAAAACATAAAAATGCAACGCGAGGAAAAACAACTAGAAATGACTCTGGACGCAGTCCTCAATCGCTTAAATGACTTAAAGAATTCAATCGGCTCAATGATCCATAAAATAGAAACCGAATACGAATCAATAAATTGGCCAACATTTCTTGACAATTTTGCTCTCATTTCGAGTCATGTAAGTTAAAAATATAAAACAATTTAAACTTCTTATGAAAATCTAAGAGAAAACCCCCATCAGTTAACAGGTCTCTCGAAAATCCTATCCAAAGAACTGGGACCGCCACTGCGTAATCGCACTGTTTTGCCTTTGATGTTGTCCCCCGAAAGAGATGAGGCTCTATGGAATCTAACCGAAGGTCGTGTTCCAGTCTTCTCACATGATATCGTTCCGAATTACCTGAGGACCAAGCCAGATCCAACAGCCGAGCAGAAAATGATTCAAAATGAGCAAAAGGTTCGATTCCGTCACAATCAAAATGAAAAAGATATCACACTATTTTCTTACCTTCTTTTCAGGCCGCAAATCTGTCTATAGAAACAGCAATGAAACAAGTCGCCCAATACAATAAGGTTGTGGGTCATGTCCTAGAAATGGTCAGCAAAGCCAGAGAAGACTGGGAAATCGAATCATCCTCCCGTGCAGGTTTGTTGCTCTCCAAAGACGAAACTAAAAAAACCACCAAGGTTTTCTTACGTGTTTCTTGTATCTGTTTTTTTTTAAGGAATTCAACAAACAAGCAGCAATGCTGACACCCATTTACTAGTCCAAGCTGTTGGAATGGGAAAGGGATTGAAGACAGCAATGCAGTTGTCTGGGCCTGGTTCGGCTGCAGGTGGTATGATGGTACCACCGGCGATCCGCCAACCATCACCAATGAGCTCGGTCAGTCCATCAGGTGTGAATCAACTTGGCAAAGCACCATCAGCCATTAAGACAAACATCAAGTCTGCCAATCAAATTCATCCCTTCGGAAGATGATTTGAATGAACAAGACTTTTCTTATTTGTACAGTAGGTTAAGTTCTCTCATAATTAGGTCCAAATTTTGTGGGGTATTCAGAAAACTCAAATAACAACTTCGTTGAGAATATATACTGTCAAATGTTTCACCACAAAATCTCGGATTAGCTTGCTATAGAAATACAATTTTTATTTTGCGAATTTGTGGATTTTTATTGTAGAATCGAAATATACCTTAAGTCTCTTTAAACGACGACTTTTCCTTAATGTTTTGGATGTTCATATAGACCAAAAGCCCACGGTAATTTTTGGGTGTGATTGATAACACAAAATAATTAGCATAACTAGATAGGCCTTTTATAGTTATTTATGAATGTAAACGTCTTGCATACACTAGTGGGCGCAATAGTGCATTATAGTGCATCAAGTATGCAGTTCTTTCCAAATTCTAAAAAATTGGGATACAAAATTTGCCATAACTTCAAAATGAACAGCTAAGTGTTCTGATTGCAAATATCGAGGTCCGAGACATTTTGAAGATGGCCTTCTTAGTGGAAGAAGTAGCCTGTCTGTAAAACGTCTTGGACCTCGATATTTTCAATCAGGGGGCTTAACTCATTTTGGAAAAGTTGTTATCAGAATTATTTGGACTTGGAAAGAACTGCATACTTGATGCACTATTGCTCCCACTAGAGTATGCCAGACGTTCACATTTGTAAATAACTACTAAAGGCCTATCTAATTATGCTAATTATTTTTTGTTATCAATCACACCCAAAAATTGCTGTGGGCTCTTAGTCTAATACTTATATCGACGTTTATAGCGACTTGTTAAATATAACGACAAATTTAAAACAAAAATATTCGATTCCTTTCCAGATGTAAGCACATCGACGAAATACCCTCATTTATTAGGCTTAATACAAGCTAATTCTTAGTCTAACTTAAATCTAGGATTGGATTGAATTGGAAGGATGATTAAGACGAATTTACAGGCAGGGTGAACTGAGGTTAAAGACGAAACAGTTAATGTCCGAAGCATGCGAGTAATAGGTTCGTTGGAGCCATAAGAAGTACGATGGGTAGGCAGATAGAAGAGACGAGGATTTCTTATATTACTGGAATTAGTGTAGAAAGAGATGGAATTTTTAGAGTTAAAGGATACGAATTCAACAAGGCTAGTCGTTGTGGCCTTGCCCTTGATAAAGCCGCGTTGTCTGGGCGAAATGAGAGACTTACAACAAAAACTTAAAATATCATACAAAATGCTTTCAAAGATTTTGGGAATACATATGTGAAAGTTTGGCAATTGGACAATAGTTTGTAACTTTACACTTTGGGCCCTTTTTATGTATAGGGGTTATGAAAGAGGTCTTCCATAACTGAGCTAATACTCCTTGAGATAGGGATAAACGAAGGGGGAAGAGGGAGTGTTGAAGAGCATTTTCTGAGAAATATGGCGGGGATACCATATGGGCCTTCCCGTACTTACCTATGGGTCGATCGTGTGGTGGAAGGCTGTAGAAAAAATTAGCTATCTCAAAAACCTGAATAAGGTAGAGTTTAGCCTGTTTAGGAATAACGGGGGCACAGGGTTCTACGCCACAGGCAGGACTGGAAATTATTTTAAATCTTCCAGTCCTGGACGAGCACATACGATGCACAGCAGCCAAAAGCGCACTTCGGCTTGAAGAAATGAGCTCTTGGAAGCACAGCACTTATGGTCATGGGTCTATCCTATCCTAAGGTATGTCACAGGGGCCGGGCTTAATGTGACGACAGACTACTTACCACCCAGAATAGATTTCAACAAACACTTCTCCATTAACATACAATACCCGAAAAGCATGGATGGGAACCCAACTCAATAACTAGTCAACAAGGTATCTCCTTCTACATCGATGGGTCAAAAATGGAAGAAGGAACAGGAGCATGGGTGTTCTGTGAAGCTCTCAATATTAGAGAATCATTCAAACTCGCAGATGAGTGTAGTGTCTTTCAGGCTGAGATTTACGCTATTGAAAAGGTACGCATGTAAAAACTGAACTCGTCGGAGATCACATTCTTCGTGGACAGCCAAGCTACCATTAAGGCTTTAGCCAGTGAGACTATAAGATCCAAGACAGTAACAAAGTGCCGAGGCAAGCTGAACAATATTTTTAAAATTAACCAAGTTAATCTGTGTTGGGTTCCTGGACATAGTAATATAGAAGGAAATGAAATAGCAACTGAACTGGCAAGAAAAGGGTCAGTATCAAATAAAAACAGTTACAGCCATTTAAATATGGGACCAAAAGTCCCGATTGGCGTGATTAAAAGGAAAATAGACTTAATAACGAAAGAGCAAATCAATAATTACTGGTCCTCCAAGGATGACTGTGTGATCTCTAGAAGTTTATGGCCTTGAATTAATGAAAGAGAAACTCGATATATTTTATCGCTGAGTAAAAAGAACATTAGAATCCTGATAGGTGTACTAACGGGTTATGGCACAATGGCCACTAGAATGGGTGCATTTGCACCCGATTTCTATAGGAGCTGTCAGGATGTCGAGGAGATTGAAACCATTCAACATCTGCTCTGCGAATGTCCGAACCTCCAAACAAATCGCCTCCGTTACTTTGGAGACAGGTTTGCTGGAGAACTGGACGATCTAACGCAGGTCTCAATGGCAATAATGAGAAAATTCATAGTAAGCACATGCTGTTTCGCAAATGAACCAGTCTATATAAGACATTAACTTAGGAGCATCTCTGCTTTTCTTAATAGAGAATCACAATGGACCGGGAATATACCCATCATTGGTATGAGTGAGAAATGGTCCCAGGGAGAAATTCGGTAAATAATTGAAATAATTACAATCAGTATAAAGGAGTCGTCAGTAAATGATTTAAAAAAAAAATAAAAAGTAGCAAAAAAGTTGGCGATAGTTGTGGTTCATTTGAAATTTCCTTATTGAAAGAGAGAAAGGGACGATAACCATCGGATTTTCGTTTAAAGTTATCAAATTGGAAGAAGGATTTAGGGTCTTTATTAAGATTGCTTTGGGTTTGGATTACATAGACTTGATAGAAGGAGTTGTAAGGTTCGGTAAAGTGAAGATAGGTACCAAGATAATTAGAGTAGTCTTTTGATCACAACTTTCTCCTCTTGCTACGCAATCGTAGCCTGGGATTATAGCAAGGTGGAGAAGAAGACGAAGTCTTACGTCGAGAAACGGGTACATGAAGAGAAATAGAATTAAATATTTCTCTATAAAATATGTCTATTGTATCATTTACAGTAAGGTTGTCAAAATTAAAGGAAACTCTGCTGATATACATACATATTTATTAATTTGAGAAAATTTAGCCATATGCAAATCATGAGAAGATATATTTGTGGGGGCAAAACAAAAAGTAAGTAAAACTTGGCCTAGTCAGATAAGGTACGCATGATTTGTTTAAGATTCAAAAAACCTTCCCAAGATGTAATGTGGTTGGATTTGACTGTGATGGTTGTATTTTTATTGAAATATCGTTGGTATCTACTAAACGTCGCATATAAGATCCTCAAACATGCTGTGTGAGTGTGTTCAGCCGTTTGCAGTGCTATAGTAGCAAAATGCCAGTGTGGCTTTCTACCAAGCAGAATGAACATCTTTACATTGTTGCAAATCCTGCATATGATAGCATTCATCGTCACGGGCTCTATACGGCGATGACTGAGCTCGAACGTTAAGAGAACAGATCCAACTGTGTCGCGTGACATTGAAAAATACGCGGTGCAATCTGCAACTAGGGATTGACTATTCCCAACCGAGCTATTCCAAACATTCGCCGAGTATCGGCATGAAGATGACATTTTTCAATCTCGTTCTCGTCCAAATGGTTAGAAGTATAGGCGATAATACGGAGTGGCAGCAAATCTGTCCAACTATTGGCTTATGTTGATGATATCGACAAGTGTTTTGTAAAATTCACCGCAATTAAAAACCTAGCTTAAGTAAACGAGGACACTAGAAAGAACATGATATCAACAAAGAAATATCTGTCCATCGGCTAGGACAAAACCTCACTGTGCATATCAATGTGCACAATAAAGTCGATTTCATTGGCTCGAGCATATCGAGCGAACAGTACTATAGATGCTCCTCGAGCCCCATGATCGGGTGGACAAAGAAGACCGAACCGCCCGCCGGCATAAAGACCAACAAATTATGGATAGCTATGGACCGGGATGACTGGAAACAGCGCGCTCGGTATCGAACGGAATCGAAAGCTACCCTGTTAAAGGCGGAGATCGATCTCTCTACCTTTCTTTATTGATATGACAGACAATTAACAATTGAGCGATCGCTTTGGCTTACCCGCTACGGGCACTGTATTTTCTGCGATTTCATTTTGGATATCTATCGTACAAACGTATTACCGATGGAGGCTTTTCGTCTATAGACAATATTGTCTACTTATATAAGGGTTATGTACTTTACACAACCAACAATATTTCAGTTCCACTAAGAGAAAGAGTACAGGGGTACTCATTAAATCCGACAACTTAACCTTAAATCTACCATAGAAATTTCCCAGCGAAAATAAGAAAGACTATTTCTAGCTTATTGAAGCAGATTATACACATTAACATTTTCTATAATAGTTGAATTTATTTGAAGAGTTTAAAAAATATCTTATATCTAAATATCATACTGTCTTCCTCCTAAACAGCCATTTCCATACTTATCTTTGGATAAGGCTTATAATCCACAACCTCGAAATCTTCAAACGTAAAGTCTTCGATCTTTTCCACTTTTCGTTTAATAACTAACTTAGGGAAAGCCCTTGGGACTCTTTGCAATTGCTCCTTTAGTGGTTCTACATGATTATTATAAACATGAGCATCGCCCAGAGTGTGGACAAAATCACCGGGTTTCAGCCCGGTAATGTGAGCAATCATGTAGGTGAGCAGAGCATAGCTGGCAATGTTGAATGGAACTCCTAGTCCCATATCGGCTGATCTTTGATACAACTGACACGATAGCTCTCCATTGGCTACGTAGAATTGCGCCAGGCAATGACATGGAGGCAGAGCCATCTTTGGTAAATCACATGGATTCCATGCGCTCATAATTATACGACGATCAGTGGGATTCTCACGAATTCGATGAATCACCTCATTCAATTGGTCGATCCCCTCGCCGGTGTAGTCTTCATGACAAGTGCGATAAGTGGCACCAAAGTGACGCCACTGAAAGCCATAAACCGGTCCCAAATCGCCTTCTTCGCGATCGGTAAATCCAGATTTATCAAGGAACTCACGGGTACTATTGCCATCCCAGATATGGATATTTTTTTCTTGCAGCAACTTGGCGTTGGTTTTTCCGTGGACGAACCAGAGGAGCTCTTCAGCAACTGCTCTCCAGAAGACCCGTTTTGTTGTCAACAATGGAAAGCAGTCTCGCATATCGAATCGCATCTGCGCCCCAAATAAAGATATGGTTCCCACTCCGGTACGATCGGGGCGGGCCACACCTGCAACAATAATAATATTGCTGATAGTTCTAAAGTGCAAAAACTATATTAGAGACAACCATACCTTTGTTGATGATTTTCTGGATTAAATCTAAATACTGTTGTTCATCCGAATTGACCATTTCTGTTCCATTAGAGGGTTCTGTTACTGGTTTAGATTCTTGATTCGTGTCCATTGTTAAAGATGTACTTTGAAAATTACTTGATTACAGCGAAATCAAAGATGCAAAAGTAAATCCCAACCAATATAATTAATGATATGATAATGGATGGAATGCAAATTGAAAGAAACTTGAACAGAATAAACTGAACTGACAGTTCAAAAAAACAGTTTTTGGCGGGTATTTGAAGATTTTAAGGTGCTACCATTTTCGCGTGGTAAAAGCTTACGTGGGGATTATTAATTTGATTATACACCCCGTACCGTTTGATCGATACCATTTCTATTCTGATTTTTTGACGTGGTGCAGGGCTAGAATGCTTTGAAAAGCCGCCGTGTGAAAGCTAATATCGATTTCCTTTACACCATGAGAAATCAATTTCTGTGTCAAGATCTTGATCCCTCTCCAGATTTTGCGTTCCTTCACAACAAAAAATCGATTTTTCTTTGAGAGGAATCAAAATCTTCAACTCCATATTTGAAGAGGGATTTACATGTACATATATGAACCACACGTATACCAAACGAAAAGATTTGATCCCGGATCGAAATCCCTAGTGTGTAAAGGAAATCGACATTAGAGACAATGGTGTAAAATTTTAAAATCTGCTCTAAATCAATTTTAGAATTGGTCGACTCTGTGTATAAAATGAGAACCGACTTTTTGTTAATTTTAAGGCTAGGCGCGCACATTCAATTTTTAGTTTCGCAACTGCTTTTTTAAAGCAACTAAAAAGTTTGTGTTTTGACACAAACTAAACGATTGCCTAAAATGAGTTCGCTATTTTGTGTAACGTGCACCTGCGCGGACATTCAACCGAATAGTTAATAAGTTTTAAAATGACATGAACTTCTCATTATGGATCCGATGGAGTCCTTTCCTTCAGGGTTGTTTTTGTATAGCGGAAGGGCGTTCTTTTTCGCTAAACAAGAAAGTAAAAAGATTAATTAAAGAAAAAGAAAATCAAGGAATAAGAACGCATTACTAGCTTTTTTATTTATTTAATCCGTTAATGGTCTAAAGTTAAAAAAAAACTTATAGCTAATTACATATTTTTTTTAATTTAAAAAATAATTTACCTTAAATAATTGTGATGTTTTTAGTAGAAACCCAAATCGGTTTTCGTTGACAAAAATGATTGTTTGTTTGACTTGTCAAAGTTAGTTATCTTTTAGTTGCGATGTAGAACAAAGAATACAGGGAATTTTTAAATTGAGTATAATAAATGGTGCGGATATGTGATAATCAATTGGGTGGTAAACACACAGTAGTATTATTATAATTCTTTTAAGAATTGAAGGGGTGCCTTCAAGAAGAGAAGGTTCCTTTAAATTGGTGTCACTAGCCCCAACGGATCACATGTACCTCATCAAACAAAGGAATGGTGGTTTTTGGTGGAGAATGAGAATTAATTGTGAGGAAGATGCGAGAATAAAGGCTTAAGTTAGTTCAAAAACTCAAGTTAAAAGGAGCGTTTAAAGACGAAGACGGTTCAAGCGTTAGCAGTAATTATATTTACGTAAAAGATTCCAATAAGCCACCTAGCCGATAAAAATGCAACAGAAAGACGATACCCTACAAAAACACCTCGAAATATAACACTTACAAACTTCAAAGATTACAACCACTGACTTTCGAATAGCCTAGCCACACACCGTTAGGAAATAAAATGTACCAAATGCACATACCGGGACAAAATAAAAAGCGTAAATACAACAGTGGCGTCGTGCAAACAATGAGGGTGTCTTGAGGGTGTCAATTATTTTGAGTTGGCTGTTAAAGTTTTTTTTTATATTCCAAATTAAGAATAAAAATATGTCCTTAAAGCCTAGTACTCAGTTCAAGTGAAAATGAAAATTTCATATAAAAGTGACTGCTGGTTCACTGGCATGAAATCCGCAACGAGAGGTGAGTACTAAAATGCGGATTGGAAAAACAAATATGTTCCACAACTTTTTCCACGCTATGATTTTCATTTCTCAATGTACAACCATCAGGAAAAAGTTTAAGGCGTCGTGGAAAACTGTGACATTTGTCAGTTGATTTCAATATTTTGTTTCAAAACAAAAAATTGAAAAATTATAAACAGAAAGAACGAATCAGTTTAAAAATAATTGTCATTTTTTTTTTCATTCAAAGTGAATATCAAAAATTCACGTGGAGAAGTTTATTCTATTTTCATTTTTATTCTTCGCGTGTAATTTGGAACGTATTCATTTTTCATTTCACGCTAGGTGAGTACTAGGCTTAACCCTCTACCGCATGAATTATTGCTTAAGCCTAGTACTCACCTAGCGTGAAATGAAAAATGAATACGTTCCAAATTACATGCGAAGAATAAAAATGAAAATAGAATAAACTTTTCCACGTGAATTTTTGATATTCACTTTGAATGAAAAAAAAAATGACAATTATTTTTAAACTGATTCGTTCTTTCTGTTTATAATTTTTCAATTTTTTGTTTTGAAACAAAATATTGAAATCAACTGACAAATGTCACAGTTTTCCACGACGCACAGTGCGGCGACTAGTGGAAAAAAATAAAAAAAAAATGTGCCAAAAATGTGAAACAAGTATGCCAAATTCAAGGTAATAAGTCTAAATGAATGAATCGAAAGTTTATTTATGATAAAGTTCAATTTTCTGTTGTCAGAGATCGTCAGAAGATCAGCAAACAAATAGTGATTTGTAGGATTTGTACTTACCGGTTGAAAGAGCGTTTACTGAAGAAAAGAAAAGAACATACGATATTTTTTTCGCTATCCTCACAATCAGGAGAGAAAATATAGTTATTCTAACTGCATATTTTTTTTGTACATGTAAATTTAAATTTTTTTTTTGAGAGTCCAATTCAAAGCTTCTTTTTTCGTGTTAAGCACTGACTTTGATAAGTCATATATTTCGTGTGGTGCCATATGGGAAAAAAGTGTTTTTATTTAAAGAAAGAAAACAATCATATCTTTTAAAAAAAGTAAGTTTTTTTTGCAACAACTTGCACTTTTTCTTGCAACAAAGTGTTTGTTTACGAGCATTTTTTACAGAATGTGTTCAAACAGAGAGCTTTTTGATGTTTGGTTTTCCAACTCAACAGCCCCAGTGCCTGGTGTATTGCAGTTATGGATATAAAATTAAATATGCAATCAAATTTAGAAACTGAAGATCAGAAAATCTTAGCCAGACACGCATCAACAACTTGCTCAGAAATAAATAAACGTTGTCTCTTCCATCGCTTATATACACTCGAAGACTCGGATAGTGATCTTTTTTCGTAATTTTTTATTTTTCGGTTTTTCTTTTTGTTATTACTTTTTTTGAACAATTATTTTTGTCAACAATAAAAGCATCCATTATATTTTGCAAGATCTTTTATGCGATATATTCTGTGGTCGTTGTGCTTTGAAAAAATGTAGATATATTTTCCTACTAACCTTTAAAATATTACAACTTTTGTATATCGAATAATCATCAATTTTTTTAAATGTTTGGCTTCTAACTAATCATTTTACAACTGTAGGCGTGGCAGTGGGTGGATTTTTGTTCAAATAAATTTTTCTAATCAAACACATTATTTTTGTGTTCAAACATTTAAAGGGTACCTAATCATAATCCCTTGAGCGCGTGTAGATTATAGAAAAAAAAATACGAAAATTTAAAAAAAAAATCAATTTTATAGCAAAAGTGGGCGTGTCAGTGGGCGAAATTTGCGCTATTTTAACTCATAATTTCTTCACCGACCAGAATATTAATAATTAAAATCACTATCGTACTAGAAGTATTCATGTAACCAATTTATTACCAAAAATAGGCGTGGTAGGGGGCGTGAAAATTCCTCAAATTGATTAAAATCCCCTATTCATTACATTTAGCAACCAATTTTTGATCACAGTTATCTTGATTTTGAAAAATAGATTTTTTTCCACTACCTGCATACAATCGACGCACTGTGCGACGCCTTAAACTTTTTCCAGATGGTTTTACATTGAGAAATGAAAATCATAGCGTGGAAAAAGTTGTGGAACATATTTATTTTTCCAATCCACATTTTAGTACTCACCTCTCGTTGCGGATTTCATGCCAGTGAACCAGCAGTCACTTTTATATGAAATTTTCATTTTCACTTGAACTGAGTACTAGGCTTTAAAAAGAAAACAAAAATAAAATACTTGAAAAATAGTTTCTTTGGGATGTTTTAAAACACCCATCTTTTATAATAAAACAAACAAAAATTATTTGTTTAAATAATAATAATACGAGTCCAATATGGCTTCGTATGCAAGAAGGGTTATAAATTTCAAACATTTTTGATTTGAGTTTAAATAAATAAAATTTACAAGAAAGCGAAAAAATTTAAAGAAATAAAAGAGTTAAAAACAAAACAGAACAATGCATGTAAGTAATAAATAAATATAAGTTTTGTGTCTATGCGCCATGGAATCTAGAAAAACAATTTCTTTTTTCATTGTAACACAAATAAGGTTTAAATTTTTAGCATAATTTTCATAAACAGTGATCTACTGAGTGGGTTTTTTTTTGGTCTCTAGTGAGCAGTATTCCTTGGTATAATAATTATTGCGTTGGACTGTCATGCGGAAGGTCTCGATTTCGATTCTTAGCCGGTGCAAGAAAGTTTTTTTTAGGTGTGTTGCATTCCTTCACTCAAACAATTAAATCGTAATACTCGTACTTATAGGAATGCTCATCAGTTTAACCTTGAGCCCAATTTCGGACGTAGTGTCAAGTACAGATATTCTTTTTCTAGCCACACTACAAGAATGTGTAATGCTTTACCCGGCTCAATATTTCCCACTCATTGCAATGTGCAGAAATTTAAGACCAATGTGCATCGGTATCTCCTTTCTCATCCTATCCTACTTTCCTAATTGCTCATACTGTGTTTAACATTATAAGGGTTTTCATAACCCCTTGAGTCGCGCACAATATATAAAAAAAAAACATTTTTAGCAAAAAGTAAATGAACGATAAGTACAGTCATTTTGGCAAATTTGACGGTTTTTTTTTTATTTCTGGGAAATGAACGACGCACGTTGTGAAATCAAACTGATAATAACGGAAAATCTTGATGTCTTTCAGGACGCTTTCTCTTTGGTGTTGATAGTGTTTCCGTTGGTGATCTGGTGCGTTTTTTAAAATCGCTGATGGAGGATGTTGAAGTCGCTAGTGATCCAAGTCTAGATCTAGATCCCTTACAGGGTCGTCCGTCTTTTCAAATGTTGTTTTTCAGTTTTACATAATGTCATATTCCAGTAATGTCTGGACGATGGCAGCTGATAATAATTATAAGACACAAATATCACCATCCCGATAAATTGTTCAATTTGTGATATTAATTGGCTTATTCTTATCATCTTGAAGAGCTTTTTTTTCGATTTCTGCATTATGTAGGTCAACAAATCAGGCACGAGTACGATAACTTGGCCGCCAAGATTTGATAACGGATTTTTGTAGAGGGGTCAAAAACAAGCACTTTTTACTATGGGAGGGGGGTCTATCTCCCCCCGTTTAGGAGGTAGGGGCACTTTTAGAAAAAATGGTTTAAATTGAAAAAAAAATATTAAAAAACAACGGCAACACCTACAATAAAGTGCTATACTGCGTTTGAAAGCCAGAAGATTGTTCTATAATCCTGCATTTAAATTAAATTACTCATGTCAATGGTTTTTGACAAATTCGCATTTAAAGTCCAAATTTTGATAAAATAACGTGAAAAAAAAAGTTTAGACCAATTGTTTTCAAAATTGTGAAATGAAATTGTAAATTAGCTTACATGTGTTTCATGTAGCTATCAGTTCTTAATCGAACACAAAAAACCGCATGGTTCTATGCCTTCTAGTTTTTGAGGAAATCGAAAATAACTAAAACTACTTTTCTACAAAATGTTTGATATTTTTTGCTTCCTTACATAAATAAATCAGTGCTTGCTTCCAACATTACAATATATTAACAGTAAAGTATGTATGGGGGGGCATGCTGCCCCCCTGCAACCCCCCTGCTTGGGCACACTATAGGATTTGGGGTAGGTGCGAGGTTGGGTGCATGCAAAGTTTCTTTGGCATTCACAGAATCTGTATTTAAAAAAATTCAAATTTATTCTATTTATCCAGTGTCCACTAAATACATATATTTATATAAGTAGCCCAAAGTTCCAAACTTAAAATTTTTAAATATTAAAATGCATTATGAAAAATTCACATGTAATGCACTACTGCTCGAATGCAGCAAATATATATAATTTCTTAATATGTATCTATGTTTGTGTCTTACATACCAATTTATATAAAGCAACTGAAATGTTCAAAGTATACCAACTTAGATAAAAAAAAAGCTAACATTCCAATTTGTACCGTTGTTTTTTGTTCGTTAATGAAAATGTGGTACAAGTTATTGTTTACCAAGGTCATTCGTTTTTCAACTTTTGTAAGAGTGAAGTGTTTTTTTCTCTAAATGAAAAATGGCGGTTAAACATCCACTACTTCTTTCGGTGATTTAGTGTCGACCAACGAAAAAAGCATTACTTTTTTCAAAGAAATTGGTTTAATACCAAATGAAAATTCAACTCCCGTGGTTGTGAGCAATTCTGGGTAAAGCTAAATGAATTGCTGTACTGAACTAACAAAGATGCATTATGTTTATTAACATTAATCCTTAAAATGGAATAACCGTCATCACCAAAAATCCAAAAAAGCAGTTTTGGTAATTTTCGATTTTCTCAAAAACTAGAAGACATAGAACCATGCGGTTTTTTGTGTTCGATTAAAAACTGATAGATACATGGAACACATATACGTTAACTTACAATTTCATTTCACAATTTTGAAAACAATTGGTCTAAACTTTTTTTTTCACGTTATTTTATCAAAATTTGGACTTTAAATGCGAATTTCTCAAAAACCATTGACATGAGTAATTTAATTTAAATGCAGGATTATAGAACAATCTTCTGGCTTTCAAACGCAGTATAGCACTTTATTGTAAGTGTTGCCGTTGTTTTTTAATATTTTTTTTTTCAATTTAAACCATTTTTTCTAAAAGTGCCCCTACCTCCTAAACGGAGGTTTTCTCAAAAACCAGAGGACATAGAACCATAGGGTTTTTTGTGTTGGATTAAGAACTGATAGATACATGAAACACATATCAGCTAATTTACAATTTCATTTCTCAATTTTGAAAACAATCGGTCTAAACTTTTTTTTCACGTTTTTTTTATCAAAATTTGGACTTTAAATGCAAATTTCTCAAAAACCATTGACATGAGTAATTTAATTTAAATGCAGGATTATAGAACAATCTTCTGGCTTTCAAACGCAGTATAGCACTTTATTGTAGGTGTTGCCGTTGTTTTTTAATATTTTTTTTTCAATTTAAACCATTTTTTCTAAAAGTGCCCCTACCTCCTAAACGGGGGGAGATAGACCCCCCCCTCCCGTAGTAAAAAGTGCTTGTTTTTGACCCCTCTACAAAAACCCGTTATCAAATCTTGGCGGCCAAGTTATCGTACTCTCCCCACAAATCATCAGTAAGAAAAAAAAACTTAAAAAAGTATGATGGTGTTTCGAGTTGTTTTACACATTCTGGAAGCTCGACCGATCCTGTAAATTTGAATAACTCTTCAACTCTTCATTGTATTCAGGAAGATGTGCCTTTCTCCATGATAGTTGTTCTTTTTTTGTTTGCCTTGTCTTTCACGGATTTTGATTTTAGCGCTACAAGGGGCCAGGGATGGAATATGAAATTTTTCAATTGTGCTGAAATCTGGAATAAAATTGTACTGAAATGATGTCAATTGTACCGAAAACAAATTTCGTATGAAAAAAAAAAACTAAATCAATAATTCAACTATTTAAAAGTTTTCCAAAGTATTCTATTTAAAAAAATCAAAGCAAAAATGATCAGTTTGTCTTCTTATAAAAAATATAAATAGCTCCACCGAAAAAATACTATCTTCATTTTAAGAGTGTGTACATAACTATTGTATTGTATTGTAATGAAGAAACTAAATCTTTTACTTGTCCATTTTTGTGTCACCAGCTTTTATAAAAAAATTAAATACAAAACTAGAATTCACAAATTTAAACGGCCCTAGCGAGGTATTAGTTCGGAGCGGATAACTGTCCGCAACGCATACTTCGTCGGAGGTTTAAATTGCTTTTGTTCGACGTATCCTATCGGAAAGAATAATAATACACAAAGGCGCAATTTGTTCTGCGAAGAATTTGTGTCGGACGAAATGGGAAAAACAATAATTGCATTAAGCTGTCAGAAACTTCACAAATAAAGCACTTGATCGCACTTCAACGCAGTTCGCCGGGTGCGTTAAAATAATGTCGGAGAAAAATTCCGAACAGCTGTTCGGAAGAATACCTCGAAGCAAAAATCCTCCGAATCGTACAAAATCGAAGAAATTTCCACTCCGGAAGGATACCTCGCTAGGGCCGAATATCTTAAAAATGCACAGAAGAAAAACCGCAATCACAAATCACACCCACAAGTTTACAGTTTCAGTGTTTAGTAAACAAAACGATGCGATGTTTGAAAAAAAAAAAAAAACTGATCGATAGAGAGAGAAAAGCAAGAGGCCATCAAGAATTGAAAAGAAAACATTAATTAAGAGTTATAATAGGCGTGTTTTTTTTGCAAGTCCATATAGAATTGTAGAAAAAAAACGACATCGGGACTAAGCACTTTACATGCAAATGCAACAACTACTTAAATCTATACAGAGTTACCTAAGACCAGATAATTTTCGAGAGTTAATCTAAGACCCGATAAAAATGGTGATGCCAAAATAGTATTATCTATATGTTATCGATTATTTGCTCAGAGACGTCAAAAGTGACGTTTTTGGATGCTGGTTGATGCTAGCGTACACAGTGCTTCCAGCTATGTGGACAAAAAGCTCCTAAATCCCGATGTCGTTTTTTTTTACAATTCTATATGGACTTGAGAAAAAAACACACCTAATAAGGGCTTACAGCTGAGAGCTATTGTTCTGGAATGAAAATGAATGCATTCAGGCCAGGATGATGCGTTCAACTTTCAGTTTTTTTTATGTGCTTTTGTTTTGTTGTTTTTGTGAAATACATAAAATTTGGAAATTTTGAAATTGTACTGAATTGAGACAAATTGTACTTTTGTACTTGCACAAACTCAATTGTTTTCGAATTCGGTACAATTGTACCGAATTTTCCATCCCTGCAAGGGGCTCATCATCTGAATCCGATTCCGATTCCTTCACCGTAACGTCACTTTGATTAGTGAAATGCAACTTTGTCTCTAACTCCACATCAGAATCTCCTCCCAATTCATTGTCGCTTCGCGATCCATCTCCAGTAATGATATTAACGAATGACGATCCTCCATTTCCATTCCTCTAAGCAAAAAATGACAAACTGAATTTCTGAAACTAGCGCACGATTTTACAGTGGAGAGCAGAATAAGATACAAAACAAGTAGTAAAAAAGATAATTAAATAAATATAATTAAATTTAGCAGTGGCATATGGGTTGGGTACGATATCCCACTTTTTAAAACCCCCTTTTTATAATCCCGTTTTTATAATCCTATTTTTTATAATCCCGCTTTTTAAAATCCCGTCTCTTATAATCCCCCTTCTTATTACGACGTGTAAGCAGTGAGGTATGTAAGGGGTATGCAGGGGTATGCAACCCCCCTGATGCTTGGACACACTATAGGATTTGGGGTATGTGCGAGTTTGGGTGTATGCAAAGTTTCTTTAGCATTTAAAGAATCTGGAAAATAACCAACAAAAAATCAATAAGTCTTAGCTACGTATTCTAAAAAACGGGATTAGTGGGTTTTGGCGGGATTTTATAAAGCGGGATTATAATAGATCTGGATTTTGAACAAGCGGGCTTTTAGAAGACAGGATTTTAAAATAGCAGTATTTTAGCAGACGGGATTTTTAAACTTTTTTTTTCGGGATTTTCGAAAAGCGGGATTTCGAAGTACAAACAAGTACCAACGCTATGCTTAAGATGTCGCCCCAATCTTTCGTTTTCATGAGAGTACAATGAGTTTTATATACAAAGGTAATATTAAATAGAAATCACTGGCAAAAACTATCACAATTTATTTAAATAGCCTTTGCATATGGAAGAAAAATAACAAGAGAAGATTTTTGAACTCAATTTGTTAAATTAAACTCAAAGGCGCAAAATTTTAGTTGAATTAGTATGATGTTAAAGCTGTTTTAGTATGAAACTAGGTTAAAACAACGATTTTACAAATTTTAATCGAATATAGCATCATACCCTTTTATTAAAATTAAAATCATTGAATACCTGTTTTATTTTTTTAGTATCGTGCTATACTGCTATGTACAAACGCCACCAAAGGTCTGTTTGCTTAGTTTTTTGCACGAACTGTCATTCTTTTAGGTGTGTTCAGAAGCAATTAATTAAGAAAATTGATTCAGTACGATACTAGTTAGAAAACGTTTAAAATTATGAATGAGTTAGTAAACTACTTTAAAGTTAGCAAATTTTATATACCTTAATAATAATAGGCTGTTTAAAAATGTAATATACTCAGACTATCATCTGGTTCACGGTCCTTTGAAAATTCGATATTTCAAATCCGGTCAGTATTTTTTTTTTAATCAAATTTTTATGCGTACAAGAATGTTTTACAAATTTTGGATATAAAAGGTTATTTTTAACCTGCGAAATAAGTACTAAGGGGCAAGTTCTGCATTTAGAAAAAAATCGAATTCGAGATTTTCATCAAAGTTGGCATTATTTGTATTTGTATTTGTATTTTATTATTCATTTGCTGTACAATGACATTACAATGACAGAGAACACGAAAAAGTGGGTATAGCAATCGCGTCTATCTGCCTGTAAGTCTATATGGTTGTACCTCGACCTACAACCAAAACTAATGGAGCTTTCTTCAAACTCGGTACTTAATTGAATTTTTTGTATAGCTCCAAAACTAATAGTAAAAATTTGTATTTATCTCGAAAACGGCTCTAACGATTTTGATTAAAAAGATTTATTGTGCTGTCTTGGGCATGGACTACATTTTGGTCAAACAAAAATTTGAGAAAAAAATGATATTAACGTCACCTGTCATAGAACCTTTTTTTTTATTTTCGACTTTCCAACTATCGACTCTATAACGATTTTTACCAATATTTTTGCACAAGAGCTTCTTTGAGTTTGAAATAATATTGTATATAAGAATATTCGAAAAATTGTTTTGTGTATTTTTGAAAAAATATAACATTTTTTTTTTCAAAATCATCAATATCTTTAAAACATGTTAACGATTAGTTTTTGAAATTATTTTAGGGAAATTTCCTATATTAAAAATTAATTTTATAATTAAACGATTTTTAAACTTTATTTGCAAAAATTCATACTTTTCTAGAAATCAGACGGACTCACAAGATATTTTAAATAACGTTTTATAATTATGATCATAGAAATAAAAAAAGCTCCTCAAAAGATAACTATCAGCTTTAAAACCATCATGGTAATTATGAGAGTATGCAGGGGTTCGTACAAATATCTACGCACAACATTTTAAAGTGGTCTAATAATGTCATGCTAGACAATTTCTTGTTTCGAAGCCATAATATTGCATGAAAATTAATTACTAAACCTCTTCCTCAAATCAAACGGTAGCTCGTAGGTAATTTGCGTCAGTTTCTATACACAATCTCATCATCATACACCCATCCTAATCTAGCTAGGTTCCGTTGTTTTTTGTCTTAGAAAAGAAATGCTATATCTATCAAGTTTAAAGAAAATCGACCCAGCCGCCTAGGCTGAAGTCGAATAGGCATACAGACAGACGGAATGGCGAGGCTAGGGTAGGTTGCCAGATTTTTCTTACACCTCGGTGGGACAAGTGGCTTAAATAATGAAAAATCCCGGGATTCCAACATATTGCCCGGGACAAAATAAAAAATCATAATAATGCCTTTAGATCGAAATAAATAAATTCTTTTATTAATTACTAAATAAATGACTTTTTTGTCATTTGCAAATATTTTTCTTTTGCCAAGTTTAATGACAGATGTCAGTTTGCAAAAATATATTCTTCGTTAAGTTAGGTTTGTTTGATTTAAATTTTAAAAGCAATTTCTTAAAATTAAATCACAATGCAGCGATTGTTCCATATCAATGAAAGATATTTAGGAAGCCCCGGTGGGACAGATGAATTTATGTCTGAAATCCGGGACATTCCGGGTAAACCAGGACGTCTGGCAACGCTAGGCGAGACCCTCTTTTTTCGTTTGCTCTATCATCGTTATACATACATACATCGTGGTACATACATACTTGTACATTCGAGATTCGAAGATTCAACCTTCCTAAAGCATGGTCCTTATTTATTTAAAAATTACTTACGAAATGTTTTTATTTCTTACTAATTTGGGTGTCTCAAAACATTGCTACCGTTGTCCATAACTCCGTGTTACCATTTTTCTTCGTATCAATTTTCTTCGTCATTCAGCTGGTGATATCTTTCGAATCTACCCATTTGACATGCCGTTTACATCTATGTATTTAATGTCAGTTTTTGATATTGAGTGCTGAGTGTACTTGTCGTACTATCTGAATGTCTTCAGACCGATGCTCTTTGAGTGGAATCTTAAATATTGGGAACGACAAAAAGTTGCAGTAGACTACGCTCGACACAGAATTGATTATTTCTGTATATGTATATATTTGAACAATTTTAGAGCACCTTCACTTCATTCATTGCTCCTACATTTATTGAGCTAAGATCAAATAACAACCTGCTCTTGCTGTTGAATGTAAAATGCTCTTCATCTGTGCCAATACTTAATCTCCATTTCAATCTTGAATTAATGAATCTTACTTCAACAGACAATGCCATTTACCCGTTTTATCCTTACTCTCTAATCTCAAGTAATTAAATTGTACCAAAAATGATGATGGAAGCCATGTTAATCAACAAGGCTCGTAGCTTGTATCTCCAACCAACTGCCTGAATATGCGCCTGCATTCTTGTGGCTTATGATTTGTATATCCCATTCTAGTGGAAGTGGAAAGTTCAATTCAATGAAATTACAACTCTAAGGATAAGTTCTCTCAATCGTTTGGAAATTAATTAAATCCATTTACGGTTGAATCCATAAAAGAATTTTTGTAGCCAGATTAGGATGGGTGTATGATGATGATATTGTGTATAGAAACTGACGTGAATTACCTACGAGCTACCGTTAAATTTGAGGAAGAGGTTTAGTAATTAATTTTCATGCAATATTATGGCTTCGAAACAAGAAATTGTCTAGCATGACATTATTAGACCACTTTAAAATGTTGTGCGTAGATATTTGTACGAACCCCTGCATACTCTCATAATTACCATGATGGTTTTAAAGCTGATAGTTATCTTTTGAGGAGCTTTTTTTATTTCTATGATCATAATTATAAAACGTTATTTAAAATATCTTGTGAGCCCGTCTGATTTCTAGAAAAGTATGATTTTTTGCAAACAAAGTAAGTTTAAAAACCGTTTGATCATAAAATTAATTTTTTATGTAAGAAATTTCCCCAAAATAATTTCAAAAACTAATCGTTAACACGTTTTGAAGATATTGATTTTGAAAAAAAATATTGTTATTTTTTTTTTCAAAAACACAAAAAACATTTTTTCGAATATTTTTACATACAATATTATTTTAAACTCAAAGAAGTTCTTGTGCAAAAAAATTTGTTAAAATCGTTATAGAGTCGTTAGTAAGAAAGTCGAAAATAAAAAAAAGCTTCTATGACAGGTAACGTTAATATCATTTTTTCCCAAATTTTTGCTTGACCAAAATGTAAACCATGCAAAAAACAGCACACTAAATCTTTTTTATCAAAATCTTATAGCCGTTTTCGAGATAACTACAATACTGTACGAACAAAAATTTAATTAAAAAAAAATTTGACCTTGTTTTGAGATATCGAATTTTCAAAAAAAACATTATTTTTTTTCAAAGATTCAAAAAATATATTTTTTTTAAATTTTGAAACGCAACGTTTTTTTAACTTTTTAGAAAAAATAAAAAAAATCATCAAAATCCGTTGTGTCGATAATGAGAAATTCAAAATTCGAAAAAATCGTTCTATGGTAGGTACAGTCAGTAACATCTTCATTAAAATATTTTTTCATTAAATTATAAAACAAATAAATAATAATTAAAAAAAATTTAGCAAAATTCTCTGAACCGTTTTTGAGAAAAATACGATTTTCGAAAACTATTTTTTAACATTTGTGTGGAGGGTACCGTTATTTTTAGCTAAAATACATTTTTTTTATCTTGTAATTTATATTAAGAAACTTTTATTTGTAAAGTTTTAAATAAATCGAGCATGGGGTTTTTGAAATATTGAGCTTTGAAAAAAAGAATTTAAATTTTCGTTTTTAAATCCAAAAACAATTTTTTGGAAACTTTGAATAAATACACAATAATATTCAAACTGCTGGGAAGCTTTAGCATAAACAAAATTATCAAAATGGGTTTTACCGTTTTTGAGAAAATCAAAAACCAAAAAAATGGTTCCAAAGATGGTACCAAAAATAACCATTTTTTGGATTTTTTTTTAACTATTTCTTAGATTTAACTAAATGAAATTTTTTGATTTTTTTAATCTGTTAGGCAGCTTTTGAGAAAAAAAATATTTATAAAATTTCAAAAAAAATCGTATGGCAGCTACCGTTATTTTCGGTCTTAAAAAAAAGAAAAAAACGTGTGGGGAAAAAATTAAAAATGATATTTACCAAGCTTAAAGAAAATCGGGCGAACCGTTTAGGCTGTAGTGAAAAAGACAGACAGACAGACAGAATTGCGAGACCCGCTTTTTTGGTCTTTGCTATCATCGTAAATGTCAACTTTGATCAAAATTTCGAGTTCGATTTTTTTAACGAATGCATAACTAGCCTTATAGTACCTATAAGTCGCAAGTAAAAATATTTCTTGGTTTATAGTTGAAACTTTAGCCCACATTTTTAACTTCCCATAGGGAGTTATTGTAATCGGTCCGATTTGTCAAATTGGAATTTTTGACATTTCTCGACGTTTCAAGGTCCCTAGAGGCTATATCAATCATTTTTAGAAAGATGTCTGTGTGTGTGTGTGTGTACGTACGTTCGTACGTTCGTACGTGCGTACGTTCGTACGTCCGTACGTTCTTGTACCATTTTTCGTCGTCGATATCTCAAGAAAGAGTAAAGATATCGGCTTCGAATAAATTTTGTTTAATAGATAATAACTTCGAAAGAGGCTGAAAGGGCGTTTATTAAAATTCAGTGAGTAAGATTTTCACTATAACGGTTTAAAAAAAAAGTAAAAATTTTGGTTAGATTCAAATATCTCACGAAAAAATAATGCTATTCACTTTAAATAAAATTTATTGTACTCATTATAAGGTCATACAGATTTGGTATGAATTTGGAAAAAAATGAACATACTGTTATTTTATTAAATAAAAAAAAACTGAAAAAAAAAATTTCATAACCCAGATATTCTAAGAACGGAAAACAATTTGAAACTCAAAATAATTTTATTTTACGAAAAATAATGTGTTTGACAACTGCTGAAAATTTAAAAAAAAAAATCAGTTTACAGTTTTTTTACAAAAAATAAAAAACTATATAAAAATGTTGACAAATATTGAATTAATAGTTTTTTTTTAAATAAAAAAACTATTAAAAATTCTAGTGAAAACTAGCTAAAATTGTATTTCAAGTCGAATTTTTTGGTTATGAACAGCGATTGTGCCTTCTAAAGTATGTTGTTTTATACATCGATACCTTCCCGTAAGAATGTATACTAAGCGACATTTCTAAAATTGTTCAGGAAACGAAAAAAACGAAGAAAGTTCTAGTTGAATCATAGTGTGCTAAGAGACAATTTTGGTTAAACTAAGTGACATCTAACAAAATTTTTTGTTGCTAAAAAAAATCTACTAAAAAGTGGTAATATTTGTTTTTCGACTAGAATAACTTGAGAACGAGCAATGATATTGACTTTGCCATTATTTAATTTTATACATAATACAATTTCTAACAAATGGTTTATATTTGACATATGTATATCTAGTTTTAGAGCGGATATATTTTGTAAGTACCCTTCCATCAATAACCAAACCATATCTTTTATATTTGAATATTTCGTTTTTAAATTTTTTTCAATTAAAATGTTTGGAACCGAAATAATAAAGGTCTCGTAATTTCTATAATATAATACATAATTTTATAATTTTATTATCAACTTAGTTATTAGAAGAATGTATGTGCTGTACATACGTATATGAATAAGGTTGTTCAGTTGTACCCAAATCCCACACATTCATATATTCGTTTGTATGCATTTATTTATTTATTTATTGATTTTTTTTTTAATTATTTATTTATTTATTTCAAAATATATAAATTGTCAAACAATTTATATTTTTTTTTAATTGTTTAATATAGTATCTATAAGATTTGCAGTAATACAGCAAATTTATCAGAGTTTATAAAACCAATTGAAAAGACACAAGCAAACTAAAGGTGAGAAATAGGCCTATTGGGGATACCTCGTTAAAAAAAACGCGTGGAAGTTTACCTCCTGGGTCACGTGGAAACAACTTATACATCAACAATCTCAATTTCAAATCTCTTTAAATAATTAAAATGCTTTTCAATCTTAAAATAATGTTTGTTTGAATTTTACAGCTAAAGTTTGTTTCGCTGAAAATTTGGTTATTTGAAAAAAACTAAATATAAAGTTTTCAAGACCACAAATGGGAAGTTATCAGTGTGGGTCGCACCCAGCCTCTTTTTATTAATCTCAGCATCACCTCTGGCATATTTCCTGCAGCTATTCAATGTGCAGAATGTAGATGTTATTTCCTTGTTGAAAAAAGGGGCTTTTAAAAATGTATGTAACTACAGACTAACTACAGACCCATCTTGCTATACTCTCATCTCTTAACAAAGTTTTTAAAAAAGGTTGTAAAGTCTAGAATGTCAAAGTTTTTGGAAAAAATAGTTTTTTTAGTGAGGTTCAGTTTGGTTTTCGAACGCGTAGATCGACAGAACATGCACTTCTAGATTTTTGTTCCGTAATATATTCTATTAGATATCAATTATAAGTTAGATTTATTAAGACCGTGGTTTTCCGACCATAAACTAGTAATTAGTTCCAAAACAAAAATCATATTTTTCAGTCTATCTCTTCAATCGAATCCTGATATAAAGATTTACTGTCACGCACCTGAATGTCAGCAATTAAAGTTATATACTTGCCCATGTGTTTTATCAAATAACTTTTGTTACAATCTTGATTGCAGTAAAAAATGTTTTGAAGTCGAAGTAGTTAACCAATTGAAATACCTTGGGTTAATAATTGATTTTAAAATATCCTTCCTATAGCACACTGATTCGCTAAAAAAGGATTTTAGATCTACTTACTATACCACAGCGCTGCGTAATTTCTACAATGTAGATTCTTGTCGCATTTTCAATAAATTACCCCGGAATCGTAGAACTTAATTTTTTTTCAAAAAAAAATTGAAAAAGATTTAAAAAATGGCTTTTTGACTTTCAACCAAAATACCTTGGATGCTTATTAAATGCTCAAACGTAAATAATAGAATCTCAACAATCTCATATCTTATATAAATTATAAAGATTGAATTTTGTATTTACATAAGTGTGTACTATAATTTAATGAATCTATTTATGAACTGATGAACTTAACGTGTCGCACCCCACCCTTATAATATATAAAATATGTATAACTTAATTGAAGTCACAATAACACTCTTATTTTTATAGAAATAAAAATGTCACTAATTTTATTTTGATTAAATTAATGAATTATCTATAATGTTATTAAATTCATCGTTATAATATTGTATTCAAAATAAAAATTAAATAATCTAATCTAATCTAAATCTAATTGAATTAAACTCAGTCACTCCACTTAAACTGAAATAATTTTCTTATTTCATATGATTTCGTTGCTAATGATAATGACGTTTGGTTAATTTTACCAAATCATTTTCCCTAGCAAATTCGTTGGGGAATTTTATCCAATTTGTGTAAATCATTTCCCATAAAAATTTTGACAGTTCATTAACCAAATGGTAAACTTACGCAAATGGTAGCTTTGTCTAGCTTTATACATCGTTGTATAAGTACCCTTTTTATAAACTCTTGAAGCTTATACTTAAAGAATTGATGAGTCTGGGATTCCACTGAAATTTTCTTTGCTGCAAAATAATACTATAAAATTTTGATCAAAATAGATTTTTAACCACTCTGGTATTCCGCAGGGTAGTCACTTAGGACCGCCATCTTATCCATTAATGATCTTCCATTAGGAAGTTAGGAAAGTCAGTGCAAGAAAGTTTTTATAGAGAGAATGTTTAATGTTATATTGACACCACAATACATTTTTTTCTACGAGACTTTCTGACTGCAATATTATTGCTGGGGCGCAGCCCGAAAAGACTGGAAAGAAACAATTACATAACCAACCTAGATGATAAAACTCATCCACGTTTAAAATTTGTTGGGGGTTTTAAATATATTTACTTGCTGTTCTAAATTGACCAGTGTGTTTCTTTTTTAAAACTGTTTTTTTTTTAAACTGGTTTTATCAAGACAGTGTGTCATATTTTAAAAAAACATTTCAGGTTTCCTTATACACCTTGACCTTGATCTGGTGTTTTGTTAATAACGATTCTTCATTGTTGAAACTTGCTCTAGAACACAAAAAAAGGTAGTCTTAAAACTTTAGGAAAGCCTTTAATGTTTTATGGAGACTCTCAACAGAATATCTAAAATCAGTTTAAATAAAATTTAAAATACTATGAAAATGCTCACAACTTAATTTCACAACTAGTTTTTTGTCCCACAGCAAATTTACCTAAGTTCTTGGCAACATTTCAAAAAACGTAGATAAAACTATATAAATGAACTTTTGTTTGCCGAAACTCACAATACTGCGCCCATATTATATTTTTGGATGCCCCGGAAGGGAATATTTTTGTCTCAATGGTAAAACTTTTGGTGCATATCGACGGGCTTTTATTATCATCATCATCATCATCATTTTTGATGCTTTTGACTTTTAAGCAAAAAGAAAATGTGAAAGTATGGTAGAATATCCTTACTGAATATAACTGTTTCTGAAAATAAATTTTTAACTTAATGTATATAGACGCCTTTTGAAATTTAAGGGAAGAATGTAGGCAGTGAAACAGAGAAAGAGTGAGAGTGAGAATTTAGGTTCGATATTGGTCAGCAATATGTATGTATGTAGTTTTATTTTCTGCACGAATGGTTCCTACGTACATAAGTATGGTCTTTCTATAAATGGGTAGGGATGAAGAAAGTATAAGAATATAATAATTTCTTAAAAATTGTATTTGTATTTAATATTTATTTCAATTTTAACAAAAAACAACAAGGTTTAATCTTTTAATAGTATTGAAAATAGAAATTACCAAGTCATACAGTGTAGTGTACCTATTAAAGTTTTAAGTTAATACACATGTGATATCTTTATTATCTTTATTTATCTTTAAGCACTACAGAAATTAATTTAATTTGAATCAGGAATATATATGTATTGAAAAATAAAAAAAATATCTTATTCGTGAAGATGGTTGGTGAGGTAAGGTATTACTATAAAACCGAGTTTACGAAAACTAAATAAACTAAAGAAACACTTTTCCTTAAAAAAATTCCTGCAGAATAGAAGTGTTTTTATAAATTTATAAATAATAAAATTATAAATAATAAATGTTAAAGTTTTCTTTTTAAACAAGAATTTTTTACTTACTTACTTAAGATGGCGTTACAGTCCGGGGTGGATCAGGTCCTCAACTAACAAACTTCTCCAGCTAGTCTCTAGTAAGTTGTGTCCAGTTTCGCACTTCAAGTTGGTTTAGGTCCTCTTCGTCTTGTGTGCGCCACCTGAGTCGCGATATTCTTCTACTGCACCGTCCCTCGGGGTTGGATTCGAAGACTTTCCGGGCCGGAGCAGAAAAACCAAAGATCACAAGGATAATTTTCCTTTCGAAACATCCTAAAGCGTTCTCATCTACTTTCGACAACGTCCATTTCTTCTATCCAAGAAGTCGGTGCTGTGTGTACTTTCTTTATAATAGTAATGCTCACAAATGCGCCACTAACACCACGTTTTGTTCTTCCAATTGACATAATGTCGTTGGCGCATAATTGTATGTATGCTTGAAAGATTCTGCCTCTAGTTTCAAGAACGATGTTGAAGAAGTCGCACGACAGAGCATCACTTTGCTTAAAACCTTTTTTGACATCAAGTGCATCGTTAAGTTTTTAATGGAGGACCCTGCGTTCTTCATTGTCGTCCTGTACAAACGGACAAGTTTGTCAGGGATGCCAAAACTAGATATTGCCTTATATAGTAATGTGAATATTTGATCGATAGCGGACTTTACTGGTCTAAAGCCGCACTGATGTGGACCTATCAGGTTGTTGACGAAAGACTTCAGACTTTCACATACCACGGAAGAAAGTATCTTATATGCGATGTTCAGAGGGTCTCCTTTCTTCTGAGGTTCCATTCATCGAGCATGTTTTGTTCCGACCATATTTTACAGATAAGCTGTTGCATACTCCCAACCAAGTCAGCGCCTGTCCCTTTGAACAGTTTGGCAGAGAAGCCGTCAGTTTCAGCGGCTTTGTTGGACTTGAGATTCGGTATTGTTTGTCTACTTCGCCTAAGTTGAATGTAATGGAATAGCAGCGGAATTCTCTTCCTCATCCTTCTATTTCCTCGATCGAGCGCTTCTAGTTCTCCTTCTTTTTCTTTTTGAGAAGTCGATGTTCTGTTCTGCTCTCCTCTTCTGCTCGTAGAGTTCGCGAGTACCTCTGCTCTGATGCTTTGCTTCTTCGCAGCGCCGCTTTATATGCCTTTTGTTTTGCTCATCATCAAATCAGGGGTATCGTTGTCGTGTTCGTGTAAGACCCAGCACATCAGAAGCGGCATCTCTAACGGCTGCTTGGCAATTCTGCCACAGGTTCTTAATACTTGATGGTGGCGGAATAATATTTCTTAGAGTTTGCTAGAAACTCGATCGGAATCGAAACTCGATTGTAGACGTCCAACGTCGAACATCCTCGCAGTACTTCCTTGTTTTGTCTTGGGACGGGATATCCACAGCCAAACCTTGGCTAAAATGAAGAAGTAGTCCGAGTCGATTTCAATCCCTCGAAACGTGCGGATATCTTCTATACTCGAGAAGTGTCTTGCGTCGATCGCAATGTGGTCAATCTGGTTCACGGATTGATTAGGAGATCTCCTTGTCCCTTTGTGAATATCGAAATGTTTGAGCTTCGTACTAGCTACCAGAGCGTCCCACCTTACAGCGAAGTCGATCAGCCTGAATCAGTTATCGGAGGTGATGTCGTGCAGGTGATATCTTCCAATCGTGTCACCAATGATGTCTTCTCTTCCTAGCTTGGTGTTAAAATCTGCAAGGACAATTTTAATGTCATAACTAGGACACTGCTCGTAAGTTTAATCCAGGAGTTCGTAGATTATGTCTTTGGTGTCTTCATCTTTCTCCTCTGTTGGGTCATGCGCGCCAATAAGGCTTATGTTGGCGAATTTGGACTTAATGTGGATTGACGGGAAGCGCTCGTTCACACATTTGAAACTCAAGAGTTTTTGCCTGAGCCTAGTTCAAACACCAAATCCGCGTCCACCAAATCCGCTGCTTTTGTTCTCGATATTAGTCGCTGTAGTAGATATCGCGGTATATTGATTTCGTCTCCCCAGACCGTCCCATCGGATTTCTTGGATAGTGATAATATCTGCTTCGTATAGCATTTTAAGGCTTCCACTAATTGTTCGGTTGCACGAGGTCTATTAAGGACCTAACATTCCACGTACAGATTCGAAGTTCGTTGTCCTTTTTTCGTTTTTGAATACGGATTCTCCGTTGAATTAAAAAATTGAAAAATAAAAGCATTTTAAAAAATTTGCTCTTTTTAACTCCTTATCAATAAAAACTGTCTTAAAAATTACTTTTTGTATCTCCTGTCACACAAATGTGTCCAATCAAAAGTAGAAGTTCAACCTGAACATTCAAAGCGTTTGTGCGCATCTAGCTTCTCAAATGTTCAACTTTTTGAGTTTAAGTATAGCCATTTTGCCATTGCTTTAGCCACGTATGGACATAGAGTACTTACCTGTTTAAGAATGACACGTAAGCATTGAATTTGGAGGATACACCTCTACTTTTTGATTGAATTTTCTTAATTTTAAACAAATGTCTAACTCAATATGTTGACTAAAAGCAACAATTTTACGTTTTTATAAATTTAACGCCGGCCATGAATCTTTGACTTTGACATAAAAATTTTGTGCAAAGATTGCAAGTCGTGTGGTAATGATTGTGTGTTTGACCTTAACACCTTACTAGCACTGTTGATACAGTTGTTCTAGAGCATGGGTGCTGGTGACGTCCTTTTGCCCTTAATTATATTCACTTATTCTTTAGTTTTTTTTTGAATCTACATTCGTTTTAGCTTTTTTTTTGCACAATTCGATAGGGAAGCTTTTCTTACATCCCACTCCTTTTATTACTGGGTTCACTCCTCGGTGGATTTCAACCTTCGTGATAATGAATAAACCGCATGCTTTCAATTTTAGACCTGTGGTCGATGACTCCAGGCAAGAGGAGTGTCTAATGCAGATTTTTGCTTGAACTTCGGTTAGGAGCATCTCCTAGCAATATCCTACTTGCATGCGGTTGAGGTCACCGCATATTTGGAACATTTTCCGCTTGATCACTCGGCCATAAACTGCATATGGCACTGTGCACATTTTATATATACAAGACTTACCAAACATATCATATCAGTGTTCTACCCAGCACAGCACAGGAACGTCTGTGTCTGGTTTCATATATGGCCGTGAGCCACCCATCCGGTGAAGTGGACCGCAAGAGAGCCCGTGGTGTGTAGCATCGGTCATAGAAAGCCAATTTACCAATTAAGTGCGGACAAACAGAACACGAGACATCATTTTAGTTTTGTTGTGTGTGTGATTTGTGTAAACACTAATGTTAATTACATGTGCTCTGGTTTGGGTATCGGGTGTTGCAAACGTCATCCTCGCTCCCAGAACCGAAGGCCGTACTTCAGTTCTCAAAACCCAAAACCGAAACCCTCAAACAAACTATAAGAGCGAATATAAATAGAACATGTTGGTTTGTTGGTGTCGTCGTTGTCACCATCAGCAAGTTGTACAGTGGGAAAGAGGGTTATACGCCTCAACGGATATATGTACGTATGTACTTGTGAATACAGCAACATGTAGGTACATATTTTGCTCCTGGGAAGCCATCTAAAACACCTACATGCTAACTCAATCATCGCCGCCGAGTTGCCGCAATCTCTGACCTCATTACCACTTTTGATAGTCGCGATTCGGGCAAAATTCACTTGCGGTTATTCCTTCTCAACCATATAACTGATTAAGGATTTTGTAGGATATTCGCGGTTGGTAAACTAATTGCCTTACACAAGGAAATAGTTTTCTCTTCTACATCTCTTCAAATGCGGTGACTAATGCAAATGCATACAAGTTTCTTTATTTGCACATATATCCCGCACAAGTATAGTTAATAATATACCTGATGATGTGGTAAAAGAAGCCCTTCACAGCCAAATCACTCTAAGTCGGATTTCTGTGTGGAGAGTAAAATTGAATTATGAACTACATATTTTAATTACATATTTACAAAATGGTTAAAGGAAAAGTGAATGATTGAAATAAGGTACTATAAAATATATTTGTATTCTTTTTGCTTTTTTGTCTGTTTCCTTATTTTTTTATCCGTCTGTGTGCTCGGTGCAAACTTTGCAATGAATTTCGAACTAATTCTCTAAAATAGATTTTAAGCTTACTTACTAGATAGATAGATAGATAGATAATTTCTTTATTTAAAAAATATAATTCATACTTGAAAAATTTTTCAATCTCATCCTCAAAAGCTTTAGTGATACTCATGCCTTGAAATAATAATACAGGGTCTATAGCTACTTCTTCTTCGTGAATTTTCATAATAGTTAACCCAATAATCAATAGCAATAATCAATAATCAATATATCAATAATATTACCTTATTATCTAGAACTTGACGGGTATTGTTCCCTTAAATTATCTTAAAATTGTCATGACAATTAGTGGAGTAGGCCTACAGGGGAAACCACTGTAAAAAAAAACGCGCAGTACACTACCTCACAGGTGGCGTGGAAATGTGTGAATATCATGTATAATTTGACTCTTAGAATCGCGATATCTCACGAATGGTAACTCTCAGGAAAAAAATTCTGAGGACCATTTTTGTACAGAATTTTAAGATCTACAACTTTGGCTTAAGGTTTTTTTGAGAAAACTTACCGTTTTCGAGAAAAATCCAAAAAACCTCAAATTTTGACCTTTGACCCCCATAACTTTTTTAGCACACATAGGATCGATGGGGATTTTTAAGACTTTATTTGTAATGGTAAACCCCAGCTCTGGCGGTCAGCCATCAGACGAATAGGGGGAATAACATGTAGCATACGAAAACATGCACGTGCCGTAACTATTCGGGACTGGTGGAAGTGTGATCTTAGCCTCTCCGCGGCGGCCGCTAGAAACAAGCCTTTTAAAAAATGTTTGTCTAATATGATCAGGCTGGTTCCTTAGGTTGGCGACAGGTTAATTCCCTGTCCGGTAAAACTATAAGAAGTTCGAGAACGACAACAAGCCTCGGAAACGGACTGATCACACGACGACAACCCACGCAAAGAAAAAGAAAAAACGATTTACGAATTTTCTTATGGAACGTACGATCGCTCTATAGAGCTCGAGAGACTCAGCAGCTAGCTGATGCCCTGTCAAAATATAAAGCTGACATAACAGCTCTCCAAGAAATCAAAAATTGGTCGGGAGCCGGTATTCAGGCATTACGCAGGCACCCATAGTTTGCATGAGAACACTAATGACAATGGACTTCGAGTCTTAGAATTGGCAGCATCGAAAAACATGGTCGTTGCGAGTACCAGGTTCCCGCGTAAAGATATCTACAAAGCCACCTGGGTATCACCTGATGGAGTCACTCGTAACCAAATAGACCACGTGTTGATAGACCGTCGCCACTACTCGAACTTGATGACGGTACGAACGTACCGAGGTGCCAATATCGAATCGGTATCTTGTTGGTATGGTTTTCCGAGGGCGGATTGCCTTGCGAAGACGCATTGCATCCGCCGATCAGGTTCGAATCAACATGGCTGCCCTGCGCAATGAAAACACCAGTAACACCTTTGGTAATGCGTTAGGACTCGTCGTAGAATCACTTGATTTAGAGAGAGTAAGTCCTGGAGCCAGTATGCTAGGCGTAAATGAGAAGTGGACACGTCTTAAAAATACTGTCATTAATACTGCCAACCCAAGTAACATTTTTTATCTCATAAGATGCTCCAAGAGTTCAACTAGATTAGTTAAGAGGAGCTAAAAGTAATCTTAAAGAATACTACGAGATTCTTTTAAAACTGTTAAAAGTCTTAAATGGCCTAGTTATGAGAGGCTCTTCCTACTCATAGTAGCAACAGAAGTTTCCTTATGGGATGACAGATGCACGTTTATATTAAAATGGCACTTCTAAGGCTCTAATAGAGATCGGCAAAGTCCTATTAAGAGAAAGCGTCTCTTCTAATAAGAGGTGATAAAAAGAGAACAGAATATTTGTTAACTTAATAAAGAATGAAACAAAATACTTTTTAAGTTTGTGTGTATACATGATTTGCTATGCCAACAAACTGATAGGCTTGATATAGTATTTATTTTGTAAGAAGTCTATCAACTATTATATTATAATGGCGATGCATGATATTTACTATTTTGCACATATGGGAACCGAAATGTGTAAATGCGGTTGAAATTGTATCTACTAATTCTAACATTTTACTTCGAAAAAACACAAAGCCCCTTCAAAATAATGCATATTTAAATTATTTTATTTATAACTTTTATCGGAAATAGGGTTACCATATATTCCTTTCGTAAGCAAATAAAATCAAAATTAACTTTGAAATATGTTTTGTTTTTATTTAGGTCATGGGTCATTTGCTTGTGAGAGTAAATAGGAAACAGGAAAGGTTAAATTTAATATAAAATATTCCAAATTACACACTGAGAGTCTTATGCTGCATTTACAAGAGTAATAAAATCTCATATTCTCTGTAATTTTCTACTATTACTCTTGTCACAAAAAATTACTACTCGTGTAATGCAACATAAAGAATACATTTTTTTTTGTTAATTTTGAATGAAAAGATAGTAGTAGCAATAAAATCCCAAGATGTTAATGTATTTAGTTTAAATTGAAAAAAAGTTACACAATATATTTTATACTTTCTATGTAATCACAACAAAGCTAAATGTAAACTTGAAAATGCCACCTAATAAATTTTAAGTCAGTGCTACAGCCAAGTTATTTTATCGAGATCATAATTTTTTAAGTTATGGTAACCCTCAAATGTACAGGCACTACTTTGCTTGTGTAAAGGAATATGGCTGCTGCTGACGCGACACTAACTCTTCTAGTAACATCTTTATTCTTTCTATAGGATCTTAGACGCTTCTTTATGATTTATGTGTACTTACGTGCGAGGGAGAGGAGAATGCTGACATCAGAAAACTGAAGTTTGTGAATAGTTGTGCTTGTTGCATTAAGGATCTTATTAGGATCTTACTGCAAAGCTTATATTCTTTGAACTCCAAATTGTTTCTTGATATAGGAGGATTTAAACTCAAATTCTTTTAGAATTTTCAAAGTGGTATACAAATAACTTTACTCTTAAATATGACTTGTTATGGGATTAGTTCGACGTATTTAGAGCTCAGTTTTCAGAAAGGGATTCTTATAAGACTATAAGTTTTTATAATCTACCTACAAGAAGAGAAAATAGTTTTGCTATAAGATTTAAGTTCTTTTAAGCTGGAAAAGTGTTTAACTCTTAAAATAAAAGTGTTATGACATCCAGTTGAGTTTCATAGCAAGATATTAATACTTTAGTATAGCAATAGGATGTAAAAGAGTTGTATGAGAGTTTTTTTCAGATTTAAAGAGCTAAGCTCTGGAGAGTATGTTAGTTGGGAACTCCATCTTAGGCAGCAGTCGTAAAAATCAGAACGACTGGTTTGATGATAAATGCAAGCTAGCGACTGAACGTAAGAATGTTGCGTACCGAGCAATGCAACAATCTCATAGAACGCGGGCACACGAAGAGGAATGTAAAGAGCTCAGAAGAACAGAAAAACGGCTTCACAGACAAAAAAATCAGCCTGGGAGAAAAACCTAATCTGTGAAATAGAAAACAGCCGAGAGCGAGGTCCGTTCCGGAGACGGTACAATCATGAACTGTACGTAATCTACCTAGAAGCAGATATCGTGACAAATATTAAGCCCGGTAGACTCCGGTGGGCAGGGTACCTAGCTCGCATGAGCGAAGAGGAACCTGCTAGGAAAGTTCTTTGTGGTACATTCTATGGTAGACGACAGCGTGGTAGACCATGCTTGCGCTGGAGAGATGGCGTAGACCAGGACGCCCGAAGTCTTGGGGTGCGCAACTGGATGGCGTCGTTTGCATGAGCCTTGCCATAATGGATTTGTGAAGGCTTCTTTCATCCGTCCTCATAACTTTCAATATGTAGTCTGAATTGGTTTTCAGGTTTATAATGTAAAGAGGCGTTAGACCAGACTCCACATATATAGCATAATTGGGCGTTGAAGGAGGCAATCTGAACCAGCGTTTGAAGAATATTCTAAAATGTGGGTACCGTAGCACATGCCGCAGTTTACTGTTCCTTGAAAAACACGATATTTGGATGTATGATCGATTTTTTGGTTAGAGTAGAACTTAGCCCACATTACGTTTAAAGCTACTTTGGCTTCGTTGCTTTTCTCTTTCACGTGTTTCGAAAAATTCAGATTGTACGACAGCAAAACTCCACTCCAAGATATTTGAAATAATGAACGATCTCGATAGGCGCGTTGTTTAGGGAACAGTTTTCCTCTGGGAGCCTTTTGCTCTGACGCGGTTCAAATATCATTATTTTTGTCTTGTTAGTATTGACATATAGAATCCAGGATTCACAAAAGGTATTGAGTTTGTTGATTTGCAGCTAAAGGGTAGATGGATTGTCTGTCAATAAAACCAAATCATCGGCGTAAAGCAAAACCTTGATTTGTATACCGGCAAAGAGTATTCCTCCCGGAAGTACATCACACACGTCATCAATAAACAGAGCGAATAATATCGGGCTTAATATACATCCTTGGGGGACGCCTGTTGTGGTATCAAACCATTAGGAGAATTTAGCTCCGTCCCACACTGATGCAGTAGATGAGGCAAGAAATTTAAAATAAAACATTAAGAATTTTCGAGAAACTCCTAACAAAGACAATTTGTACATCAAGGTATTTCTATTTACATTGTCAAAGGCTGCTTTGAAATCCACAAAACAAGCATATAATTTCTTTTTCTTTACTTACTATACCGCTGAATAAGAAGTACCTGTTAGAGTAATGGTTAATACGTTGGACTATTTTGCTTAAGTTCTGAGCTTGATTACTAGCTTAAAACTAAAATCTTTTTTTAGATGTGCTTTTCTTGGAGTAATTGACAGATCTTCTAATATCTGTTGGATATGACAGAAAATTTTATGTTTCGTACCGTTGGACAAACAAAAGAATGGTTAAGTGTACGAAGTGGCTTTTTATTTTGATATAAAGCTGAGTTAGAAACTTAAAAATGTAAACAAAAATCAGAGCTGGAAAACAATACAATTCCTTGAAGTTTGAAGCTCATCGAAAAGATGAGGTTAAAATCGAAAGTCGCAATCTGATCAAGGCCTTTAATGTCTTACAAGATTTTCTTTTTAATTATTTGCGACGGGCTTATATTAAGACCATTAATTTTTTTACAACTCTCAACTATTCCTGTTTGCGTGTTACTAAAAATGGAGAAGACCTACAATTTTCCGAGGATTCCCAACAGCTAATGAGTAGCACTTTTCATAACAGGAAATATTCGTAGATGATTTTTCGATTCCACTTAAAAGGCGGTACACCACTGAAAACCTTTCTTCCAGTGGCTGAGAATCGAAGCCAAGATATTCTGCATGACACTCTAACGTACTAACCATTGTGCCAAGGGGTCTAAGACCATGCCTTTTTTTATTTCAGTATTAAATAAATAATTTGATTTAAATATTAAATTAGTTTGAAAATTAACAAGAAATATGTACGTGAATAAGGATAAAATATGATATTTTTTGCAAATAACTCCATTTTTTGTAACCCCTGGGGTAACTTTGGTGGCTTTGTGAAATTAGGTACACAGTGACGTATGAGTACTTTTAATGTGCAAACATTCTCAAAGTTATTTTGATCAGTTTTCAGGTTCTAAAATGTTCAAATATTAGTATGACACTAAAATTTTGAAAGCTATTTTTATATTTATAAAAAATAAACATTTTTTTTAAACTAAGTATTTAGGACTTAAGGTGTTGTGGTTTCTTAACACTATCTTTAAAAAAAAAATAAGGAAATATTGTGCTTTTATATTATCTTATTATAATATTTTAATGTTAAGAAAACGTTAGTTAACATCATATTTTTTCTCAAAAATAACATCCAAAATTTTTAAATTAATTTATCTGCATTATTAATTTTGTTTTTGATAGCATAAATGAAAACTTGCTAAACTTTCACATATTCTCAAATCCTTGAAGCATTTTGTACGAAATTTTAAGTTTTCGTTGTAAGTATCTCATTTTCCCTCGAAAACACGGCTTTTCCAAAGGTAGGTTCACAACGACTAACCTCATTGATTTTGTATCCTTTAGTGTCTCAGCCATAGAGAACGGAGAGGAAGTCACTGTGTCTCAACCGATTTTAGTAAGGCCGTTGACAAAATTCCACTTAAGCTTATTCTATTTAAACGGTCCACCCTTGAGCTTGAACCTATCTTCTTAAGATAGATTTCTTCTTATCTGAAAAACCGTTATTGCAAAATTCGATTCAGATCTACCTTCTCTGATGGATTCTTACCTACCTACAGAGTCCCCCAAGACAGCCACTTAGGACCTCTCCTTTTTATTTTTACTAAGCCGACGATACCAAATTTTTCAAGATCATTTCTTCCGCACACGATTCCACGATTCCATTCTTCCACAACTTAATCTCTGTTTGGTGACTGAAAAATTGCAAAAGCTCCGTCTTTTTAATCATCTTTCAAATTTATCCCAATCCTTTTATAAAATAAGAGCTACTACATTTCGATCAAAGTTGACATTACGATGATAGCGAAGACTAAAAAAGTGGGTCTCGCAATTCTGTCTCTCTGTCTGTCTGTCTGTTCGACTACAGGCTAAACGGCTCGGCTGATTTTCTTTAAACTTGGTAGATATCATTTTTAATTTTTTCCCCCACACGTTTTTTTTCTTTTTTTTTTAAGACCGAAAATAACGGTACCTGCCATACGATTTTTTTTCGAAATTTTATAAACATTTTTTTCTCAAAAACTGTTCGACAGATTTTAAAAATAAAAATACAGAAAAATTTCATTTAATTAAAGCTAGGTATTGGTTTAAAAATTTTCCGTAAAATGGTTATTGAGGGTACCCCCCATGGAACCATTTTTTTTGTTTTTAATTTTATCAAAAACGGTTCAACCGATTTTGAGCAGTTTTTTTTTGCTAAAGCTCCCCAAAAACATAAATAGAATTGTGTACTCAAATTTTCAAAAAAAATTTTTTTGGATTTAAAAAAAAAAACTTACAAATTTTTGTTTCAAAACTCAATATTTCGAAAACCCGATTCTAGATTTTTTTTAAACTTGATAAATAAAAGTTTCTTAATATAATCTACAAAATGTGAGAAAAAATTTTTTAGTTTACCTTAAACTAAAGGTACCTACCATACAAATGCTAAAAAAATTAAAAAAAATGGTTTTCAAAAATCGTATTTTTCTCGAAAACGGCACCTAGAATTTTGATAAATTTTTTTTTCCTTCAATTAATTTTTATGATCTTTAATTTAATAAAAAAAAATTTGAAATTAAGATATTACAGCTGGGTGATTCCGCTGTAGACAATTTTTGACACCAATTTTTGAATTACAATATTTTTTACTTTTTTTGATAAATATTCAAAGTAGAAATACTATATTTAATAATTAAAACAAAAACTGAGACCTAAGTTATAGAGAACATTTTTGTTTGCGCTTGGCAACATTATCATACGAAGTCGATACGAACTGCAATTATTATAAGTGGTAACATAAGTTCAAAATAGCTATTTCCGACAGTTTTGAGTTATGCTTTACTCAATAGACGTATAAAGCAACATGCGATTTAATCGTTTGTATAAAAACATGTACGAATTTGTTATTATATTTTTAGCATTATTGATTGCAAAAAGCCATTGTAAGTTGTTGCACCCGCGATATAAAAGATATAAAAGTTTACTTTTTTGGCAGAAATAAAGTGCTAGCGTTTTGAAACTTTCTAAAAGTAAGAAGAAAACAAAACTAAAATTAAATCAGTCGTTATTAGGAATATATTGTACGTTGAACGAAAAAAAACGTTGATTTAAATTGGTTGCACCCGCGATCCCAATATTAAGATCGCGGGTGCAACTTATTGACTACTAACATTATAACGTGATTTATTGTATTTTATTGATAAAATATGCTTTGAATAATAATTTCTGCTGTTCACGTTTTTTTTTAACTATGTAATATAATATTTTGTTCTTTTTTATATAAAAATATATGGTTATAGGGAAGTGAAACAAGAAAAAGAGACTGCTTTACAGAAAATTGACAAAAAATTAACAAATATGCTGAGCTTCATGCAGAAAAAGGACGTAGAAATATAATGTGGAGAGATGTATTGAAAGGGAAAATGAAGGCAGATGCAAATTTTAAAATTCTGACCAGAATCAGACAAAACGAAAAAATGCAGTCAACACAAAAAAAGGCAGGCGCTCATTACATCAGTCCCTGTAGACTAAAAAAGTCGCACAAGTGAAACGTAATCGCCCAAGGAGTCCCACTAACGTAGTTGAAGTGTTAAAAAATGTATTAAAAAAAAAAAAACTTGTTCCACCAAAGCAATGTCTAAAAAACTGAAGGATGACAGATGATTTCTATAAAAGGGATAATATTAGCAGACAAGTGCCGGGTATAAAAGATGTGAAATCGATTAAGTCGGAAGTTAAGAATGGAGAAGAATACAATGACCATGAGCATTCGTGAAGTTAAGTTTTCGATGTTTTTATTGAGTCAGAAGATGAAGCATTAAATTCTAAATCTCCAACAGGGCCTTTTCAGCCCCCTATAAATCCAGTAGATCCATGCCCTAAAATACCGTTCTGTTTTTACAGCAGCAGTATTTCCAAAAGTTATTTCCGCAGGTTTGTACCTTCTTGCACCAGGTAGGCTTCAATATCACAATATCGTTATGTGGGGTTATCCTCAACCGATATCGATGAAGATGGAGTACTTCTGACATACATATATGTATTTTCGAAAAAATATTGAAGTATTTGAAAAAACAAAATTATAATTAATAGAGAAGGGTACTGACTTGTTACATATGTGCCTTATTTTATATTTTTTCCAGTTTTTTAAATCAGTTTACTAATTTAAGTTAGACGCGTTGCACCCGCGATAATTTGATGTTGCACCCGCGATTGATTTAAAAGTTAATATTTCGTTGCTTACTTTTGTTTTCTATCTTTATTTTTATTTATTTAGTTAATTGAATCAACGTCGTTCAATATATGTAAGAATAGCATGATAAATGTTTCACAATTAACAGAATTTGTGTTTTTTGTACTATGATCTAGAAAAGTCGGGCCGATTCTGTTGCACCCGCGATCGCACTTTGAAACCATTCTTCTACCAAATTATTTATTACATTTTAGAATTCTAAATGGATTAAATATAAATAGGTGAAAATGTATCCCTTCAAGTAATAATGTCATTAAATATTTTGCTTATTTCATTATTAAATGTACTTCAAATGAGTCTAAATGTTGCACCCGCTATAATGGAATCGCCCAGCTTGTACCTACCATAGAACCATTTTTTCGAATTTTGAATTTCTCATTATCCACATAACGGATCTTAATGAAAATTTCTATAGAGAAGCTTCAAAACTTTAAAATAAATATTTTTTGAATTTTTGAAAACAAAAATTTATTCTTTCTTTTTTTAAAAATTCGATATGTCCGAAACCGGTCAATATTTCTTTTCGTAAATTTAATTTTTATTTGAACAATAATAAAAACTTTAAATTGGCGTACCTAAATTTTTATAAAAAAGCTTTTAAAAAGTTTGTATATTAAAGCTTTTTTATAAGAAACCACTACAAAGACTTAAAAATTTTGTTCTTGCATAAATTCATAGTTGGATAGCATTCTGTTTTTTTCTCTTACTACTAAAAGATTTTAAAGACTAATTTTATGCTTATGAACAGTTTTCTCTGATAACATTCGTTTTTAAAATTCCTAGTCGATTACAGAGGAGCAAGTTCGTGCGACCCAGTCGTGCATTTTATTTAATATATACCCAAAAATCATCATTCCCTATTTATCATTGACCTTGTATATGAACTTTTTTAAGTTTTTAAGTTGTGTAAATTAAATAAAATTTCAATAAAAACCATTAAGTCGTTTCGTTTTTCAAAAATTTTAATGAACTTCTGTTTTAATAAATTGTCTTCTGTTGAATAATAGATCATACAAATTAAGCCAAACAGAAAAGAACAGAATCAAAATTCTCAGAGTCGTTTTCGAGAAAAATAAGACTTTCGAATAATATTTGTATGGTGAGTACTAATATTTTTCTAAATCTTCTAAATAGTTTTGACGAGGTCCAAAAAGATAAACATATTAATTGTGGAAAGAGTAGCACAACAAGAAACATAAATGTTAAAAAATAGAGGCAAGTTCTCATGTGAACAGAAAAACGCATTGTGTAACAATTAAGCTTTTAAAAGTAGTGAGATCTAAAAGTACGCCAAGTAGAGTAATATCGAAACAACTTCAAACTATGAGGGAAAATGGACAGCTGATCTTGCTAAAGAGTGTGACTCGAAGGGGCTGTCCCTTTCCTAAAGAGGATTTTATAAATCTTAGGGAGAGGTGACCCCATCAACTCAGGAGTGGCAATCGCTGGTGTGTAGGCGAGGTGCCCATTCTCTGATTGTTGCAGCTCCTACAAGAAACACGTGCATCGTTTTCCGTTCTTTCTATCATTGTCGTCTTGGACCCTAGGTCGTTGAAGAAATGTCTCCCTGTTTCTCAGATGATACAGCACAAGGCAGTGAAACAGATAGTTAAGAGTATCCTAATGTCCTCGACACCGTATCCTCCACATAAGATTAATTTGCGACCTGAACTGTTGTGTCTGTTTGATTAAGATAGCAAGTGTTGATCCTATTCTTGCTAGCTCATCATCGATTTCATTACCTGGGTCACCACTACCACTGTGACTAGAAACCCAGCAGAGCCTGTGTTGTGTAAAAACCCTTAGCACTTCGCAAAGGCAAGTTACAAGCTTCGATTTGATTTCAATGGCGGAAATCGCTTTATTTGCTGCTTGGCAATTGATGAAAAAGATGATATCAGCTTGTGGTGTTGCCAGCATTGGAACATGTTTAGCAGCTTTCGTTACTGCCGGGACCTCAGCTTGAAAGACACTGCTTGTTACTTCATGCATGTCTGTAGAATCTGAGCATAACCTATGGTGCTGTGTCTCCAGCTTCCAGTTTGGCTAAGCCGAAGTGCGCTATTGGCTGCCGATTTTTGTTTAAATAGATCTAGAGGTTTTAAGTTGAGTATAGCTTTCAGACCAATTGTGCGGATGGACCTCACAGCCCCAGTGTATCCAATGCATTGGATTCTTTGCTCCTTGATTATGAGTTTAAGGTTGGTTAGTTTGTCCAATGTATTCCACCAGATTACATACGTGTATGTCGTTACATAACTATGGCCGTGTATATCCAATTGATAATTTTTATGCTCGGCCCACGGGTCTTAACAAATATTCTGTTGCAGGAGTAGAAAGCAAACATGGCTTTATTCAATTTCTTATCCAGGATCACGCCGAGATATTTCCCGTGATCGGATATTTTGTCTTAGGTCCCTTCAAATTTCAAAAGTCGGTAATTTCCTTTTGTGTCGTACAAAGGACCAGTTAAGTTTCTTGCGGGTTTACCGCAGTTCTTAGTCCACGTATTCACTATTGAAAAGGTATTCTCTATTTGAAGGGAAACTTAACTGCTCAATAGTTGATTAGCCCACTAAAGAATAGATCTTTGAATTCTATCTCTAGGCTTTAATGAATCTCAAGTTTTATCTTTAAATTATTCCTTCCCTTAAATTTGCCCCGAACAAATTTCCAGATCTTTGGGAAAACGCTCCTACTCGTATCTATGCCAGCACTGTATATATAAATCTAATTGTATTTGATCTGGAAATGAATTAATATCGAAGACATTCGGTCTTACATTATTTGTTTCAATTTTTCCCACAAAGGTAAGGTTCCAATAATTGAATTATCCATCTGCAGAGCACCTTAAATTCTTCACTGAATCCTTATCACAATGTAGGTATAGGTATAAAGGTGAACTGACTCCTCTAACCGATACTCTATGTCCTTTCTCTCCAAGTACAAATTAAACGAAACTTCTGTAATGCAATTACTCAGGAGGCCATTACAAACGTGGCTCCTTGCTTCAGAATTGATACATCTTATAAATATATAGGACGACCGGAAATACAGCAAAGCCATCGTATACCATCGCACCACACCACCCGTTTCACAATCGAACGGACATTAAAAATTGAAATTTTCCGCTTTTCCGTTGTTGTTGCCGTTGCCGTTGCCGCCATCGAGCCAGTGGACATGATGGCTGGCACCCCAGTTTTGTCGAGTGCACTGTAGAGAGTTATTACCACACGATTCATACCCGGTTCCGGCCACCCCTCAAAACTCATGTTTGACGGACAAAGTTCTGGCAAAGTATATGTACTACCTAGCTAGGTTGCCAGGTAGTTAAATTGAGTGGATTGCAGTTAGAACTTCAGCTCCATCTCACCTTGCTTGCTCTTAAATTGGTTAAGTTCACTAACTTGAGTACGTACTCCTTGCACTTTGTATATGTATATGGAGTCACAGAGTGCATTCCAGCTCTAGCAGCCTGCTTTTCTATATACACATGTACAGTATACATTTTGCACTTCATACAGTGGGTTCGGTAATGATGCATGAAGGTTTTGGGTGCTGCTGGAATATATGCGATATTAATGTGTGTATGTGAAGCCAGTTGGAATTCTTGAAAACTCGATTACTTTCCACAAAGTTTAGCACTAATTGGAAATCCTGACAGGAATGTTTGAAGCCATGGATATGTAATTATTGAAAAGTTCATGCTATCGGCCAGAGTTCATTTAAACTCTGCTTAGTCTTTTTGAGGAGCTCCGAGTATACATATGTAATGTATGCCTGTGCAAGAATGCAAACATAATTGAAACTTGCAATGTAGAGTCTAGATGGATTGACTATACGTATGTATATACAAATATGGCTGATTTATTGGGCCTGATGTTATATGGGAAATAGGATGAAAGATCGCGGATTATTTATGACCACAATATTGAATTGTGGTTTGCTAATACTCGGGCGGAGAGTTTAACAAAGTATTTATGAAAGAGTTTTGAGTGATTTCAAATTAATGAAGCATCATTCATCAGATTGAATCCAAAGTATAATGGTGTACAAATTGTTACCCGTCAGTCCAAACTTAACTTAGAAAAGCGCCATGAGTCGATGAAGAGTAACTTTATTAAAACAATTTACTTTATTGTAGTGCACGAACGGGAGCTCGAAAGGATGCAGTCTTTTATACTTATAGGGCGGATAGTCAGTTATGGCAATCTTAATTCGACAATATCAGTGTGGTTTCATCCCAAACATGTCGAAAATTGGTCAGATATCAACCATACTACATAGGTGATGGGATTGAGGATTACATTTTGCAACTTATTTGTTTAAAGGTCTCCTATTATTCGATAGCAAATTCAGTTAAGACCTATTAACGTTAAGGCTTAAAATAATTTGAGATTCGAACAAACTGCAGTAGCAGCCCTCCCCATAATAGTTAATGTAGTCAACTATCATGCCAAAAACGAAAATAAATTTGGTGGTGCAACAGCTCGAAGAGAATCAGAACCTAGTGCCTTATAATTCTCAACCATTCCTGTGCGTCAATTCGGAACGTCTTATAAGTAGCTGTCACTTACAAACAAAAAGTGTTCTAGGGGTCCTGTCAGACTTTGACCATGACCAACGAAAAAAGCCACATACGATTCACCTTAAGAAGAATTTTATGAATTCGGAATCTTGATTTCAGGGTAGGCGTTAACACGGAAAACACTATCTACACAGATCGGTCCAGGTAGGTAGGTGGAAATGGCGACCACTGGCAGTCTAGCCCTGTGGCCAAATCAGCGCTGAAGTGCGTCATTTTGATACCATAACTCGTATGAACCTATGGATGGAATTAATATGGGAAATTGTGGACTTCTCACACGCTCATCCAGTTTGGATTAAGTTCAAAAATATGAAAAGATCTAGCAGGTTTTTGCACAATCATAAGGAAATTGGATCACTCAGCCGGACCACCACATTCATTCGACACCATCTACACTGTGCCGAGCAAGGCAGATTTTTGACTTGTGCTGAAACAGTAGCCAATCGGATTGATCATCTGGCCCCCCGCACAGTTAACCTCCGTCAAAGCCTTCTGTCCGCTAGCTCGAGATCTTACCACATAACCGAAGTTCGTTCTAGAACCATTTCGTTGCTGAGATATGAGAAAAGAGATCAAGCCTTTGAAATTCATTTCCGAAATAGTTCGTCAATGTCGTCAAAAAAGGCCTAATGATTGTGCTATAAATTTAGACAGCAGGGCATTTACAGATGAACTGGAGGACTGTTTCCTTTTCCAGCTTGTCCCCATAGACATAAAAGTGAGTGTTAAGAAATATGCGTCTTGCCTGGGTCTGCATATCAGATCAAGATTTCGGTATTTATTCTTGATGGGCTAAATCTTCCTAGATACGGTTTGATTCGTTAAGAAAAATTGAGAGAATATTGCCCTACATAACTCCGAGAGGAACGTTGACTCTTTCCGCAAGTGAGTTATGAAGGGCTGATCCTTTCCTTGCAAGCTCGTCCGCCCGTTCATTCCCATCAATACCACAAGAACCCGGAACCCAGATAAGAGTGATATTGTTTGAGGCTAGCAAGTTCATCCAGGTATTGCTGGACCAATGGCTTTGACAGCCGATTACCAAGTAACCGGAGATTTACCCTTTAAAAACCTTAAATAACCTTAAAAGTCTCCAGTCACGTAAGCAGTAGCAGACCTTACCAGTCAACTCCCGTTAGAACCCAGTAAAACCTTAGAAATCTCCAGCCACGCCAGTAGCCGGAGACCTTACCGATTTCACCTTCACACCCTAGACATCCCTTAAAAACCTGGAGAATACCTTAGAAAACTCCAGGCACTAAGTAGCCGGAGATTCACCGAACACACCCGTTTTAAACCTATCACACTCTTTGGTTTTCTTGGTTGTCCAAATCTCTAGCTGATCGAGCAGCTAGAGAATAGACGTAAGCCCCCCCACCACGACAAGGTGAAACCCGTCAGGCGCGGGAGGGGGTTGTTATAGAAAGAAAGAACAACTTATTTATTTGCTTTGAGTAAACACCTGCAAGTAATGCTCTATTTCACTTTTTGGCCATACCCAAAAGTGTCGGGTTCATAGGCTGCTTATGAACGAAGCCCCAGGATCGAAGTCCCAGTAGCATTTTATCATTACTTCCTTTATTATATATTTGTTAATATATTGTATTGGATGAAAGGTTGCTTAAACCCTTCCAGTAAGAAACCACTATCACTCCTTGACTAACCTGCTCAATTAATACTACCAATTAAAAATCTTGCTAGGTATGTCTCAGAGATCAAGTAAGCCTCCTACTGTTCCAACTTGTACTGTATAAGTGCAGTACCATCTTGGTCCGTGTTTTCCTATCTAACTATTGTGGTTACAATAGCCAATCGCGTATCTCGATTGGTATAACCACAGCCACCTCGAGCTCTCTTTACAGAGGGCCAACCAAATTGATAATGAGGGGCTCTAATTAGCGGGGATAATTATTTGCATCTCATTATCCCCGAGGTACCCAATTAGGGTATTGTTGTTCGAAGTATCATTGTATTCATACCGTCATAACCTTGGAGATAAACTCCCATTTCAGTTCCAGCAGTATGCAGCCGAGCGACAAGTCAGTCAACCGCATCCAACACACCAAATCAACTCGACTTGGTCTTGTTTGTACTTATAACCAAACTAGGAAAGGTAATCACAAGCAAACTTTTTTATAATAACAGCATTGGGTTGGACTATCAGTAATCTAGTTTTGCTATATCCAAAACACCGAGCAAAAGAGTTAAAAGTTAAACAACTCAATTGCTTTAATTCATGTTTTGGTCGTGACTCCCCTAATCACTAGCCCAAGATTTTTATTTAGAATCTTTTAACTTATCTAGCACCAAGGATCCGTTGCTCAGTGTGTGTCCTAAGATTGGACTTGGTACTAGATTTTTTGAATACTAGTTCGGGCTTAACTAAGTATCCTTATTTTGAGTTTTCTTTGTTGTCTAATCTCCAGCATCCACCGAAATACCGGAGAAGACGTAAGCCACCCCACCACGACAAGGTGAAACTCATCGGGGTGGAGAAAGAAAGAACAGAAGAAACACATGTCAACAGTACACGGTTGGTATTTGAACGGTCTCCATCCAAGTACTAACCGCGCACAATGATGCTTGATTTCGCTGATCGATGGGAAGCGATGTTTTCATCAAAGCCAAGACCGTTGATAGAGAAGATTGTTATCCAACACCACACTCCATATCTGAGCCGTCAGTGAAGATAGTTGTGTCGAAGTCTTTCATCACGACGCGACCGACGCGACGTCAGCATCCCAGTCTTTTCTTGATGGGAATGCCAACAGTAGAAATTCCTTGTACTTTCTGCAGTTTATCGATGTTATATCCATACAATCGAACCATACGTGAGGATTGGTGGCACCACAGCTGTGTATGTGTATGTCCACAAAATCATCTTAGATTGAAGACCTGAGATTTTAATAAAGGTAAAAAGCTATGAAGGTCTTCTTAACGCTTTCTTCAATATTCAGTTTCCAGTTTAACTTAGGATCTAGAATAACACCTAGATATTTTGCACTGGAAGACAGCAAAAGTGTTTGGCTGTTGAATGGGTTGAACAAATGATACAAAAAGCTAGTTTTTGATAATAAAAGGATTGGAAAATTATCTTGACTCCCCTTCAATTCAACCAAGAATTGAATTGGCTTTACTAGCTATGACGCTGATGTGTTATATTAATTCAAGTTTACGATCAAATAATGCAGCTAGGACATTCACATATATCACTTACACGTGACAAGAGTAAACCCCAAGACAAGAAGTTAAAAGAAGAAATAAAAAGCTTTCTCGTAAAACACTGGGTTGCAAGAACTTGCTCTTATGTAGAAGACTAAGAATTTTAAAATGAATGTTATAGAAAAATGTTTATAAGCATACAAATCATTTTTGAAGACCTTATTATTGTTTCTTTTTGAGATATCGAATTTTCAAAAAAAAAAAATTTTTTTCAAACATTCAAAAAAATATTTTTTTATAATTTTTGAAGTGCAATGTTTTTTAGACTTCTTAGAAGCTTGTCTATGGAAAACTTCATTAAAATCCGTTATTACGATAATGAGATATTCAAAATTTGAAAAAAAATTTTCTATGGTTAGTGAGTCATTAATATCTTAATCTCAATTTTTACTTGCGATTTATAGGTATACTATAAGGCAAGTTATGCATTCGTAAAAAGATCGAACTCGAGATTTTGATCTCGCAATTCTGTCTGTCTGTTCGACTACAGTGTTAACGGCCGATTTTCGTGAAACTTGATAGCTATCGTTTTTAAATTTTCCTCCTACACGTTTTTTCCTTTTTTTTAGACCAAAATAACGAATTTACATTTGAAAATTTGTAAATATTTTTTTTTCTCTAAGACTGTCGGAAAGATTTAAAAACAAAAATTCAAAAAATTTCATTTAGTTAAAAGCTAAGTGATGGCTGCAAACTTTTTTCCAAAAAATAATTATTTTTGGTATTCTCCCTGGAACCATTTTATGTTTTTGATTTTCTCAAAAACGGTTTAACCGATTTTGATAATTTTTTTATGCTAAAGCTTCAAAAAAAATTGAATATTATTGTGTATTCAAATTTTCAAAAAAATATTTTTTGGATTTTTAAAAAAAAATTAATTTTTTTTTCAAAACTCAATATTTCAAAAACCCCATGCTCGATTTTTTTTTTTAAATTGATAAATAAAAGTTTCTTTATGTAATCTACAAGATGTGAGAAAACAAAAATTATTTCACCTAAAATTTTGATTTTCGAAAATCATATTTAATTAATAAAAAAATCTTGAAATTAATACACATATGTATCTACATATTACTGACTGTACCTACCATAAAACCATTTTTTCGAATTTCGTATTTATCATTATCGGCACAACGGATTTTAATGAAATTTTTAATATAGATGCTTCTAAAAGTTTGAAAAACATTGGCGGAAAATTTTAAACACCCTTTTATTAAGGGCTTGGCTTAGCAATTTACTAGTTAGAAAATTGTTAAACTTTTAGTAATTTACTAGCTCTTCGAAAATTTTAAACCCTTTTTTCGTTTTACTAACTAGTAAATTACTAATTTCCTTTTATTAAGAACGGTGCAACTGAACACGCCCAAACAATGACAGTTCGTGAAAAAATCTGAGGAACGGACCTAACAATTTGATTTGTCACAAGTGAAAGTGACATCTGTGTGGCTTCTCAACAATTTATTTAGTAATTTTATTTTGCCTAGTTCCTGTTTGTTGGAGGTATGTATTTATTTTATAATATTATTATAAAAATTTGCTGTTTTGGACTCAAAGAAGAATGGAGCAGAAGAAGAATACAATAATAAAGTGAGTATATCGTTTGATTCGTGTTTCTTAAAACATTTACGAGTATGTTATTGCTCTATTTTTTTTTTATTTTAGACAGGTTCAAACTGCACCTGCCAAGCCTTCCAGGCCACGGTATATGTAATTCGGTCTTGGATTTTCAGGTTTTCAACCAAGAACCGAACTGTTGTCTCGTCAGACCTATAACTGGAGTAAGATTCTCTATCATCCAGCTCTTCGAAAGGATTTGCTCGGTACTTTGAAACATCGCAGTTTTTTGCACAAAGCTGAGTCTTCAAACATATCCAAATCTTCGTCTTCCGAAAACAGTTTATATTATTTTATTTACTTTTACAAACAATTACCTCACGAATCATAAAAAAGAACACATTAAATTCTCTCAAATAAAATTGCCAAGAACGTTTTTACGAGGAAAATGACAGAAGTCATGTGGATTTAGAATTACTAAAAGTTAAAGTAGCCAGTTTTTGATTTCAACAAGACTTAAAAAAAAATATTTTTTTGAATTTAAAAAAAAAGATCTATTTTTTTTAGAAAATTCAATATCTCAAATACGGCTCAATATTTTTTTGGAAATGTATTTTTTATTCGTAAAATAATAATAACTTTAAGTTTTAAAAGTTTTAAAATGTTTTTATATAAAAGCTTATATTTTTAAGAAACGATTTATAATTTTCGTTCTTGCATAAGCTAATATTTGCTTGAATCACATGGCATCCTGTTTTTAGCTCCAACTACTAAAGGAGTTGTTTCAGTCATTTAAAAAATGAATTTTATGCTTATGAACAGTTTTTCTATTATAACACTGGCGAAAAAAAATTAGTTGAATTAGTGAGATGTTAAAGCAGTTTTAGTTTGAAACTAGGTTAAAACGACGATTTTGCAAATTTTAATCGAATATAGCATCATACTTTCTTTAGCCTTTTATTGAAGTTAAAAGCATTCAAACAGCTATTTTATTTTTTTAGTATTGACATTTTCAAACATCAAAAAAGGTTTGTTTTGTTTTTTACGACTAGTCTTCGTTTTACATACATAGGTGTGTTGAAAAGGAATTTATTAAAAAACTGCTTTAGTACAATACTAATTAGAATGAGTTAGTAAAATACTTTGAAGTTAACAAATTGTTAAGTAGTATCATATACATAATAACCCTAACACTAGGCTGCTTAAATTTTGCGCCAATTAGTTTTTACAATTTTGCTCCAAGCCTTCCGAAATCCGCCTTTTCTTTCTAAGCTGTTTTCTTGGGAATTTATTAAAAGCGCAAGGTATGAAATATCCAATTATTTAAACTAAGTTTTTTTGGTATATATACCCCACATTTGGATACATGCATGTATATACCTGCTTAATATGCGGTATTTATCCTATTTAAAATACCCACAGGGTGGGTAAGTAAACAAGGCACATCACCAGATATGTTACGGTTTGATATAGGTATCAGGCAACAAACAGCCCTCATTTTTTCTACACCACACACTCATATATTGCTCGGCGACCCGTTCGTCCATCATTTTATTTTTGGTTTCGTTTAATTCATCAAAGCAAATAAACGAGTCCATGTCTACGTGATAGCCATTGTTCCTGCCCATCAGGATGTTGGTAGATAAAAATTAATCGAAAATGAAAGGGAAATCCATATATGCTATTGTAGGATCCAGGTACAAAATCCATATTTGAATTCGTGTGCTGCAGCTACTCGTATCGTCGTTATGCACTCAGCTAGATACGAGTTTATTGTGTTAGTATCATCATGTCCATCGAAACATCACAAAATTCATTTTTACTATTTTCTATTTGATCAGCATATTCTGTGTTCGGTTTCTTTTTTCTTTTTGATTTTTTTTTTCAATTTTTTGTTCCCATTTTTTGCGCAAGGCTATACAAGGCTTTTCATATTGTCCTGATTGAACAATTGAATAAACATTACACGAATTATTTATTGTTTGTTTTTAATTAAAAATTAAATTGATTTTTACTCTCCACAAAGTGAGATATATGTATGTATGTATGTATGTACGAGTGTATTACTATTTGTTTATTTAAACCAAAAAGGCGCACGACTGGCTATGATCTCCAAAAGCACTGTTTTATTTACTTTCGCAAAATTATACCCAGATAATTATTTTCTGTTATATTGTTCATATTATCCTGCATTTTAAATAAATATTAAAATAAATCAAAGAGATTTATATCGCATGGTTTGTGGGTTTTGTCACCTGATTTTTGTTTCGAATTGTGTTTACTTTTCTTGCTATCAAATTACCCATGAACTTTAAAACGAATTTCATAGCCGAGTAATAATAATAATTAAGCATTAAAAATACGGTGACCTTTGGTACCTTTTTTATTTGAACGGTTAATGTGTTCAAATATTTTATGCAACACTATAATGAGCAGAAGTAAATACCGCCACTGCGGTATGCTTCCAACTTAATAAATAAAATTTTTACTTTGAGTGACGAAAACTTTCACTCTGATAATCGTCAAAAAGTTACTAATATTCTAATTATTAATGGATATCCTGCTGTGGTCTTTCGCAATTTGTTGTTAAAATACAACCAAAATAAGAACCCCCGCCAACAACGCAACCCAAATTGTAATGGCTTCTTCAAAAGTGTTGTATATGTTCCTAACTTCACTGAGAACTTTCAAGATATTGTTAACAAAAAAGTTAAAGATATTCGGTTAGCGGTTAAATCCAACCTAACATTGGCACACCTTTTTAGCAAATTAAAGGTTAAAGCCGACAAAAATAAATCAAGTGGATGTTGATCAACTGCAATGCCGAATCTTGCAATTGATGCTATATTGGCACTACGAAAGAATTTCTGCGTCAGCGAATGTTAAATCGAAGATATGACATCAACACCAACAACCCTGCCAAAGCAGCACTCGCTAATCATTCAGATTTTGAAGGTGAAGGATTTCAAAGTGTAAAAGTTACTTCGAAGCGTTATACCCACGAAACACTTCATATATTGAACAACATCAACAACATTAATCGTAAGCAGGATGCACAAAACATCTCAGTGGTCACATAGACAATTACTTCCCACTACCTATCTCTTTAAGATTTCTCTCTTAGTTTTAATTTAAGACTAACTTCTTTATTAGAAGTGCTAATCCCATTTGTTTCGCAAATAATGTAAATTATTTTTAATATTCTAAAAGTGTAAGTTTAACTTCCATTGTTTCATTTTGTTGTTTAAATTTGTAATAAATTATTTATATTCTTTTGTATGTAATAAAAAGTTTCCCCTGAAGATGACAGAAATCCCTATAGAAACGTCGGGAAACGTATATGTCACAAATTTTGTTCCATTGCTTAAATTACTGTTACCAAAACAACCGAAGGAAAAACTTTTCCAATCAACATACATACTGTGTATCACAAAAGTAAGTAGTCACTGATTAGCCGTGTTTTTTTGGAAAAGTTATCCGTAGTACAGTAGGATTTTATATGAATAACAAATACAACATCCGCAGTAGGATCACTGCCGATACTCGAATAAACGTCAAATCTCTATCCGCAGCATCCTACTGCGGATGTTGTATTTGTTATTCATATAAAATCCTATTGTACTACGGATAACTTTTCCAAAAAACACGGCTATTGCTATCGCATAGACATGTTAAGATAAAGTTAAATTCCCTTATGAATATTAGGAAAAATTCATTCATAAGTATGGTTAGCATGTGAAGATCATGTGTTAGGCAAATTTTACCGTTTAACATTTGGTTTATCTGCAGAACATCACTGTTTGTTCAGCTAATCGGATTTTCTCTGCCACAAAAGTAAGTAAGCACCTGCAGTATTTTAAGGTTAAATATTTAACGGTGTAGTTAAATTCGACTTTGTTTTAGTTTTTGATTGCTTACCTCTTTTCTATTTTTTTTTTTTCAATTTAAGATTAATTAATAATTAATAAAAGGAAATGGCTCCAAAAGTAATCAACTTAGCTTGCATTTTAAAAAAATTATAATCAAACACTATTTGAAAAAAAAAAAAATCGGAACGCGAGATTGGTAAAATTATTAACAAAAGTCCATCTACTATACACAAAATAACAACCAAATATAATAACATTGGAAGTTTGGAAAATGACCCTCGATCTGGGACGTCCTCGCAAGTTCACTCAACAGGAATGTCGTATTTTTGTTAGAAAAGTAAAGCGGTATCCCAAAGTAAGCTCATCAAACTCATCAAAGATATCAGCAAATAATAACCAAAGAAAGTAACCCTCAAACTATTAGACGAGTGCTATACCAATCCGGTTATCATGTTTGAAACATTAGAAAAAACCTCACATAGGTAAAATAAATAGCCAAAAGCGGCTCTTCTTTGCAAAAACCCATGAATCTAAGCAAGCAGAATTTTGGAAAAGAGTTGTTTTCTCCGATGAAAGCAAATTTAACAACCACGGCTCAGATGGAGGCGGAAAAGTTTGGTGAAAAAAAACACAGAGAGATTGAACAATCGAACATGTCAGGAACCGTAAAGCACGGAGGTGGAAACGTTGTTGTGTGGGGGTGTATGGCAGCATCTGGTATCGGCAATTTAGTGTTTATAGACTCTTTGATAAATAGGTTCGACTATTTGAATATTTTAAAGAACAATCTTCAGGAAAGTGCCAATAAGTTCGGTATGGATAGGTCATTTGTCTTCCAGCAAGACAATGATCCTAAACATACCTCACATGTTATTAAAGAATGGCTGCTTTATAACGTCCCATCCATCTATACAGATGGATCTAAAACCGATGACGGGGTCGGTGGAGGCGTATACTCCGAAAAATTAAATCTTTGTCTATCTTTTCGTCTTCCCAATCACTGTAGCGTGTTCCAGGCAGAGCTTTTAGCAATAAAAGAAGTCCTCTCTTGGCTAAAAGAAAACGTTATATCGACAACCGATATACGTATCTTCTCAGACAGTCAAGCTGCCTTAAAGTCACTGGACTCTGTCTCCATTAACTCACAAACAGCCCAAAATTGTCGATCATCTCTGGTGGAGATGTCAAAACAGTTTAACATTCACCTTACATGGGTGCCGGGGCATAGAGACATTCCAGGAAATTGTAAAGCTGACGAACTTGCAAAAAACGGAACAATATTACCTTTGTTGGATAGCAAATCTAACATCGGTATACCCCTAGCTACTTGTAAACTTATGCTAAAGCAAGATACCATAAAGAAAGCCAACCACAGGTGGACCAGCACCCCAACTTGCCGGTCTACTAAACTGATTTGGCCATTGTTTGATGCTAAACGCTCAAAACAACTAATTTCTATTGGTAGATTGCATATTAGCTCCGTTATAGGTGTCCTTACCGGGCACTGCCTAATAGGAAGACATGCTTCTCGTCTTGGAGTTCCTGCAAATGATTTTTGCAGAAGCTGCATGGATGAAGAAGAAGAGGAGTCAATTCCCCACCTTCTATGCTCTTGTCCTGCCCTAGCGCAAAGACGTAGACTCCACTTGGGAGACTACTACTATAACGATCCTAGTGATCTAAATAATTCCGACATTCACTGTCTCAAACGCTTCATTATTAGCTCAAAATGGTTTAACGAGTAAGGGGGATTTTTGAAATCCTTGTGGTATCACAACGGACCAAATATTGGTCTAAGTGTGCTGTCCTTTTCCGGTCAGCAGCCACTTTAACCTAACCTAACCTAACGTCCAAAGCCAGCTCAAATCACCACCACAGTCGCCTGACTTAAATGCCATTGAACATTTATGGGAACATCTTGACCGTAAGAAAACATGAAATCAGTACGAAAGATGATTTAAAGCGTGTTCTTCACGATGTATGGTCTAAAATTGGACAAAACGTTACGTGAAATTTGCTAAACTCAATGCCTCGACGTAGGAAAGCAGTTATAAAAGCCAAGGGGTACCCAAGGAAGTACTAAATGGATAAGATCTACAAAATAACTGTAATGAATTCGAAGTTTATTTGAAGTGCTTACTTACTTTTGTGATTCAAATTTATCATGAACTTTATCATTTAAAAATTAATTGTAAAATCAAATTGATTGTTCGTCCAAAACCTCAAGTATATTTTATTGACAGCTTGGCGAATTTGAGCAGAATTTTTTCCTAGGGGTAGATACTATGTATATCGAAATTTTAAGGAAAAACCCAGTTATGTATATCTTCGGCTCGGAAGAAAAGCATACAACTCAACAAATCTCCCTTTTTTAATATTTATTTCCAAAAAAAAAAATAAGTTTTTAAATTAAAATTTTACAAATTATTTTTTTTTTTAAATTTATCTAAGGAAAAAGTTTTCAAAACAACAAAAACTAAAATGCACGACGGGATTACATGTACTTGCTCTTATGTAAATGTACTTTGGGATTTAAGAATTGTTTATAAATAATTAATTAGAGAGAAATGTTAAAATGCATGAAGCATTTTCGATAATATAGCTTGATGAAAAAACTATATCAAGTGACGTTGAAATAAATAAAAATGAGTGATGTTAAAAATCCTTCCGTTTGGTTTTGCCACCAGATTTTTTGCAAGACATAGTTATAAATATTTTCGCAACCATATCTATATTCCACCTTTTTTGGTCGATATCATTCTTAAATCCCCCCCACGTTTTTTTCTTTTTCTTAAGCCCAAAAATAACGGTACCTGCCTTACGAGTTTTTTTTTATTTTAAAAATATTTTTTTTTTTTCAAAAACTGTTCTACAGATTTAAAAAAAAAATTCTAAAAATTTGATTTACTTAAAAGTAGGCAATGGTTGAAAAAAAAAGTCAGAAAAAATGGTTATTAACGGTACTACCGATTTTGATTATTTTTTGTATGCTTAATCTCCCGAAAAGTTTGAATATTATTGTGTGTGTATTCAACATTTTTCGGATTTTTTTAGACTTGACAAATAAAAGTGTTTTAAGACAATCTATGAGAATGTTATGAAAGTTAACAAATGCGATTTTTAATTTTACGGTGTCGGAACTTCAATCCGAACTTACTGGGGAATTATTAATTAAATTAATTTAATATGAAAGTCTGTGTGTGCCGCAACAAGAAACACGAGACATTTACAACTGTCAAACTATGGGTGCGTTTGAGAACATCCACAACTTTAGAGTGCTGCCACGCTGTAGCTCAGCATAGCAATGAGGTGGGTTCAGTAATTGAATGAATTTTATTAATGCGATTAATAAAATAAATAATAAAAATTACTATAAAATTATAGGTCTTAGTACAGGTCATACTTGTAATTAAAATGGGACCCAGACATTCTTTTACGAAATAAGAATTAGTGAATTCCAAAACTATTTTTTCTGAGTTTTTAAACGACGAGGAAATGAATCAATAAAATAAAAACATCCAACATCAATATTATTTTTATTTGGGAAATCTTTGAGTCGAAATCCAGGAATTAAAACCCAATTTTTTTTTTTTTCAAAATATAGATCACAAATTTGAAGCGGCTTACGGTGGAAGGTAAAACCGAAAGCAAATAAAACAAATGAAACGCAAATGGGCCGTTAGCGAATAAAATACCGTGTCCCACAATTAACTGGGATAAAATTCGAAATTGTCTGCCAAATCTACTAAAATCTCTTAAAATTGACCCAAATAAAGAAAACCACTCTACTTATATTTTCCTTTATATCAATGGATCTCGTATCCGCCTCTTTCCCTCTGTCAACTAGATTATATTTGTGTTTGCTCTAAAATTGTTACTTCGCCTCGAATCACTATTTTTTTTTTCAAAACTTCCTCGACAACTTTCTCTCTTTTAGATTTTTCTCGACTTTCAAAAAAATCAACCTTCCGCTTGAAAAATTCTCCAAAGATTCCCTTTCCAAGCTAAATCTATTGTCTACCTCAGCCATTCCAGTCTCTTGCACATTCACACGGCCAGACAATCATTTTCGAGATCTTTAGCCACGGGATCTCGTAAACGCATTAAATCCAAATGGCCGAGTTCAGACTCCTTTCAACTAAACTTTTCGAGAAAATCTAAAAGAACTAAAATCGAAAAAAAAGTTCCTACTAGGCATTCTCCTAGTTACTATAAAATATTCGCGAGTAATTCAACGTGCGAAGCAATCTTTCCAAAACTAAAAGCTCGAGGTAAAAGAGTTCTGAGTTTCAAGCTGTTATTTTCTTTTAATGCCAATTCCGAACGAACTTGCTCCTATGTAAAAGTACTTTGGAGTTTAAAATACATTTTATAAATATAAAACATGGATTTAATGAGATCAAAAATTAAAAATGTTCAAATGTGTGGAATTGCCGTCTGATTAATCCTTTTAATATTAAACAAATTTTTATATAACAAATTTTCTTAAAATTTTTCGAGAACAAGATTTGGGATGCCAAATTTTAAGTATTTAGTAGTAAAGATTTTAGAAATAGTTTCAAACAATAATCATTCACACGTTTTAAAGATATTGGTTTTTCAAAAAAAAAAAACTTGGAATTCGTTTTTTTAAAAATCCAAAAAAAAAAATCGAATATTTTTATATACAATATTATTTTAAACTTAAGGGGGCTCCTGCTGAAAATTTTTGGTTAAAATCGTTAGACCCGTTGATGAGAAAGTCAAAAAATAAAAAAAACGGTTCTATGACAGGTACCGTTTATAACATTTTGCCCGAAAATTTTGTTTGACCAAAACGTAATCCATGTGCATAATATCACACCTAATTTTTTTTATTAAAATCGTTAGAGCCGTTTTTTTTTTAAGGAAACCACTACAAGGACTTATAATTTTTGTTCTTGCATAAATTCATATTTGCATAGCATTCTGTTTTTGTCTCTTACTACTAAAAGAATTTAAAAAAAATTTTCTATGCTTATTAACAGTTTTCTCTAATAACATTCGTTTTTAAAATTCCCAGTCATTTTTACAGAGGAGCAAGTTCGTGCGACCCAGTCGTGCGTTTTATTTACTTCTGAGCGCCAATTTTTCGTTTTAAGGAAATACAAAGCCCAACAAAAAATATGGTCACCTTAAGCATAATTTGCAAACTCTAACCAATCCCTAGCGCACAAATTCCACGAAAAAGAAACTCCATATTGCATTATGTCAAAGTGATGGATTAGTTGAACTCAACCTGCTTACGAGGACATAGCGAAAAATTATGGAAAAATTATAAGTGGTCATTTTGGCTGGACTATGAAGTGGCGTTAGTTTAGTTGAATGCTACACACAACCATTGTCCTCCCCTTTTTGTACAATACCCCATGTTTATGTACTCGTTGTCGTAATATTCATTTGTCTTTCAATTAATCAAAATGAAATATCCTTATGTTGGCTAGTAGGACAAAACCGAAGTTATTATTCAGTTGAAAAGTATTCCCTTTAATTTTAATTTTTTTTTGTGCATGATTAAAATAGGATAATGATGACATCATTAATGCATTTACTGACCCCTTTTTATTTTCAAATATAGAGTTTCAGTTGAAAAAAATTTCCGATAGATTTTTTTGAGAAATTCAGAACTTCCAGATATTGGAGATTTGTACCTACACCTGAAACAAAAAAATTAACTCTGCACTAACTGGAGAGATTTTTCTTACAGATGCTTTCCCAAAATCTATTCGAAACGTGCCATCTTGATTTCAATATTGAATAGGGTCCAACTCAGATTTAAATAGTTTTTTGACAACTCTAAGTTAAAATTAATCCCAGGAGTTAACCCGGGTTAAATACATTTGACGGAAGTACTGGACCCTAAGGACTTAATAGAAAACAAGTTTCATAGAAAAATTTGATATGTTTTTTAAACTTTTAAGAAGCTTTTGTATAAAAAATTTCATTTAAATCCGTCATGCCCATAATGAAATAGTCAAAAATCGAGAAAATGGTTCTAACGTAAGTACGAGTACGAGTACGAGTTTTGTCAATTGGAGCGGGTAGATTCTGGCGACCCGTGGCGGCCATATTGTTTTGGTAAAACCTGTCAAATATATTCGTTAGTTTTTAGTTACTGATGTCAAATCACCATTCCAAGTTACAAAGTTAAACAGCAGGTCCGATTGATAAATCAAAATGAGTGCTCGCTAGTGCAAATGTACGTTGCACGCGTTGCAGTAGAAGTGATGGCCCTTCACAGTCAACTTTTCAAAATTTGGTTTCTTAAATTGATACAATATGTTTGGTAATCTATCAGCCAACATTCGTACATCTAAGAAATGCAAGATCTGCAGAACCCGAGGCAGTCACCCGTACCAGATCCAAATGACCCATGAGCTCAAAGCTCATGAATAGAGATAACGCAGTTTGTTCGCTAGCTGGACTTCGCAATTTTGGCTGCAAAATCATCTCTAGTGTCGAGATGCATTTTTGGATGAATGGCTGTTGTAACAAGAAAATTTTCCATCAATAGGACGCCATCAACCTACCGATATTCACCAGGTGACAATTCATCTTCAAAAACTTTCCATATGCTGTTGACTTACGACCGGTGGCATCATGTGTTCGTACTCGTACTTTTTCGAAATCGACGTTGGTGAGGTGTTCACCATCAAAGACGAGCGGTACAGAATCATGATAACCAATTTCTTATGGCCCAAACTGAACCATGTTCATCTAGACGAAATGTGGTTCCAGTAGGCGCTACATGCCTACAGCGGTAGTCACGATTGGCATTATGCATTCACGATTTGAGGGTAAGGTTATCTCTCGCAGAGGTGACGTAAATTGTCCACCAAGGTCATGCGATATGATCCCACCAGACTTTTTCTTGTGAGGTATACATGGACTTTTTTCTCTATAGCATAACTTGCTAATATAAAATTGAACACGACCGACTCAGTTGGTATTGCCATGTTCAAAGGAGAGATCCTGAGAACCCCGTCAAAAAGGCAATATCATACAACGTTCCAATTCGGAATAAAAAGAAAGGTAGGCCTAAACACTCCTGGTACAAACAAATGCAAAAACACCAGCATTCAGTTGGCCTCAGAAATGGAACAATACAAAACCGGGAGGCTTGCCGCCGATTTCTGAGGTCAACCCGGCGAACCCCACAGGCGGATCACTAGTGTGAAGCAGATACGTGGGAGAGTTATGATCCCCTCGACATCGAGATCATAACAGCGCCGAACAAAGGAAGAAGAAGAAGCATAACTTGCTATAGAGTTCCAACTTTGATAACACATATATCGCAAATAAGAAAAATGAAGAAAACTTACTTAGAGTTTTTATGATGGGATAATTTAAAAAAAATATATATAAAAATCTCACAGTCAACTAAAATAGTTTTCAATTTTCTTATTTTATGTAAATTATTTTTTAATTTGTTTAGTGCTTTTATTTTCGTATATATGAATTCTCTATTTTATATCCCATCAATCATGGAGCAAATTACTAAATTGTTTTATGAAAGTTTGTCCCTACAACTGGGATACGCGGGCAATGACAGGCGTCACAGTGTAATTTAAGTGCAGTTCATCGAATAGAAGGCGTCTATCACACCATAAGAATGTATACCCACAACATCATAGTGATGTGTACCTCATACATGAGGCAATACAAAATGTCCCATACACCAATCTGAAATGTCCCATCACCTCAAAACGAAAAAATGTATTACCTCACACCTCACCACAAAAGCAACGAAAAATATTTCTCTTTACTCTTTCATGGAAAAAAACACTATTCGTTTTCGTATCGAGCATCTCACTCATCGGCCTGATACTAAGATTGAGACTGATGCAGAATGAAGTTGTATTGTAGTTAATTGTATGAAAGGAGGAAATAGGCCTCAAACTCTCTACCCACCAAAGATCAAACCAATGGAAATAGAATGAGGTTTGTGGAAGATGAGGATTTTAAATGAAATGAATGAATGTGTTGTGAGTTGAGTTGTTGTCTTGTTGAGTACTTTTTACTCAAACGTCCCATTCAAACAAAATTCGTGACATTGTCGCAGCCTGGGTTTTTGTATCAGACTGGAACTTTGTACCAGGATGGGACTTTGTACCAGGCTGGGACTTTGTACCAGACTAGGACATTTGTCATTTAGAATTGAGGAATTGAGTTCTTTTGCATCTGTTTGAGGAGACAAAATGAGAAGAGGTAATAAGTGGGACTTATGAATGAATGAATGTTGCACTGACTACAATGTAACAAACAATGAAGAAAGGTATGAAGCATTATCGAAAATTATACAATCAAAGGGTTAAAAAAGGAAGGAGGTTTTTTTTACAGTTTGGAGTAGGAAGTTTTGTTAATTTTTGAAGGAGTAGGAATTTTCGTTTTTGATATGCAAATGCAAGTGCATTCCTTTTATTTGTATTTGTTTTGTTTTTAGTGTTAGAAAAAAAGAGACTAGGGTTTAGAGATCAAGATCAAATATGAGAATTGAAAAAAAAAAATCAATCAATCAATTGTGCTAAGTTTGCGTACGTGAAGAGTCATTAGTGTTGTATTTAATCCAGTGTCCTGTAATCAAATTTGTTCGAAAAAAAAGTGATCCGAACAGGTCTTAACAGAAGAAAAATGTTGAGTGGGAAGAAAGTAGGACAAATATTGTTTTTAAATGCAAAAATGTAATGATGTATTTTTTTAAACTTATTAGATTCAATTTATTTTGAATGTGATAACATATTTGTTTTTTTGTTAAAAAAATATCTTTTTGTGTTTATCTTTTTATTAAATGCTTTTGTTTTCTTTAAATAACTTAAATAAAATTTAAAAACACTTTTTCTTTTAAACTTTTTTTTTAGGTTAATTTTTTTATTATATCTTTTTATATTTACTTATTTTAAACCCTATTTCTGTTAAAAACTAACACTTTTTTAATTTTGTTTTTAAATGTTTTATTTTAAAATAAAGTGTTTTGTATCAAGGATATTTAATTAAATATATTATATTTATTGATATTTAATTTTTGTAACCCTTTTATTTAATGCAATTTTAAAAACTGTTTTTGGAAAAAATATACCTATTCTATTAAAAAAAATACGCATTGTTTAATTTCGAATTTCAAAATATCCATTTAAATAGGTATGTACCATGGGACATTTGAGGTGGGACAAAGTACCACCTCATTTCAAAAAATGAGTACCTCATACAAACTCATTTCAAATTCGTGTCCTACCCATCACTACAACATCAACCCGACTGATGTCTCATTTTAGTTTATTAAAAAAATAATACGTTGTACCCATAGATATATCAACTTCATGTAAAAGAGTTTCTTAAAATAGTGAATAATTTATATTGATATGACTGATGCCCGCATTCAAGTGTGTAAAATTATGCACCCCTTTTATTCGTCGCTATACCCAATTAGTGAACATGAGTTTTCTTGTTTAGATTAAAATAGTTTCTATTTTTTTTAATCATGTTAAATTGAGGTAGATTTGAGGAAGTATTATTTATGATTTTTTGACAGATTTTCGGTACCAACAAAAATCTGATCAGCAAAAGGGCAGATATTATAGTATGTTAAGAATAAAGATGTTTTAATTTTTTTTATTTTTGTTCATTGTTATTTATGATTTTTTAAGTGGGGTGTGAAATTTAGGAGTTTTGATTTGGGATTTGATTATTTAAGAAAATTTACCTTATATGAGCATACGTATCTTCCTAGTTTTGAAATTGCAAAGTTCAAAAAATAAAATGCCTGACTGGAACGCACACATTAGAGAAAATAAAGAAAAGGCTAAACTGCATCACCTATTTAGCTTGGTTATACAAGAAGAGGGTTATTTAGTAAGATTCATTCTAAGTAAAGTAGCACTGACTTTATTTATATCTTTATTTATGTTAGATACTTATATGATACCCAAGTAACATCGTTGAAGTAAAATGTTATTTAAATGTTCTTTTAAAGCTCTGAGAGAGTTAAATGCAAGGCCCTAGCTCTATTTCAAAACTGACTGCAGCTCTTGGTGAACGAATTTGAAAATCTATCTCTATAATGGAGTTTCTGAACAATCTTTAGCTCTGTTACGTTTAAAAGCATCAGACCAAAAACATATAAATCTTAAAAAAAGAGCCAAGTTCTTCTATAAAAAAACCTTTGTGTAACAAGTCAGCCGTGAAAAGTACTGAGATCTAAAAGTACGCCAAGTTCTTACTTCATGAAGGTTTAATACCGAATATTCAAGGTAGAATTGTATTGAAACAGCTACAATGTAATTGAGAAATTTTATTATTTAATGATTATTACTGACTAAAATTTGATGCGCTTACTTGGCAAGTTTTTTTTTTATGCCCAATTCGAAAGGTTTTAAAAACTTGATCAGTGAACCCATCAAATTTTAGTCAGTATAATCATTAAATAATAAAATTTCTCTATAACATTGTAGCTGTTTCAATATTATTCCACTTTAAATATTCGGTATTAAACCTTCATGAAGTAAGAACTTGGCGTACTTTTAGATCTCAGTACTTTTCACGGCTGACTTGTTACACAAAGGATTTTGTATAGAAGAACTTGGCTCTTTTTTAACATTTATGTTTTTGGTCTGATCTCACTCCTTTTTGCAAAGATTTAAATATTTTGCCATGTCAAAATCTCGAAAGATACGGAAAGATAGAAGGGTGGACTCTACCTACTAAAACCAACTTAGTTTATAGCTTCCTATTTCTTTTGGTATATTTTCTTTTTGTTATTGGTTGTTTTGTTTTGCGTTTCAATTGTTTCTTCTTGTCCTGGCAAGATACCTTACACTAACATACCTACCTTAATAACAACAATCGGAAGTGCTCCCTATAAAATTAAACATTTTCCACGCCACGCCCCCTGAATGTAAAACCTTAATTTTTATTTTTGGTCCTTTATATGCAATTTAAGCCCTACCGGTTCACCAAATTTCATCGTTTTACAGCAGTCGGAAGTGCTCCATTCAACCAACACTAATTCGGAGAAAGTGGGCGAATACCACGCCCCCTGAATGGAAAACCTCAAATTTTTTCCTCTATTTGCATGACAAGACCTACCGTTGTGCAAAATTACAAGATTCTACGATGTCAGGAAGTGCTCCATAATTTTGATGATCTGTCAGTCAGTCAGTTACGGTTTTTGTGATTTTTGAGGCGTTATATCTCAGGAACCGCTTATGCTAGAAAATTGAAATTTGGTGAGGTGCCTATGCCTGACTAGCTTAGCAAATATTGGGAGTTTTAAGTTTCTGACTTCATTGGTACTGAAGATAGGGAGGGGTCAAAAACCGCCTGAGTTTGTTCCTGTAAAAAGGGTGTAGTGCCAGAACTTGACTGGGCACTACCGTGCCCTTTGATTCTGCATTGACCTCTCATCTCCTAACGTTTCTAATCCCACACATTTTGCATATGACACAGCTACCCTGTTAGATGTGTTTTTTGTTAACAACATACATAAGTAGAACCTTGTCTTACATTCAACTTTCTGCAGCGTGTTTCCCTAAACATGATTTAATCTACTTAACTTACGATTCAAATAGATACATATTACATATAGCTGAAAATGTTATTATATTACCTACAGAGATTTCAAAAATATAGATTAATATACATAGTTTACAGTCTGGACGTTTTTCAAATATCATGGGATGATATTTTTCTCATGACATCAGTAAATCAGCTGCATTTATTTCTCGAACAAAATATTAATATACTATTTGATCAGCATGTTCCACTTAGATATAAAACCCTTTTATCAAACTCGCCACCTTGCATATATGCTCGTTGGAAACGATATAAGCTTCATGTATTTTTAGACGCTTATAAAAATCTTCGTAATTTGGTTGTAGCTCGTATTAGGGCTGTAATACGAAAACTTCCTAAATCCTGAAGCACAGTCTGCGAAAATTCTCTGGCAAAAGTTGCTCAAACTGGGTTTCAACTGTGAACGTAGATTGCAAAGCTCTTAACGCATAGTTTGTGTCAGTTGCGCGCAGTAAATAAATCAAGATCAACAACTGTTTACTGACCAATCTATTGAAGTTAATGAAAATGCATTGAACTTCGATTTTTCACGATTAACCAATGAAGACATTCTTGAAGCTTTGCTGTCGGTTAAATCCAATGCAATAGGCTTGAATAGAATAAATCCTAAATTTTTAAAGTTGTTCCTTCGTGTGCTTCTAAAATACATTACTTATACTTTCAATCAGATACTGAGCACTTGTGAATACCCTGTTTCCTGGAAAAAGGCTAAAATAACTCCAATACTGAAGTCTAAAAATCAGAGCAATCCTGAGTTCAGACCTATTGCAATCCAACCGTTTCTGTCGAAAGTATTCGAAAAGAGCATTTTAAAGCAGATGCAAATGCATTTGATCAGAAACGATCTTTTAAGCCCCGTTCAATCTAGTTTTCGTGCAAGAAGTAGTTGTAAAACTGCCCTCTTACTTGTTGTCGACGATATTCGCCAAAACTTCAACGATAACTGACCTACATGCCCAACGTTGTCAGACTTCTCAAAAGCGTTTGACACAGTAAACCCTTTCATTCTCTGCAATAAGTTGATGCACACTTTTGGATTTTGGTCTTTAGCCGTCCAACTCTTGGCTTCGTACTTAGATGTGTAGCTGTTGGAAATAATATGTTACCACCTTAGGGTACCTGCGGGTGTTCCACAGGGCTCCATCCTCGGTCCTCTACTGTTATCAAGTTACTCTCTGCAAATCATGGGCCTAAGCTTCCATAACCTCATTAAGTTCAGAGATTAATCCTCTTGCATAATATTATGCAGATCCAATAACCAGAGTATTTGTACAGTAAACTAAAATTCGTCAGCTCTCAATTTGAGCGCACATTCTTTGTTCATGTCACCCTTTTATGGAACTCACTACCCGTCACACTTAGGAAAATCAAAAACACAAGTAAATTCAAAACCCTTCTTTTCAATCACTTGGCCAGTGATATATAAATATTCAATAAATAAAATTTTGTTCATATAAATTATCTTAATTTGATTAGTAAAGTTATTGTTTTTTACTTGCGATATAGGTACTATAGGGCAAGTTCTGCATTTGGAAAAAAAATCGAACTCGAGATTTTGATCAAAGTTGACATTACGATGATAGCGAAGACGAAAAAAGTGGGTCCGGCAATTCCGTCTGTCTGTCTGTATGTCTGTATGTCTGTATGTCTGTATGTCTGTATGTCTGTATGTCTGTATGTCTGTACCTCGAACTACAGCCTAATTTACTGGAGGTATTTTCTTCAAACTCGGTACTTAAGGGTCTTCGGTGATTCCCTGGAGGAGAAATTGAAATTTTTTTTTTAGCTCCAAAACTAAGGGTACCCCCCATACACCCGTAATGCAAAATCTTATTTATCTCAAAAGCGGCTCTAACGATTTTGATTAAAAAATTAGGTGTGATATTATGGACATGGACTACATTTTGGTCAAAAAAAAATTTGGAGGGAAATGATATTAGGGGTACCTGTAATTAAACGGTTTTTTTGATTTTCGATTTTCTCACCAACGGCTCTAACGATTTTTACCGAAATTTTTATGCAGGAGCTCCTTTGCATTTTAAAAAATATAAACTAAAAATTTTTTCGAAAAAATTGTTTTTGGATTTTTAAAAAAATAATACAATTTTTTTTTTCAAAATTCGATATCTTGAAAACCGATAAACGATTAAATTTTTAAATTACGTTTTAAAATGTATTTTATTAAATACTAACAATTTGCGTAAAAATTTTTTTATAAAAATTTTAGGGAAAATTTAGTACACAAAAAACATGTTTCAGTGTGTCTGTATGTCTGTACCTCTCACTACAGCCTAAGCCACTGGACCTATTTTTTTCAATCTCGGTAATTAAGGGTCTTTGGTGATTCCCTAGAGGAGAAATTGAAATTTTTTTTTTTAGCTCCAAAACTAAGGGTACCCCCCATACACCCGTAATGCAAAATCTTATTTATCTCAAAAACGGCTCTAACGATTTTGTTAAAAAAATTATGTGTGATATTATGGACATGGACTACATTTTGGTCAAAAAAAAATTTGGAAAATGTTATTAACGATACCTGTCATAGAACCGTTTTTTTGATTTTTGATTTTCTCATTAACGGCTCTAAGGATTTTAACCAAAAATTTTCAGCAGGATTCTCCTTAAGTTTAAAATAATACTGTTATAAAAATATTCGAAAAAATATTTGTTGGGTTTTTTGAAAAAAAAAAATAATTTTTTTTTTCAAAAATCAATATCTTCAAAACCTATGAACAATTATTTTTTGAAATTATTTCCTAAAAGCAATATTATTAAATACTTAAAATTCCCATCCTATGTTTTTTTTTTTTTAAATTTGAAAGAAATTTTTTATATAAAAATATATTTAATAATAAAACGAAAAGTTTGTTTGCATGAACTCATACTTTTCTAGAAATCAGACGGCAATTTTATGCATTTGAACATTATTATCTCATTAAATCAATTTTTTATATTTATAAAACGTATCTTAAATTCCAAAGTACTTTTACATAAGGACAAGTTCGTGCGATCCATTCGTGCATTTTATTTAATTTGTTTGCATTTTTAAAACTAACATTGGCAAATTGTCACTTATCTTTCTCAACTGTCATATCAAATGTAAAACTCTTTAAATCATGTTTGTAAATTAATTATTTTGTAAAGCTTTCACAAACTATGAGATTTAATTTTAATGTGAAACTATTATTCGTTAATAAATACTCGTAATAATAAAATAATAAAAAATAGCTCTTGAACAGCTCTTTAACAGAAAAGAAAACTATTAACAGTGCTCTGACTGTACTTTCAAGAAAAATCAAGAAAAACACAGAAGCTTTATTCAAAAAATTACGCGAAGAAAATAAATATTTTTTTCTCAAGTTCAAAATAAAAATAAAAAAAAAATTATTATCTACTTGAAAGAAATTATTTTAGAAGGGCGTTGTAATATTTCGAAGTACAATATCAACATTCCTGATAAAAATAAAATCGCACTTAGAAATCACCCCACGTTGAACGTATCATAGCGTATATGAAAGACCTTAGCTCACAAAGCTAACTTACAAAAACTATTAGGGACTTCAAAAGTGCTCTCAAACTCAATCAAAGCTGCAAGTGAACTCCATGTTTGCTCTAAAGGCACATCTAGAGCGTGTTTTCGAATAAACGAACTTTAAGATTAGCTCTGAAAAGGCTTTTGAACTTTTATGCTGCTAAAAATGTTTCTTGGGTATGCTTTTGCTTGCCAAAGCCTACCTTTAATACGAACTTTAACTTCCTGTGGCTCAAATTTACTGTCCACAAGCACATCACCCATTATTGTTTCATTTATAGGACGCAGAGCAGGGTTCGGACTTAGGTTTTAAATTTTCGAAGTAAGTACGGAAAAAAAACTGAAGTAGATCCAAAATTTTCCAAGTAGTTTTACAGTAAATAATGACTTCTTAAAAAAAAAAAAAAAAACAATAGTAATTAAATATAACTATCTTAAAGTAAAATTTCCATCAACGAACGTTTTTTTTTGTATAAATTTTATCAATTCATTCAAAAGGTCGCTTATAGATATCTTTACGTTTTTCTGTAAGTGATCTCGAAAAACATTAAATTTTTCACGGTGCTCACGTTTAAACGATTCCTAAGCTTGTATTTTATGTAATACAGAGTGATCAGCGCTGTCGTTAAATATGTTGGTTAAGAATTTTTTCAAAGAGAAGTAGGTCATAAAAAAGAGAAGTAGATTGAATTTTTCTCAAAATCGAAGTAGATCTACTTCGATCGAAGTAAAGTCCGAACCCTGTATAGGAGTCCAAATCTTGACAGCAATTCAACTCTTAATGAGTTTGATGCGCTGTTTGATTTCATTTTCTGAATTGTTTCCTTGTACCCTCACACTGAAGTCGTTATTGCGGCAACTTCAATATGCGCAATTCAAGTTGGTTTCGATATTCAGAACAGACAATACCCGAAGGAAGAAATGTTGAGATCCACCGCTTTACTCGGCTTATAGATGAACTAGAATATCAGATATACGCGCCCACACTCAATTTGTTTCTTACTTCTTACCCTGATAAGTATACCATATCGGTAAACTCTACATTCGGCACTTCGGACCATTGAGTAATATCAGCCAATTTCTCGCGTCCCACTCATCCAGTTAAAGAGAAGCATCCAATTAGGACCATTTGGCTATACGAAGCCATAATCGAAATCGATTAGACGATAGACTTTGACAGCATTTGTTGTTATGTGCAGTAAAGCCTAGTACGCAGATCTCGCTAAATTTTATCTCCCACATATTTCTCCAAACATCACCTAAAATCCAAGCTAAATTTTGACATAAGAACCTTGTGGAGAATATGTCACAGGAAACAGCTGTTCTCTAAATGATACTTTTCCAATGTTTTAAAAGAATTTGTTTTAAAGCATGATTTTTTAAGATGATGATGCTGTGGAAAATCTAGTAAGACTTCTGTCACCAAATATTCTTAATTCTTCTAAATATTTTTCAATTTCAAATTGAAATTTAGCGCGAGAATAAATGTGCCAGACAATTATTTCGTGCGCTAAATTTTGACAGATAAGTTATATACAGTTCGAAGAGAAATTTTGATTTTTAAGCTGGAGCAGCATATACATATCTCAGCTAAAATGCTTGACATAATTTCAGCTTGGCTAAATTTTGGAGAGAATTTTGTATGGGAGATAAGATTTAGCGCGATCTACGTACCAGACTTAAACGTCAAAATGTAAATTCGATATCGTTTACACGATAGAGAATTTGTGTGCTGACATAAAGCATGTCTATAGTTTTCGATATCGAAAGTGATTTCGCCAGCTTTACGTGATGAGAGCTCAGGGGGGTCATTCCGTAACTCGATTATCGTCAGACGATATCGTTTGAACGATAGCGTTCCCTTTTTTTGATTCACGTAAGTCGATAATCGTCACTTTCGGAATCAAGAATCAAATATATTGTTTCTCGGTGTTTTTGTAAATAAATTCCACTGATGTGCAAAGTATTCTACAGACCGCAGAACTGTTCTTCTCTTCCATCTTTCTGCTTCAAGGTAACCAAGACAAGAACTTAGAACAATGCTCGTTAAGACCAGCTCTGTCTCGTATTACGGAAAGGCCAGAAATGAAATTCAAATTCTAATGTGGGTTTGTTTTGTATCATTTTCGTCTTTTAAATCTTAACTTTGGAACTATAACATATGTAGCTTCAAGATTAATTAATGTCCTTATATCTGCTCCATAAATAAACATCCAAAATTAAAGGACTAACTTCCTATTCCTATACTATAAAACTTGTTTCTTAATAAACATTAACTCTGTAGTTTATATTTTTTTTTAAGTTCTAGAACAATTAATCTGCCAAAATTCAACACCCCTTTAATAAAAACAGTGGCACAAACACACATTATACTTACAAAACAAAAAAGGAAAAACACAACAACAACAACAACAAGAAAACACTTAAGAGATTTGGGACGAGCACTTTGTGAAATTAACTGCTGAGAAGTTTGCTTCCTTTGTTCCCAGCTTCAGCTATAACATCGGACTTTGCATGTACCACCGATTTGTATAAGAGTACTTCCAACTGGAACCGGAAGTGCAACGGAACATGTAAATAGCCTTCGTTTATTATTCCCACCGACGACGATGCTGTTGCAGAGGCCTCCGGCTTATGCCAGCCAAATAAATGCCACTGTAATTCCTTCCGAGCCTTGATCCCACACACGTGAGGGCATCTCATTCTCCTCGTCCATATCCACATCCTGAATAGACGTCACTATTATGGCCAGCTCCAGTACAAATACCTACTATATGCATATTCATATAGAAGAGCCAGAGGATTTGCACAGGATCCATCTAACTCGATTGCACACTCGATTTGCATGGAGTGTCTGTCTATCGTTGTTAACTATTTAAACTTCCTAATGGTCACTTTGAGGGGAATTTGTAATTAAAACGTCCCTAGGTCAAATGGAATTGCATTTCTCGTGTTCGGCGGTGCAGAGCTACAAATAGCTCTGGCCAAATTGTTGCTGTTGCTTTTTCAGTAGCCAGTCTAAATAGTAAGTCCATATATAGCCGGCTGGCACGGCGGCGATTTTAATCGTTCAAAAACAAAATATGACAATGAAAACATTTAGTTGGAACTTTTGACAAACAAAAAAAAAAAACATAAAAAAGTTGCACAAGAATGAATAGGACACTTTAATCCTATAAATAAACATAAATTGCCTTAAACTGTAGAAACAATTAAAACCATAATTATAATCAAGCAATTAAATGAAATCCGAGTCGGTAACGGAGAAAATATTTCAGGAAGGTAATACAATTGGAGCCTACATAAATAGGAATAATACAATAATAATGGAGATTTGTCGTTGAAGGAAGAAGAAACAAGGTCGAACTCGCTAACCTAAGGTTGGTATGCTCACATGTCGCCACACAAAGCAATGATTATGACACCAAAGACATATTCAACGAGCTCTTGAAAATGACATATGCACAGTGTCCTAGCTACGGGTATATGACACACAAATTGTTTTGGGCGATTTTAACTTTGAGCTAGGAATAGAAGACACGTTTAGTGGGACGGGCGGAAATTTCAGCTTCCAACAACGGAGTCCGTTTGGTCAATTTTGCTGTAAGGCAACACATTGTCGTAGCTAGTACGTGGTTCACACATCTCAGTATTCTAAAGAAGAAATAGAGATACTTCTGATGAACCAACCGTCAACCAGAGTAACAACATTGGGAAAAAGAGTCCGCCCAAAGCGCCGGAGCGTGAAAAAGAAGACTCGGAGAAAATAGAATGTCTTGAAAAAGACAATAACGAACTTCGTCAAAGACTCGACGAAACTTTGAAACTCTATCAAGAGCTGAAAGAAGAAATACATTTTCTACGAAATAACAGCGATGCCGTAAAGAAAGCACAGAAAGAAATTGAGCTTCTTCGGAAAGAAAATGAAGAGTTGAAAAAAACTCAAAGACAAAACGATTCGAAAACAACTCCACAGCAGCTGGGTGTTTGCGAATATAAAACAGACGAAGAAGAGCTAGAAAGAGAAACGTCTTCAAAAAGACCTAGCAAAAAACGTAAAGCATTCTCCTCGCCAGAGGGAACCTCGTCTTCCGAAATAATAAAAGTAAATGTACCAAAAGATACGAATAAGAAAGAAAAAACTACTAAAATAAGACCACCGCCACCGATTAATGTCATCGGGATTGCGGAATACAATAAGCTTAAAATAATCCTTGAGGCGTTAACCCCAGCGAATTTTAAAGTTATCTCGCTTAATAACAACAAGTGGAAAGTTTGTGTAAAAGACTCCGATAGCTATCGTCTGCTTTCGCGAAGACTTAACGAAGCAAATGTAGAATGGTATACCTACGAAAACAAATCAGAAAGACCTTTACGAGTCGTTGCAAGAGGCTTACATTCCTCATGTCAAAAAAACGATGTAATCCGTGATCTTAAAGAAAAAAATTACAAGATCTTAAATGCTGAGAACATCGTAAAAAAAGAAAAACAACAAAAAGATAGAGAAACTGTCGTGGTAAAGCGTGGTCTCCCACTATTTATACTCACGTTCGATAAGACAGAAAAACTAGAGGAAATCTACAGAATTAAAACAATACTGAACCTCGTTGTTAAGATCGAACCTCTGAAAAGCCGTACAAAGCAAGTGCCTCAGTGTAAACGCTGTCAAGGTTTCAACCACACGCAAAGCTATTGTAAAAAAGAACCTAGGTGTGTAAAATGCGCGGGAAAACATTTAACTGCTGACTGCACTGGAAATAGCAAAAGTCCAGCGAAGTGCATAAACTGCAATGGAAGTCACCCGGCAAGCTATAGAGGCTGTGAAGTAGTTAAAGAGCTACAAAAACGCCGAGAAAAAATTCATATGGAAAGAAAACCAAAGAAACAAATAAAAAGCCCAATATCTAAGACTCCTAAAAGAATAAATACACTAAGAGTCGGCATTGGCAAAGAAAATCAAACCCCATCAACGTCAAAGACATCTCCAAAGAAACGTACTGTTAAGTCATACGCCGAAATGGCAGCTGCACAGACATCTCCAAAGAAACGTAGTGTAAACACAAATGCCAGAATGGCGGCCGCACCCGTAATAAATCAACCTGACTCTGACGCACTATCTCAATGCTTGGCTTTAATTTTGTCAAAATTTGAAGATCAGGTCAAAATCAATAGAACTATTTCTGATAGGTTAGCAAAAATCGAAGATTTTATTCGACCCAAACGTTTTAAAAAAAAATCATGATGGAAAACCTTAAAATTATTACGTGGAATGCCAACGGATTAAGGCAAAGACTTGAAGAACTAGAAATGGTCATACGGGAACAAGATATCGACATTTGTCTAATATCAGAAACCCACGTTAAAAAAGAATCAAATTTAAATATAAACGGTTATCTAGATTACCATGCAATTCATCCGTCGAACAAAGCAAGAGGCGGAGCATCATTATACATAAAAGAATGTATCAAACACTCGATAGGCCTTAAGCTTGAACTTGAACCGATGCAGCTTATAAGTGTGCAGGTTAAAACTAAACATGATACATTGAATTTCACATCTATATACTGCCCTCCACGGTACAGAATTGATAAAAATGATTTTTCAAACTTGCTAAAATCACTTAGACCATCTTTAATAATCGGTGGCGATTTTAATGCAAAACACACGTTTTGGGGTTCTAGATGCATTTCTCAAAAGGGCCGAGCGTTATATGAAGCCGGTATGGAGAATAATTGTGATTTTCATTCTAGTGGGAAACCAACTTATTGGCCGACAGATACCTCGAAAATACCTGACCTGATTGATTTCTTTATAGTCAGGGGAATACCGTCAAATCGAATAAAAATAACGGAATGCTTTGATCTTTTCTCTGACCACTCTCCCGTTATTCTCACTATGAGCGAAAGTATTGTTAAAATTGAAACACCACCTAGGTTAACAAACGGTAAAACTAACTGGGAAGGTTTTAAGAAAGATATTGAAGATAATGTTGAATTAAGGGTATCACTACAAACACCTCTTGAGCTTGAAGAAGCGGTAGATAATTTTGTGCATATTGTTCAAAAAGCCGCATGGAACAATACTCCTTACCAAAGACAAATGTCAGGCTATAGAGAAGCTAAATATCCCCAAGAGATAAAAGAGGTACTTAAAGACAAGCGAAAAGCGCGCAAAAAATGGCAACAAACTCGTGCTCCCCAACACAAAGCTAATTTAAATCACCTCAGTAATTTGCTTAAAAAGATGATATCAGATTTTAAAAACCGCGAAGCTGGAAATTACCTTGAAAACTTGACGGCAGGTAAAGAATCTAATTATTCTCTATGGAAAGCGATAAAAGCTACGAAAAAACCAAAGCTTCCAGCACCCCCGATTATGAAAGACCAAAATGAATGGGCAAGAAGCGATAAAGAGAAAGCAAACGTTTTCGCTGATTACCTAGAGGAAACATTTAAGCCGTTCAATGGGCAAGCATTGAATGATGATATAAGTGTGAATATAAATTCAAATGAAAGCTCCATCACAAGAAATGTTACGCTTGCCGAATTAAGCAAAGAAATTAAGAAACTGAAGTCAAAAAAAGCACCAGGATACGACTTAATTACTGCGGAAATTCTTAAAATGCTCCCACGGAAAGGTTTAGTAAACCTCCTTTACATAATGAACGCCACTCTAAGGTTAGAATATGTTCCAAATCAATGGAAAGTCGCAGAAGTAATAATGGTCTTAAAACCTGGCAAACCATCACATGAAAAGAAATCGTACAGGCCCATTTCACTTCTTCCTGTAGTGTCGAAGGTCTTTGAGAGAATATTTCTTCAGCGTCTTCAGCCCATAATAGAAGAAAAGGGTCTTATACCTGAACACCAGTTCGGTTTTAGAAGTAAGCACTCGACGATTGATCAAGTGCATAGAATCACCGATGTCATCGAGAAAGCCTTTGAAGAAAATAAAATTTGTTCAGCGGTCTTTTTAGATGTGTCTCAAGCTTTTGACAAAGTGTGGCACGAAGGCCTCAAATACAAATTGAGACAAGTCCTATCTGAAGGACTATACAACATTCTTAGAGAATATCTAGAGAAAAGAATTTTCCGCGTTAGGCACGGAAATGATTATTCAGATTTTAAAGAAATAGTGGCTGGGGTACCACAAGGTAGTGTTCTAGGTCCCATTTTATACCTTTTATTTACACGCGACATACCCCAAACAGACAATACAATTGTAGCTACTTTTGCAGACGATACCGCAATACTTGCAGTAGGCAAAACGGCTAACGAATCGACATGTAAATTGCAAAATGCTCTTAACAATGTCAATGAATGGACAAACAAATGGCGAATAGCGCTTAACGAATTTAAGTCAGTCCACGTGGACTTTACTTATAAGAAAATTAATAGATTACCAGTCTTTATTAATACAACTCAAGTTCCATTTGCAAATGAGGCAAAATATCTCGGGATGACTCTTGACGCGAAATTAAAATGGAAGTCACATGTTAAAAATAAATGTGATCAATTAAATATTAAACTAAGGGAAATGTACTGGTTACTCGGACGACATTCTAAACTTAGTATCGAAAACAAATTATTAGTTTACAAACAGGTACTTAAGCCTGTCTGGACATATGGTATTCAACTCTGGGGTTGTACCCACGATACAAATCTAAATAGTCTACAAACTTTTGAAAACAAATTATTAAGGTCCTTTGTAAATGCGCCGTGGTATATTAGAAACGAAGATCTTCACAGGGATCTTGGAATCCCCACGGTTCGCGAAGAAATAAAAACTTTTTCGCAAAGGCATAGAAAGCGTTTAGTTGAACATACCAATAGAACAATCTTAGAAATTCTTGACGAGACAAATTTAGTACGACGTTTGAGAAGGACCAAACCTTCCGATCTAGTACGGTGAAATTATTGTACTGTATTATGTATATTTAAATCATCGCTTAAAATAGAAAGAAGCTATTCAACTAGCTTATAATTAAACCAGTAGGAACTTTCACCGGAAAGTTGCCTACAGCACGTTACTTAACTTCGAGAAAGATAAATTGCTAGATAAGTTCCATATGAACTTAGTTGCAATCGGGAGGAGGAGGTGGTTTTAGTGCGGTCGGCCTGATTAACGGTCTGCTTGCATAGAGTCTTACCTTCCCTAAGGCTTTATGGGGGCAGAGTTGTTGGTCGGGAGAGTCCCACATATCTATGAGCGCGCGTTTTTCGGTCCTCATAGAATCTTTTGAAGATTTCAACACCTACCCACGGGAAAAAAAAAAAAAAAAAAAAAAAAAAAACATTGCAATCGACACACGGCACTTATCCAATATGAAGGGTATACTCGTTGTAGCCAAGGTACCGTCTGGAAGTTTGACGTCAGACAAGTATGTATAACCGCAAGCGAGGGCCGGGTCCTTTTCCGATTGAGTTTCTAATTGCTTCCTAAGAAGCCAGAGCCACCAACAGTAGTTATTGAGAACCAGTGGAAATATTGCCACAAATACTTCAGAGGTTTCACCTTCAATGTGTGGATTACCAAAACGAAACCCCTGTTTTGAAGATAAATCATCAGACATTCAAAACCAATTTGCATCGGTTTCTCCTTTTAAATCCTCTCCAACATTCATAAATGCTCACACTGTGCTCAAATTTTAAGAAAAACACATGCAAAATAGAAATCGGCGCAGCATAGAATGACCGGAGCTACTCTGGAGATCTACGAGCAGAAGAGAAGGGAGAAACTCCGATCTAAAAATGTCATAGCAGGAATGAAGTTCAGAAATTTTACAAAGGAGTAAAAAAACCTCTCAAGGTTAAAAAGCTCGAACTGTACCCTGCAAGAATGATCACGGGATCATCTACGTGCTGAGAGTATGGAAAATCGATTCTGCAAATTGTAATTATTAATCAAAATCCACTGCTACCCGATTTCTACGGATCTCTCGTCAAAGCAACAGGCGATGTCTTTACTAAGAGTATGGACCAGTTCATCTCAAATATATTGGCGGAGAAAAGTATGCCTGACAAATAAAGCCCCAACCAAAGGAAACCCTCTGAAAAAAGGAATTAGTCTTCTTATCATCTCTTATAAAAGTTTTTTTTGCGCTATTATGCGACGTAAATTTCTGTTGCTTCAGGCCAGAAAAGTCCAAAATTTACAAGACATTACGGCAGATATTGGAATAAACTCCAGAACTTCAAATCCACACCCTTGACTTTAGCGATTTTAAGACGTAATAAGATAGCATCTATAGAAATTTGCTATAAAATAGATCAATATCTAGTTTTAGTATTCCTCGTAGGATGATGAAGAAGAATGCACGTTGCGCCATCAAGGTCCACAAAGAGCTCACCGATATACTTTTGATTAAAAAAAAAAGGTCTTAGAAGAAAAAAGATACGCGAATATTGTAGGTTTTCTTCTGTGAATGAAATTGTAACAAAGCGTTCCATGCTACACCTTTTTCTTCATTACTTTCGTAGCTGACATATCTGTTTTTCTTATTAAGTAGCAAATATTCAAAAATAATAATAATAATATTAATTCAACTTGAAAGTCATCATCAGCCGATCGCCAGCAAACTTTGAATTTCATTAATATAACTGACATTCACTAGGAGCAAATACTAATTTACATTTTTCAGATTTACAGTTCACATTTAGTTTTGACGCAAATAATTGGCAAACAGAAACCACTAGTCGTTCGGCAACGATTCCTTCCGATTCTAGGCTTTATAACTGCGGATCAACCAGAGCACTTAGCCTACTATTTTGCCGCCACGGGCGTAGTATCTGCTGGTGTACTAGAGCGTTAAGCCTGCTGTTCTGAAGTGCCACCATGGGCGTAAACCTGTCCACCGCTGCCTGAATTATCCGAAGCAAGTTATCCCGATAACAGAACATCAGGAGTGAATTCCAGTAAAATAAACCATCAGACCCCGAAACGCAGTTCATCAGAAACCAGATTCCGAAATCCGAAAAAGAATATTATTTGTTATATACATAAGAGTTGTTTCCTAATAAAGATTTTGTTATAAGGTTTTAAAGACCTTCGCATTTCCTTCAAGAAACACCCAGGCGATTTGATGTTGTTTATGAACTTTAATCCAAAAGCGTTAAGTCTAGGTATGACAACTCTGGCCTCATCACTTTAATGCTGTCGTCTTAGAAGGGTACGTCAAAAAAAGTTTTAGACAATGAAATGAGCAGTCATACGATTTCTTCGACATCGTTCTTAAAAGAATAGTGCAAAACTCTAGCGCTAATACCAGAGTCACAATATTTCAAAATCTTGCTAGGTTTAAAAGAAAAATATCTTCGGCACGGATTTTATAGACTTTGTAGTACTTTTAATAATACAAACTCGTATGAGACATTAGAATTTTAGGACTAATCAAGTCAAAGCGTCATGAAAAAGGGCCTGACCTTGCGCGCAGAGGCATGGTCAATTTTTTTTTCATGGATCGATAGGTGCTTATGAGAAAACCTTAAAACCAATTTTGCACCACACGACAACTTTTTTTACCAAAGTTATTGGTAAAAATATGTTTTGTGTCATTTTTTGGTCATTTGCGAATATCTCGGCTCCACTATCTCGTACAAACAAAAATTAAACATGTATTTATTTCTAATAACATTATCTATTATGTTCTAAAAAAAACATTTGTTTAAACAAATGAAAAAAAAGTTATAGTGAGTTAAACAAATTTTTTCTTGGTTAAAAATCACTTTTTCGTGATTATTAAGAAAAAAGCTCATTTAAGGATGAAATTTTTATTTTTTATTATTAAAGTACTTGTAATTCCCTACAATTTAAAAAAAAAGTCAACACTCTACGATGAACGAAAGCCGAGTAATAAATTATTGAACATAGGTAAGTCAGCGCACCCACGCATTTTATGATTTTATGTTTTAATTAATATCTCAGCCCCAGTATGTCGCAAAGTGAAAATAAAAAACGGTATTGCTAATAACAATATTTTCTATCAACTTGCATTTAATTTAATATGTTTGAGCAAAAACATAAAAAGTTACCGTTGGTTTCAAGGTTTTTTTTCTTGTTTTTAATACCTTTTTTTGAAAGTTATTGAGAAAAAAAAATGTATTTCACGGTAAATACTTTTCAGTTTTGGATTTTTGTTTTATAGTCCTGCTAATTTTCTTCAAATTAAAAAAAAAATTAGTCCATTACGACAAACGGGAGCCAAGATATTCATGATTTAAAAATTTAGGAAAGCTTACAATTTAGTATTTTAACCTTGTAGCTTGTAATTTTGGTGTCGCCAGCAACAAGAAGCAACAAATATATGTGTAAGTATGTGTGGGGTGCTTGACGGATACCAATATATGTATCTTGTTGCTGGCGACACCAGAATTACAAGCTAACCAAATCGTGAACCTGTTTTATTAAGGTGGTAATACGTGCTAAACCGAAGTATAACATTTATCTCATTATTTACTGCATTGAATCCAGAACGGAGTGTTAAAACTGATAGCAAACAGAACTATCATGGAATTATTCCCATCTCTTAAACACCGTGGGAATTTTTCATGTCTTTTCTTGATTTATTACCTTTTTCAAAAGGAATGTTCATTTCAAGTGGCCAGTTGTATTCTCACTTTCAAATTTCAATCAATTTACCTGTGATACCCGTTTTGCTTATGAATGCTTATCAGTTCACCATCCAGCCACACTTTAAACGTAGCGTCAAATATTTAGTTTTATAGTCGCATAAAACGGTGTTGGAATAATTTACCCAGCACGAATTAACATTGCCATTTCAATTTTAAAACCAAAGTTCATCGACACCTCCTTTCTATCCTTCCTTAACTTCTCCATCGCTCGAGCTGTGGTTAACATTGTAAGTGTATCAATAAACACTTGATAAAGGATGCTAATATCTACAAATTTGCTGCACAAAACCAGCGCAGCTCTAGAAGAATATCGAGCATAGTTATTATATTCTTCATTATTTAAAAAAAAAAATATTATGTTCTTACCTTATAAAGTTTCCAAGAAAAAATTCCAAAAAATCGAGCGTTTTTTGGCCTTCTAGACCGTACCAGTACCTTAAGCGAATTTTTTAAGAATTTTATTTTTTGCCTATGTACATACATATAACCATGAATTTCAACTCTATTTCAACTTGACATACAATAGCATATACCTACTTTTCCAACGCATCCTTAAGCTTGTGCAAAAGTGGATTGCTTATTTGTAGGTAAATATTTCATCATGCGTTTTCATTTGCTTTTACTTTGTTCTTTATTTGAAGCGCGAGTATTACGGTTAAATTGTTTAAGGGGAGTAATGCAGTTGGCTATTTCACTATAGAACAATATTTATAAAAATAACGGTAAAATAGTGAAAGACAAGAAACATTGCCACAATGCTCAAGAGTTTCAAATGTTACTGTTATACTTTTATCACCTATTATTTTTAAAGCTCTTTTTTGGATTCTATCCAAGAGACTCAAGTGAATTATTGGAGCACCTGCCCAAATATGGGAATTGTGCCAAGTCGTTCTAATATGTGCCGTAAGAATAAAAACAATCGATATTTCTTTATGTTCCAGGCCTAATTTGTACAATCAAAATACAATTAATAATTGAATACTCCAGTTTACCTACTTATTTTATAAAGCAATTTCATTCAAATTAGACAGTTTAAATCGTTCATAATCCCTTCGTTGTGGGGATACAGTGTATAGCTACGCGTCGTCATCGTTTCTTAGATAAGCGTGTCTTCGTTCGTTACGCATTATTATCAACCTTGCGACATAATGGGACACCCTCCAATGGCAAACAAACACTTGCAAATGGCTCGACAACATAAATTCGCCCTTAAAGGATTTACCTATTGTAGATACTTACGTTTATCGATGTTTCAACTTCAAAAGTGGATTTAATGTGCATATCTCGGCAAATCTATAGCCAGTGTATAGAACTTATAAGGTATCGTGAGAGAAAAAATTCATCGTCATGGGCTATTGATGAGGTAATAAGTATTCCGGTCACGTGCAAGTTCTTATTCAAAAATTCCTTTCAATCGTTTCAATAAGCTTTAATATCAAATAGACGGTACCTTAAATGGAACAAAATTATTTCAAAACTAATTGCAAATGGAAATATATTACACAAGGAAATAACAGAATACACTCCACTTGAACGTACTTGATTTGGTAGTTTTAGACTACCTGCGGCTTAGCAGTGAAGAAAAGACTTATTTACTTATCAATAATATAGTGGCATGGCTAATGAAAAAGTTCTGTCTCCTTATTCTATGGCATATATTTTTGGGGGAATCATTTTGGAGGGGGGAGCTATTTGATAAAAAATGTATATGCTCATATTTCAATATTATGTCCATGCGCCTTGGTACTTTGGTCACTATATCAATGACGTCTTCGTGTTTCACATCTAGCTATGTCTCTATAATATCTTATCGTTATCAATTTGTCCTCCAGAAGTCTTTTAGGCTAAGCGCGCATATTCAATTTTTAGTGTCGCAACTGCATGGTTTGAGCACCTAAAAAGTTTGTGTTTTGACACTATTCGCTATTTTGTGTAACATATAATTATGTATATGCAGCTGCGCGGACATTCAACCAAATAGTTCATCTGTTTTCAATAAGCAACCAAACAGTTGTGCAACTAAAAATTGAATGTGCGCGCCTAGACTTAAAGTCAATTTCACATGGCAAATCACATCGCATCAGTGGCTGCTCTCAATTATCGCAAATCGCAATGCAAATTGATGTTGACAGAGAAAAGTTTCATTATCGCGACGAATGTTTCGCTTCAATAAAGACACTCTCAAACCGGCGCGAAACCTTCGCTCCGCAAGGCGAATCATTCGCAATGATAAGAAAAATGACGAATAAACAATGCTAAATAACAACAAAAAATGCCGTCGGCGAATGTTTCGCGCAGGTTTGGAAGACCCTTTAACGAACTTATATGAACTTGTCTTTTTATATGAATTTATCTTTTTCTTATCGATATCGATCGATATTTCACTCCGATCTTACACTGGTTTGGGAGAGCCTTAAAGGTTATTTAGGGCCGAGTGTCAAACATGTGTTGGTTTTCTGAGTAGTTATAACTTTAAAGGGTGAATGTTACACCAAATAACAATTAAAACTATTATAATTATTTATTTTTAAAATTATTATGAATAACTATAGTTATTATGAATATCTCAAAATAATTTTTCGATATGTTAAATATGTATATATTTTTTACTGTATTATTATATAATGATTGTTTGATTATATATTGATATTATTAGAATATTTATTTTAACTTAACTTTATAAATCAAAATTATCAAAGTTGTCCTACCAACTCAAAATGTTCGAAGCGCCAACATTTTTGTCGTCGGTAGTTGGAAATTGCATAGCGATCGCGACAACAAGTTTGCACCCAAACCCGTTTAGATTTAATGATAATATTTGGACAAAACTTGCAGCTTGTAAAAGAACGCATTTATAATTTTGTACCCCCGTTTCTGCCATGAACTTTATCCTAATCAACTACTTCCTAGTGAAGGAGCATTTGGGAATACGTACTGCAGACTTAGAGAAACGGGATCAGTTCCAAATACACGACATAACGTTGAGTTGGAGGTCCACAAGTAAGAAGAATTTCGGACATTGGAAGAGTACTGGAATACTGGATCATTTATTATAGCTACTGGTTAAAAAAAAATCTGAAAAACAATATAACGATAGAACAATTTTTTTTGCTTTCGATTTTTCCAAAAACGGTAAAACTAATTTTGATAAAATTTGTTTATTCAGTTTAATTTTTACGATTTATAATTAAAAAAAAATTAATTAATATATTGCTGACTGTACCTATCATAGAACAATTTATCGAATTTTGAATTACTCATTATGGGCATAACCGATTTTAATTAAATTTCTTATAGAGAAGTTTCTAAAAAGTTTAAAAAACTTTGCGTTTCAAAACTTAAAAAAAAAAAATATTTTTTGAATTTAAAAAAAAAAATCAATTTTTTTTTAGATTCAATATCTCAAAAACGACTCAGTATGTTTTTTGGAAATTTATTTTTTATTCGTTTAATAATAAAAACTTTGAGTTGGGGCAACAAAACCTTTTCTTAAAAATGTTTTAAAAATTTTGTATATAAAAGCTTATTTCCTAAGAAACCACTACAACGACTTATAATTTTTGAATGGCATGGCATCCCGTTTTTTGCTCCAACTACTAACTACTAAAGTTACTTTAGTTATTTAAAAAATGAATTTTATGCTTATGAACAGTTTTTCTCTAATAACAATCATATTTGAAATTCTTAGTCTTTTACATAAGAGCAAGTTCGTGATACGCACTCGTGCATTTTATTTTTTTATTTTTTTTTATTATTCCTTTGTTTTAATAATTATTTTTATTATAACTCCTAATGTGAATTAATTATTATGTTCAAGTTTGTACTTTAATGTGCGTCCCGTCAACGCAACCTATTAGGTATGCCGGGAATACCACTTTCTCAAAGAAAAACGACTTTGAACGAACCTTTTCACCGTAGGAGTAGTCGTATCTTATCCATTTCGGACAAATGAACGTTTAAAGAATGTTATGTTTTTATAAAGAAATTCTGTACATATGTACTTACATGTTTTGCTCCATTTCTATGGGGCTTGAAGCTTCCCTAAAATTAAAATTTCCAAAAAACTTGATTGGTCACCGTCGTCGTCGAAACAAAACTCTACCGAACCCATTTTTACTTGCGATATAGGTACTATAGGGCAAGTTCTGCATTTGAAAAAAAAAATCGAAGTCGAGATTTTGATCAAAGTTGACATTACGATATATCGAAGACGAAAAAAGTTTGTCCGGCAATTCCGTCTGTCTGTCTGTATTTCTGTATGCCTGTACCTCTCCCTACACCCTAGTTTCTAATTTCTTCAAACTCAGAACTTAAGTGTCTTCGGTGAGAAATTGAAATTGTTTTTTTAGCTCCAAAATTAACGGTACCCCCCGTACACCCGTTATGCAAAATCTTATTAATCTCGAAAACATCTCTAGCGATTTTGATAAAAAAAATGCATTTGCTATTATATAGACATGGACTACATTTCGGTAAAAAAAATTAGGAAAAATCATCGGTTATCAACGGTACATGTCATCGAACCGTTTTTTTAAATTTTTTTCATCAACCAACGGCTCTAACGATTAACGATATAATTAAAAAAAAATTGAAAAAAATAGTTTTTGGATTTTTAAAAAAATAATACAAATTTTTTTTCGAAAATTCAATATCTTGAAAACGGTTACACGATTAAATTTTTAACTTAAATTTTAAAATGTATTTCACAATGGCATCCGAAATTCTTGAAAAATTTTAAAGAAATTTCTTTTTACCTAATATAAAAAAATTACTTTAATAAAACCATTTTTAAGCTTTGTTTGCATAAATTCATACTTTTCTGGAAATCAGACGGTAATTTCATGCATTTGAACACTGTTATCTTAATAAATCCATTTATTATATTTATAAAATGTATTTTAAATTCTAAAGTACTTTTACATAAGAGCAAGTTCGTGCGATCCAGTCGGGCATTTTATTTAAATTACTTTTCTTAGTTAACAATTAAATATGTTCTTTTCTTCAATTTTATTTTTTCTTTCTTTAAATATCTGCTTACTAAAAATTAGATGTCGAAAATGGGGCTCATACACAGCTATCAATTTCATCAACCATTCACAATCCCTTTATCAATTGAGTACCGCAATACCGAATTTCTTAATTTCATATTTTCTCCAGATATCAGACGACATTCTATTTCCTTAAACTCGCAATGTTTTTGGAGATTGTTAAATAAATAAAAAAGGAATTTTATACATTTTTCTCTAATTACATCCATGTTTTTATACCTATGTAGATATATGTATGTATATAGAATTTTTAAACTACATATTGCTTGTACATGGGAGCAAGTCGGGCATTATATTTTCTTCGCATACACCTCTGTTTCCTCCAATCAGTAGAAATAAATCGATTCAAAAAAAAACTAGAAGGTAATCGCTGGGAACCAAACACCCCACAGCCCACATTCCTGGTTATGCTTCCGAATTTTTCGAACAATGAAATGCAATTTTTGTGATGTCAAACCTCAAACATTAGCCTGCAAAGCAGTTTTCATAAATATCATTTTTATAGGAAAATACAATAGCATACACAAATGTACATTTCATACCGAGTTTTCTGAAAATTAGGTTTCCCCGCTTTTCCTTCCGAAGCCCCAGGCACGTGTGTTCAAAACTCATGCCAGTTTTATGTTGGGGGAACTCCTCCAATCTAATTATTTCTGGATCATATTTTGTAAGTCAATGACCGTTTACCTCGTTAATGTTAGTATAAGTCTATCTAAATCAAAAGTTATGCTCGTGTGTTAGTTTTTTCACCCCAAAGATCAGACTCGAACCCCACAGAATCCACCAACAACGCCAGCCAGCGCTTCTCTCTAGGCCTTTTGTCTTTGAATAGAAAGCAGCAAAATTTCCATAATCTAATATTGTTTTCAAATCATTCCCCAAGGAGCAAACCTTTCAATTGATATGCGACAGGGACGACGACTTAGACGACGACGATGATGATGATGATGTTGATGGGCGCGGAGGTGGGACCATGTGTAGGATGACAGAGGAAGGATATATTCATGAATCGCAAGTCACATATGGGCTATGTCATTAGCATTTGAATTTTGGTTTCTGTGGAGCAGCTTGCCAGTTTTATGACACCGAGAAATCCCAGAAATCGACCTATAAGATGTTTGCGCTGCCGGGAATCGATAATGGCAATGTTGTGTATTGCAGACAACGACGAAGAACAAGACGACAGCCCAGCAACAGCAACAGCACCACCTCCATCTCTGCCCCCAGCACTCCCTGACATGGATCATTATTCTATTACATTATTGAGTTTTGTTTTCCCGCTGCAGGCAGGGATTGGAGGTAATTTATTTGGAAATTGGTTGTTTTCCGCTGCCAATTTGGGATTTTGAAATACATATACAAACTGAAAATAGAACTGGCTGTGTTCCAGGTGAAACGGTGTACCTATACGTTTTTGTTTTGCCCCAATCCAGATAAACTGCCGGCAAGGAGCTTCATTGATCGTAAAAAGGTGCTGTACCTATATTAAAATTGGAATAATATACGTTGATTAAGGAATGATGCGAATGTAACATGTGATGAAGGTATTAATTTAATTTAGATTAAACCGTATCGATAGTAGTTCGGTACGAGTGACGCAAGTAATTTTCGAAGAAATGTGAGAAATTATATTCTATGAGATTTAATGGCTTTTGGTCTTGAATATATTGTTGGGTGTAATCAAAATGCATAACTCTATTTAAAATAGTTTTGAGGTATCGAGAGGCTTTAGTTGGAGGTTTAAACTCTTCAAGTGGAGATTGTATTTGATAAATTCAGGGGAATAAAGGAGTGTTTTACTTACACTTCTTGAAGTTTCTAACCGATGTTGTTGCTCGTATTTAGTGAAAATAAGGAGGGCTTCTGTATACTTCAAACTTAAAACAAGGGCGTGAAAGGTTTCTTAGAAATTAACTAATAATAAAAAGTTTTTGACTGAAGAAAATAATGAGAAATACGAACAATCTCAACTTCGAAACGGAACAAACTTACCCCATTTCCGAAGAGATATCAGATGTTTAACGCAAGCTACGAGTAGTATAAATCACACACTTCGGAGTTCTGAATCTGGTTCGCCATATTTTCCTAGTAGTATCACAGGTGTCAAGTAGACTCCACCTTTCATTGGATTTCCTTAGGATTAAATCTGAAATTTTCTGTTTAATGATGCAGGGTTGGATATTGACCAGCTCTGCTTGACTAGCATTAATCGCTGATCCCTGTCTTGCCAAATCATCGGCATTTTCGTCACCTGGTATGACGCTGTGTCCCGGGACCCAGCAGAGTCTAATATCGTACTGCGTGCCAAGAACCTTAAGCTCTTCGCGGCAGCAAGAATAAAGCTTCGATTTTATCACAGTGGCAGAAATCGCTTTTATTGCCGCTTGGCTATCAATGTAAAAGGTGATATCAGTCCGTGGTATCGCCATCATTGATACATGTCTGCCAGCTGTTGTCACTGCCAGGACCTCCGCTTGGAAGACACTACTATAATCTGGGAGCTTAAGTGAGTTGTTTAGCTCAAGAGGTTCTAAGAAAAAGCTTGCACCAACACTCGTGTCGATTTTGGAGCCATCAGTACAGATTACTATTGCTGATTCACTGGTGTAGGGTTGGTTGTTCAACCATTCTTCTCTACTTGGGAAGGCAGTTTGAAATGGTTTATAAAAGTCAAGTTCTTGTGTTGTATTATCTGTAATGATACTATCACCCAAGTATTTCTGAAGAATTTGAGCATGTCATATTGTGCTGTTTTTTCAGGTATTAGTCTGGCTGCAGATTCTTATACGAAAAGATCTAGGGGTTTCAGGTTCAGTATCGCCTCTAACCCTGCAGTTGGAGTGGATCTTATGGTCCCCGTAATCCCAATGCACTCAAGTCTCTTTACTTTTGTCATAGTTTTGAGGTTCGTGATTTTTTCAGTTTCATTCCACCAGACCAATGACCAAAATCCCCACATCAAAGAGAAGATAGATCGGCACAGAATACATTCGATGTCGAAAAGACATTGGTAAGGCCATAACCGTCAAAGGCAAATTGAACGATATTGACGTAAACCTAGATCACATATGGTTTCAGCAGGACTATGCTGCGTGCTCAACAGCGAATGCCAAAACGGACGTACATTCTGTACTCTGTATTAAAAATTTTAGGGTGGGGCTTACTCTGACAGAGGTAAGGCAAATTACCAACTAAGATCGTGCGATTTGAATCCGTTAGACTTTTTTTGTTTTCTGAAGTCGCAGGTCTATGCAAATAAGCTGCAATCGACGGATTAATTAAAAACTGCATCTCACCTTATTTTATAACATGGTAAATCAAAGTTCTGGCACTACACCCTTTTTACAGGAACAAACTCTGGCGGTTTTTGACCCCTCCCTATCTTCAGTGCCAATTAAGTCAGGAACTTAAAATTCCGAATATTTGCTAAGCTAGTCAGGCACAGGCACCTCACCAGATTTCTATTTTCTAGCATAAGCGGTTCCTGAGATATAAGGCCTCAAAAATAACAAAAACCGTAACTGACTGACTGACAGATCATCAAAATTATGGAGCACTTCTCGACATCGTAGAATCTTGTAATAGGTCTTGTCATGCAAGCAGAGGAATATATCGAAAATTTGAGGTTTTCCATTCAGGGGGCGTGCTATCCGCCCACTTTCTCCAAATTGGTATTGGTTGAATGGAGCACTTCCGACTGCTGTAAAACGATGAAATTTGGTAAAGCGGTAGGACTTAAATTGCATACAAAGAAAAAAATATAAAATTTGAGGTTTTCCATTCAGGGGTGTGGTATCTGCCCACTTCTGTTGTAATTTGATGGGTTCACTGGTCAAGTTATTAAAACCTTTCGAATTGGGCATAAAAAAAAAAACTAGTCAAGTAAGTCCAATAAATTTTAGTCAGTAATCATTAAATATTAAAATTGCTCTATAACATTGCAGCTGTTTCAATATTATTCTACTTTAAATATTCGGTATTAAACCTTCATGAAGTAAGAACTTGGCGTACTTTTAGATCTCAGTACTTTTCACGGCTGACTTGTTACACAAAGGTTTTTGTATAGAAGAACTTGGCTCTTTTTTTGACATTTATGTTTTTGGTCTGATACATATTACATGCAAGTTATGCATACAAAATGCAACTGACGATTCTGATGAAAATTGTCATTGTGATGATTTGAAAAATAGATAAAATTAGGCATCGCATTTCTATCTGTGTGTCGTCCTTCTGTCTGTCCAGTCGGTTACAGCCAAAGTCCTCGATTGCCGTTGTCGATTTCTCAATCGAATCGAAACTTTTCGATTATTTCAATTGGTTTTCATATTTTGTATTGTGTTACTCAATCGATCGAACACTATTGTGAATGAGCCCACAGAACATTGCGAATATTTCAAATTTGACAGTTCTATTATGTGTTAGCTTTTGAAATCATTATTTGTTTTTTTCTGATTTTTTTTTTAATATAAATTAAAAAAGTTTATTTATATTTTAAAAAGAGAGGTTAAGCGATACACAGAGGAGTATTCGACCCCAAAATCCGGTCATAAGTAAAAAAAAAAAAATCGCATTCGACCCGTAAATTTTTGCTTTTTGCATTCTTCAATACCCATGCTAACTAAAACCGGTTGCAAATAATAACTGTTGACCCCCTAATCCTCAAGATCTTAGTCTAAATCTAGTCAATTTTATAAGCTCACGCCACATAAGCTTATTTTGTTTTCTAATCATTAACACTGAAGTCTGTTTTTTTTATTGTGATTTGTGATAATTGTGAAAAATTTCTAATGGATGTCTAAGGTCAAGGTACGTACTTTATTTTAATACAGAAATTTCCATATATTTTATTGATAAAGTATTAAAAATTGAGATGACAAGAATGCATAGAAAAACATGAAAATTTATGTAATTTTCGGTGGAAAAAAAAAGTGTTTTTATTATAGTTCCGGGTACGATCGGGCAAAAATTTTTCTTTTATATTTAACTGTACATTTTTGTCATCTCATGTACATAAAAAAAAGTCACCCATCTTGTCACATTTTTTTTAATGGGGTTTCTAGTCTTGAGGTATTTTTAGTCAATTTGCCCTTTGTTGTTTAAAAAATTATGTTTAATTTAGATATATAACCAAATTACATTCAAATGATCTTTAAGTAAAGCAACAAACGAAAAAATTTCATGTATAAATAATTAAAATGAATTAAATAAAATTGAAAAAAAAAATACCTAATTAAAAAAATTTATTTTTATCTAACCCGAAAATTTTTTTCAGTGTAACTTTTTAATGCATCATAAGTTATAAAATAATATTTTAGGCCAATTCCAATAAGAAAAACAAAAAAAATATTTTTGACCGGATTTTGAGGTCGAATACTCCTCTGTGCGATAGTGACAAAGATACCGAAATTGCCCACGAAAATTTTGAAATGGCCAGGATAAGATGACATACCTACCAGGGACACCTCCAATCCTCTGGAACTGGAAAAAAAAAAAACATTTCGCTTATCCAAGGAAATTTCAATAGAACTTCCTTATAAAATTAACCCAAAACTCATGTCAGCAAGCTCTTCGATTCCCAAAATAATAAAACTTTCTAATACTTTGAAATTCTCTGTTCATGGATCTCACCAAGTTAATGATGGTATTGAATTTTGTATTGGTCTTGCTTAATCCAAAGTGTCTTTAGCGCTAAAGGAAGTGCGCTCATTTCTAGAAAGGCATATTTGCTCCAAATTAATTACTTTCAATTACTCTGAAGCACAAAAGCTTCGGACTAGAATGCATTTTTATGAAAAAAGTGTGATACAATCGTTAGCGAATTTCTCCTATTTTTGCTTTGCTTGGCTCTTAGCATAAACCTCCTTCACGATGTTCAGATTTTGCTCCACTAATATAACCAAAATTTCCATTTGCCTCTTATTCGTTATCATTCTTGACCAGCATAAAATAAATTTTTTAGTTTTTTTTTTCTTTAAAATAATTAATTAATTGAAAGAAACATTTCGTTCGCATGAAAAACTTCTAGAAATCAGCTTCCTTATGCGTCGATCAGAAAATGACGATCGAAAAGAAACGACTGTGAAATCGAAAAGTTTCGATCACAATCGACATTCACAATATGAAATGTAGTAATCGACGATCGATGATCCAAAAAAATTCGATCATCGATTAGAAAATCGACAACAGCAATCTGGACCTAAATGTCTGGATCTATTTTTTAAAACTTATTATCAGAGGCGGATCGTGAATTTGTGGGGCCCTGGGCTGAAACTATTTAGTGGCCTACCTAAGTACTTAACTAATAGCCATGTCAAAAAAACTGTGTATATAATGATATATTATTATTATTATATTCTTTATTGCACAAAAAAACATAAATGTTACTTAAATCTACGCAAGCATTAGTTGTGCAAACGGCGATATTATTGCTGTGGTAGCAATCTCTTTCAGGCAACCTGGGGCCTATTCCACCAACTACAAATTACAAGTACAAATTTGTGATTAAAAAAAATTACATATAAAAATAAAATGCACGACTGGGTCGCACGAACTTGCTCCTATGTAATAGACTAGGATGTTATTAAAGAAAACTGTTCATAAGGATAAAATAATTTTTTTAAATTCTTTTAGTAGTAAGAGATAAAAACAGAATGCAGAATATGAATTTATGCAGGTACAAAAATTATAAGTCGTTGTAGTGGTTCCTTAAAAAATAAGCTTTTATGTACAAAATTTTTAAAACATTTTTAAGAAAAAAAATTGGTACGCCAACCTTAAGTTTTTATTATTGTACGAATAAAAGTCTAATTTCCAAAGAAAGTATTAAGCCGTTCTTGAGATATCGAATTTTTCAAAAAAAAAATACTCTTTTTTCTAAAAACTGAAAAAATATTTTTTCTTAAATTTTTAAATGCAATGTTTTTTAAACTTTTTAGGAGCTTCTTTATAAAAAATTTCGTTAAAATCCGTTATGCCGATAATGAGAAATTTAAAATTCGAAAAAATCGTTCTATGGTAGGTACAGTCAGTAATATCTAGATTTCAATTTTTTTTTATTGAATTATAGATCGTAAAGATTAATCAAAAAAAAAATGTTTAGCAAAATTCTCGGAACCGTTTTCGAGAAAAATACGATTTTCGAAAACCATTTCTTAAAATTTGTATGGAAGGTACCGTTAGTTTTAGATAAAACAAAATTTTTTTTCTCAAATCTTGTAGATTATGTTAAGAAACTTTTATTTGTCAAGTTTGAAAAAAATCGAGCATGGGGTTTTCGAAATATTGAGTTTCCAAAAAAAATTTTGAATTTTTTTTTAAAAATCCAAAAAATAAAAAATTGAAAATTTGAATATGTAATAATATTCAAACTTTGGAGGAGCTTTGGATTAAAAAAAATGATTTAAATCGGCTGCACCGTTTTCGAGAAAATCAAAAACAAAAAAAATGGACCCAGGGGGGCTACTGAAAATAACAATTTTTTGTAAAATTTTTTTCAACCATTAGCTAGTTTTAACCAAATGAATTTTTTCAATTTTTTTTTTTAAAATTCTGTGGGACAGTTTTTGAGCGAAAAAAATATTTATAAAATTTCGAAAAAAAATCGTATGGCAGGTACCGTTATTTTTGGTCCTAAAAAAAAAACAGAAAAAAATGTCCGGGGGGAAAAAATTAAAACCCATATCTACCAAGTTTGAAGAAAACCGGCCGAGCCGTTTAGGCTGTAGTCGAACCGACAGACAGACAGACAAACAGACAGACAGAATTGCGAGACCCACTTTTTTGGTCTTCGCTATCATCGTAATGTCAACTTTGATCAAAATCTCGAGTTCGATTTTTTTTACGAATGCATAACTTGCCTTATAGTACCTATAAGTCGCAAGTAAAAAGGAGATTTTTACAAATTTGTTGCAAAAATGCTTGTAATCACAATTTTGTAAGATGGTGCAATTGAAATTGAAAGCTAAATACTTCATCTCAGCCTGAATGTATTCATTTTCATACCAGAACAATAACTCTCAGCTGTTAGCCCTTATAACTCTTAGGCTTCGGCCGCGTAGTGAGCGATTAAACGACGCAAAAAAATTAAAACACATTAAATTCTATGGAGCGATGCAAAAAAATTAAAACACATGAAATAGTGTGGAGGTTGCCACATAAGCCCTAAGCGACTAGCGATTTTTTAAGCGACAGAGCGAAGTCGCTCTGCAATAAAATAAAATTTTTAAAAAGTCTTTTGCCATTTAGAGCAAAATTTAACGGGTTCGAAAAACTAGAGATAAAAAGTGACTTTCGGAATGTTATTTTGGTAAAACTAAAAATAAAAATTAAGAACAAAAAAATAAAAAACTAACATTAGGAATAAAATTAGCCGCTTTTCTGCACTAATTCATTTTCTTTGTTTTGTTAATCTTGGCCGAACGTTTTCCAACAGAAAATCAAAAGATTCTAGTGACACACGACATTATTGCCAAAATCAGTATAAATGTCTGCAAAGATTCAACATAATTTTCCCTTTCACCATTAATGGGGTGCATATAAAATCTTCGTTTTCTCGATCTTACTTAAGCTCTATAAACATGAACGCGACTTTTCACTAAATACTACGACGAAGTGCACCTGCACTTGACACTGACTTATCGCTCAGCTCTGTAAATGGCCACCCATCGCTCAGACTCGTCGCTCTATCGCTCAATCGCTCAATCGCTCAGTCGCTCGTCGCTCAGTGCGCGGTCGAAGCCGTAATTAAAGTTTTCTTTTCACTTCTTGATGGCGTTTTGCTTTTCTGTCTCCTTATCGATCAGCTTTTTTTTCAGACAGCGCATCGTTCTGTTTACTAAACACTCAACTGTAAACTTGTGGATGTGATTTGTGATTGCAGTTTTTCGTCTGTGCATTTTTAAGATATTTAATTTCTGAATTTTAGTTTTATATTTAATTTGTTTTTGTATAAGCTGGTGCCGCAAAAATGGACAAGTAAAAGATTTACATAGTTTCGTCATTACAATACAATACAATAGTTATGCATATACTTTTAAAATAAAGATACGAGTATTATTTTTGTCTGTGCAGCTATTTATGAACATATATTTATATTTTTTATAAGAAGACAAACTGATCATTTCTGCTTTAGTTTTTTTAAATAAAATACTTTGGAAAACTTTTAAATAGTTGAGTTATTGATTTTGCTTTTTTTTCATACAAAATTCGTTTTCGGTACAATTGACATCATTTCGGTACAACTTTATTCCAGATTTCAGTACAATTGAAAATTTTCATTTTCCATTCCTCACATACACTATTCGGCATCAAACTTAGCACGATTTTAGAGAGAGAGAGAGCGAGAGAGAGAAAGTTCGCGCAGCGCTTTTTCCAGGTAAAAGCGACGCGCGAATTTACTCTCTCTATCTAAAATAGTGCCATCTAGCTTGCCGGGGACTATACATTAGTTGATTGATCTCAGGGTTGCCACTGCCAACCTTATGGTAGGTTTTTTAATTTTAGATTTTTGTTTAATTCAAATTATCGCCTATTATTTTCAGCGGGGTCTGGGGGCCCCTTGTGACCTCGGGGCCCTGGGCTGCAGCCCATACAGCCCTGCTTATTATTAAGGATTTTTGGTTCCCCTTGCTTACACGTTTATGTATGTTTTTTAAAGACCTGTAGTGATGCATTAGTATTAATTAAATTATGTATGTGTATGTATACAACCTGATAACCTGACCATGAATAGGTCATCTCTCTTTAAGAGGTTCTCATCCATCTTCAGTTGTTTGTCCTCCGCCAAGCCATAAAGTTGTATATTTAATGAATAAATAAATAAGCACTAGATTTAAGTAAAAGCGTGTGTTTCAATCATTACAGTGGCGACGAGGAATAAAAAAAAAATAGATATACCTTATAGTGCAAATCGGTATTGTTTTTTCAGTATTTTTTTTAATATTGCATTGCGAATCTATTAAAAAGTAGTATACCTATAATGTCGACGTCTTTTATCGGATCTGTCGAAAAATTTGATTTTCACCAAAACGATTGGAACGTGTTTAAGATCCAACTAGAACAGTTTTTTGTGGCAAATGATGTCGAGTTAGAGGCTAAAAGAAAAGCTATCTTGATTAATGCTTTGTCTGAATTGTCATATAAATTGCTTATTAACTTGGTTCATCCAGTAAAAATCGTGGATGCAACATATGAACAGTTAGTGGTGGCATTGAGCAAGCATTTTCAACCAACGGTATCAGGATTTGCTGAAAGGTTCAAATTCTACTCAGCGCAAAAAGAACATTCTGAGAGCATAAATCAGTGGGCTGCGCGGGTTAGAGCACTTTCTGTTTGTTGCGAGTTTAAAACGGAACTTGATACAGCGGTCAGAGATAAATTCGTGATGGGGCTGGAGCAAGGGGCAGCTAAAGACAAACTGTTTTTAGAGAATGTTTCGACTTTGACATTTGATAGAGCAGTGGAGGTGGCAAATACGGTGGAGTGTGTGAAGCATCTATATGATGTCAATGTTAAGGAAGAGCCTGGTACTGAGGGCATTTATGCAATTGGACATGCGAAACAAAAAAATCACAGTAATCAAACAACTAGGGCGAGGGTACCACAGCAGAGAGAGCAGCAACAACAAGGTAGTAGTTGTGGTGGTAGCAACAGTAAATGTAAAGTTTGCGGTTCATCGAACATCACGGAAAACACATGTCGTTATAAAAATTATAGATGTAATGTATGCAAGAAGCGCGGACATCTGCAAAAAATTTGTCCGAGTAAAAAAACTTATAAAAATGATATAAAATATATAAATAACTTTGATTTGTCATTGTATAATATTTTTTCGAATTTTGGTAGAATTGAACCAATTAAAATCAAAGTTTGGATGAATGGTATTCCTTTAGTCATGGAAATAGATACGGGTGCATCAATATCCGCGATTTCCTTACAAACTTATCGTGATCTATTTTTATTGCATAAGCTTGAAAAAACGAATTCCGTGTTTAATAATTACAACGGCACATTAATTAAACCGATTGGCTTTTGTGCTATGAATGTGTGCTACAAGAACAAATGTGAAACAGTTGATGTTATTGTCGTGGATAATGGTGGTCCACCCTTGCTCGGTAGAAATTTTTTGAATGCGTTTAATATCAAATTTGAAAACCTTAATTATGTTGAAGCTAATAATAAAATAGATATTACAGACATTTTTAAAAAATTTAGCAGCCTGTTTGATGGAAGACTAGGCAAATTTAATAAAACTACGGTGTCATTGAAATTAAAAAATAATTATGTGCCAAAGTTCTTCAAGCCACGGCCGATTCCGTTTGCGTTAAAAGAAAAAGTAAATGATGAAATTAATAAGCTCGTTAAATTAGGTATACTAGAACCGGTTGATTATAGTGAGTGGGGAACTCCCACTGTACCAATCTTAAAAAAATCGGGTGAGGTTAGAATTTGCGGAGACTACAAGGTCACCGTTAACCCGCAATTGATGGTGGCAAAGCATCCCATGCCTCGAACAGAGGAAATATTTTCGCAACTTCACGGTGGAGAAGAGTTTACGGTCTTAGATTTATCCACAGCATATCAACAGTTAGAGTTGGATGAGAAGTCTAAAGATATTACAACTATCTCTACTAGTCTAGGTCTCTTCCGTTATACTCGAGTAGTGTATGGGTTAGCTCCGGCGCCAGCAGAATTTCAAAAGGCTTTGGAGAAGTTATTATTGGGAATAGATGGGGTTGCCATATTTTTAGATGACATTATCATGACGGCTAGTAATAGGAAGCTACATGTTAAAAAGGTTCATCAAGTACTTTCGGTGCTAAAAGATGCTGGTTTGAAGCTGAATAAAGAGAAGTGTCGATTTTTTGCTAAGTCAGTAACGTACTTGGGACACGTTATCGACAAGGACGGGTTGCGCCCTTGTTCAGATAAATTAAAGGTTATTCAAGAAATTCAAAATCCAAATAATGTAAAAGAAGTACAGTCGTTCCTAGGAGTAGTTAACTTTTACAGGAAGTTCTTACCTAACATTGCTACTCTATGTGCTCCACTTTATGATCTTCTTAGGAAAAATGTTGGGTTTAAGTGGACTAGTGTGCATTCTAAGGCAGTCGAAGACATTAAAAATGGATTAATGTCAGATAGAGCATTAGCTCATTTTGATCCTTCGTTGACCGTGAAGTTGACAGTGGACGCAAGTCCTGTTGGTCTAGGTGCCGTTTTGACACAGGTTTACGAAAATGGTCTGGAAAGACCGGTAGAATTTGCATCTAGGAAGTTAACCTTAACTGAAACGAAATACTCTCAACTGGATAGAGAGGCAATTGCTATACTTTTTGGCGTGAAAAAATTCCATCAATACCTATACGGTAAAAAGTTTACGTTGGTTACGGACAATAGACCTCTTATGCACATACTAGGTTCTAAAAAAGGTATTCCCGTAATGGCTGCAAACCGTCTCCAACGAATAGCATTAGTTTTAGCTGGGTATACATTTGATATTGAATGTGTTAAGTCGGAAGCCAATGTGGCTGATTATTTCTCGAGGTTTCCTTGTGCACAAGATCAAGATGATGAAAATGAGCAATTGGTGTCAGAAAATCTCTACATTAACTACGTTAAAGAAATTGGTAGAATGCCCGTTACGATAGAAGAGGTTGAGCGGAAGACGGAAAATGATAGTTTGTTAGTCAGTATTCAAAAATTTTTACAAAACGGTTGGGTACATGACAAAATCGATGAGCGAGTACGTCCGTTCTATTTAAGACGAAATGAACTGAGCGTGGAGTCCGGTTGCTTATTTTGGGGCTACCGGATCGTGATTCCAACTGCTTTGCAAAAATGCATGTTGAATGAGTTGCACAAAACTCACATGGGAATTGCTAAAATGAAAGCAATGGCAAGAGAATATTGCTGGTGGCCAAAACTGGATGCCGACCTTGAGCAAATTGTTAAATCTTGTGAACCCTGTCTATCTACTAGAAGTAATCCTCCAAAGGGAACATTGTTGAATTGGGAATGGCCTGAAGAACCTTGGGCACGAATTCACATTGATTTTTTAGGTCCGATTTTTAAGAAGTGGTTCATGGTTGTAGTGGATAGCCATAGTAAGTGGGCAGAGTGTTTGAATATGGGTAACAACACTACAAGTCGAGCAACAATTGAAAAGTTAAGACCCATTTTTGCACGGTTCGGGGTACCAAAAGTTTTGGTATCCGACAACGGAACCGCTTTTGTTTCACAAGAGTTCGAGAATTTTTTAAAAATGAACGGTGTTATACACAAAACGACTCCAGTCGGTAATCCGGCCACGAACGGTCAAGCCGAAAACTTCGTTAAGACGATTAAAAACGCTATGAAACGGGCTTTGGATAGTAAAAATAATACAAGCAATAATATCGAAATAGCTTTAAATGCATTTTTACTTGACTACAGGAATACAATACATTCAAGCACAGGTGTGTCTCCGGCAGAATTAATGCTGGGCCGAAAATTAAGAACCCGTTTAGATTTATTAAATCCTAAGCGAAATATTATTGTTAAAATAAATAATGTTAAGTCACATATTAGAAAACAACAAATGAATCAAAAGCGTAATTATAAATCTTGTAAGAGTAAAAGATCTTTTGATATAAATGAAATGGTTATGGTTAAAAATTATTCTTCGCCAAACAAAAAATGTTGGTCAAAAGCTAAAATTATTAAACGTTTAGGAAGACAGACATATTTAGTTAAAGTTAATGAATCGAATAAAATTTGGAAAAGACATCTTAATCAAATTATTAAATGTGTTGAAAAAACTAATGATTCATATGTCCCAGAAATTTTAATGGATAGTAATTTGCATATAAATAAAAATAAAAGTAACGAAAATAATGTAGAAGATAGTGTCACATTAGAGAGAGAGAAGGGTGATGTGCTAAAAAATCGGAAATCATTAAATAGTTTGCCTGAGACATGTAAATCATTAGCACATAACACGGATCAAAATACAAGAACAGTAAATAATTGTAACCAAGAAAAGCTAAATAGTAACATTGAAAATAATATTGTAACTGACCAGAGACCACCTGTTTATGTTAAGACACATAATTTAAGAAAAAGAAAAAAAGATTGAACTAATTGTTTACTAATTGTAATTGGTTAAGGACAAACAATTAAAGGGGAAAGTTGTAGTGATGCATTAGTATTAATTAAATTATGTATGTGTATGTATACAACCTGATAACCTGACCATGAATAGGTCATCTCTCTTTAAGAGGTTCTCATCCATCTTCAGTTGTTTGTCCTCCGCCAAGCCATAAAGTTGTATATTTAATGAATAAATAAATAAGCACTAGATTTAAGTAAAAGCGTGTGTTTCAATCATTACAGACCAAAAATAACGCTACATGCCATAATTTTCTTTTTGGAAAATAAAGAAAATGTTTCTATTTTCTTAAAAACGGTTCCAGAGATTTTTATAAAAATAATTCAATAAATTACTAAATCTCCAAACATAAAATATTTTTATTTTAAATTTTCACAAGAAATATGAAAAGATTCTTAATAAAATTTCTAAAGTTGGAATATCATTGTGTGCAAAAATGAAAAAAAAAAAACAATGGCGCAAAATTTTAATTGAATTAGTACGATGCTAAAGCTGTTTTAGTATGATACTAGGTTAAAACAACGAATTTGCAAATTTTAATCGACTATAGCATCATACTTTCTCTACCCTTTTATTAAAGTTAAAAGCATCGAATACCTACTTTATTTTTTTAGTATCGTGCTAGCTTCATTATATGACTCTTTGACGTTTGCAAACATCAAAAAGGGTTCGTGTACTTACTTTTTTACACGAAATGTCATTGTTTTAGGTTTAAACTTGGTAAATAGCAGCTTAAAGGAATCTTAAATTTTATTTTTTATTCATAACATGACACCTTCACTACAAGTTTTTAATTTTTTTAAAAAACCGATATAGAAAACCTCATTTTTCTCGAAAATAGCTCAACAAAATTGACTTTTTCGGCGTTATCGAATAAAATCAAATTTATTATACCTATATGTGCATAGAAACTCCAAAAAAATATCAATAGAGGTCATTTACGGCTCGTAGAGATCCTAAACCTAGTGGCCTAAAACTTTCAATTATCCTTGTGTGCATTTAAGCAGGAATAGGGTGAATGATCTACAATTCTTTGCCGGTTCCGAAAGACTAAGAGCAGAACTTTTCATGAAAAGAGTTACTCTTGGAGGATTAGTCACTTCTTCGCAAGAGGCAGTAAGCCCCAGTTAACATTTTTCTAGTGGCTAAGAATGGAACCCACGACACTCTGCATGAAGAAATCACATGATAGCGCATCTCTTTGCCAAAATCCTGTGCATGTTTGGAATAAATAGGTCGGATGAGTTGGCCCCCAGTTGCACAATGTTCACGCGACACACTTGGATCAGGTTTCCCGAGAACACGAGTTCGGCCATCGCCAATGAATGCGACTTTGAAGTCGGTAAATAGATGGTGAGTCTCGGCTTCAAATTCGTTGGTCTTTTCCAGGATTTGCTTGGTTGTAAATATTTGGTCTATGGTCGATTTGCCAACTAAATGCAATCTTTAATGACTCCAATATTGCATTCATTGCCTTCAATTTGAGACTTCGACTTTGACTTAAAATTCTGCAATTTAAATAATGCTTTTGATGTGTTTTCATTCTCATCTATAACCAAGTTTTTCTTGATACGAAATATTTATATTTGAATAAATCAATAAAATATCACAGAATATAATATTCCATATACCTAATCTTATATAAATCATAAGCATAAATTCTAAATATTGAATATTAGCGTGGAAAGAAAATTCCTTAGAAAAATTTCAAAAAAAAAAAAATCATTACAATAAGCTCAAGAACTTGTTACCAAAATAAACTCCATTCAAGACTTCTCCAACTCCATCAATGGAATAAACATTTTTAAGTAGACGTCTCTGATTCTTAATTTAGCTATCCGAATTCACTAAAACTGACGTATCATTTCCTCAACTTGAAAAATTCTCTGAAAACGAATTCATTATCCCTTAAAATAGTCTAAATCTGTATACGGATCATAATTTGCACACTTTGTCCACATAATACACATCCACTTGATAATATATATGCAAAGATCAGGGATGTGATGATCGAAGTTGAAAAACGTCTCAGTTTCAGAATGGACCACGCCAGCTGGATGCGTCAACACCTGCCATTATTTGTTGCTTCCGTCCGTGGAGTTTCATAATTGGCCCTGACACCCGAGGCACGCACATGCAATGATCCCTGTGTACGGGTATTTTTGAACACATCGTGTTTTCATGGATTTGGTATTCTAGCCTCTGAAAATCTATTTCAATTTGATTTTATGAGAACTCTTGGGAAGGGTAAAGGTTGAAGGGACTTGATTCTTAATTGGGGCTAATTGAACGTGAAGGATGAGAATATACAGATTCATAAAGAAGGGATTGCTAGGTTAAGTGAGTGGAAGTGGATGCATTCCTTTGGAAGATTTTATTTATACTTTTGAGTAAAGAGCAGTAAAAACATAGCAAAGCAAACATAAACATTTCAAAGTATAGGTACAGGAAGTTTGTTGGACTTTAATGCACTGTACGTTTAATAGGTTAAAAAGTGAATGAAATTCCTGACTCAAAGAATAATAGTAAATTAATTCTTGAAACATAAGGTCTTTTTGGGGTTTACTATTCTGTTTTTATCAGTCACAATTAAAGAAGAATTGCATTAAGTAAATTTTAAACTTGAAAGAAAGTACATAAGTGGCTTAGATTTGCTGGGTGCCTAAAGTGTAAAGTAGAAGTGGCTTGCAATAGCATAAAGATCAAGACCGTTTAGTTGTTTTGTTTTGATATACAATCATCAATTAAGGAAACTTCTTCTTACTAGTTAAACTAATTCCTTACGAAGAATGTATGTCCGCCTTAGCTTGATTTTGATTTCTAGTTTCTACCATATAAAACGAAATAAAATGTTTTTTTTTTTTTTGAAGTAGGGGACAGTGGCGTCTTTAGGCATGGGCCCGGTGGGCCAGGGCCCAGGGCCCCGCAATAATTTGGCCCCCAATTGCACCAACTCAAAATGAAGCAATCTATACAAGAAATAAGGTTAAAAGACAATAACAGAAAAACGAGTTTCATTGTACTCTCCGTTCCAATACCAAAAAATTCATCGTGAGTACCTACAAGTGGCGAAGGGTCCATATAAGTCGATTTTATAACCGTCTTATCTTTTGAAATTCTCTTCCTCAACATCTTAAACTTCTGGCAATATGAATCTTATTTCATCATACACCTGCACACGCAGGTGGAAAAATGTTCTCAAAAGAATTGTTGCAGTTATTAAATTTTTGGCATCAAGAGGGCTTCCATTTCGTGGTAAGAACGAAACCATTGGGTCACCCAACAATGGAAATTATTTGGGATGCCTAGGTGAATTTGATTCATCCCTCGCAGATCATTTAAAAAATTGTGCGAACTCAGGAAAGAGATACACTATTACACTACCTATTTATCAGCAAACATTTGCAACGAGTTCATTGATATAATGAGAAAACAAGTCCTAATGAAAATTTTAGGTGAAATTAGATCGGCAAAATATTTTTCCATAAGCGTTGATAGTACACGCGACCTTTCTCATATCGACCAGTTGACTTTTGTAATTCGGTATGTTAAAAATTGTGTTCCCATCGAAAGGTTCTTAAAATTCATACCTATTCAAGAGCATAAATCTATATATTTGGCTGACACAATCTTGACATTTTTGGAAAATCATGATATTCCAATAGAGGATTGTAGAGGGCAAAGCTATGATAATGCGTCAAATATGTCGGGAAAATATTCTGCTTTGCAAGCAAGATTAAAGGAGAAATGCGAATTTGCTACCTTTGTACCATGTGCAGCACATTCTCTTAACTTAGTAGGCCTTCATGCAGCTGGTTGTGTGCAGGAGGTAACAAGTTTCTTTTAAGTGGTTCAAAAAATATAAATTTTTTTTTCTGCTTCTACCCATCGCTGGAATAAATTGAATGAATGTTTAGGTTCGCATAGAGTTCTTAAAAGTCTTTCTAAAACAAGATGGTCTGCACGAGCTGATGCAGTTGACGCGCTCCATCGTGGTTACAAATAAATTACTGAAGCCCTGACATCTATCTCTAGAGATCCAGAGCAAGCTCCAGAAACAAAAGCCTGTCTAAGAAAATGTCAAAACTAGATTTTCTTATTTTAACAGAAATTTTGGGCACAATATTAGAAAGAATTCATAAAACCAGCAAGAGCCTTCAAAAAGAAACAATAACGATTGACGTTGCTGCCAATTTGCTTTGTTCACTATGTTCTTTCATAAATGATCTAAGGGAGAATTTTGATAAATTTGAAGCGTGTGCCAAAACTCAGAATCCGGATGCTAATTATAAAGACATAATCCAACGAAAAATAGTACGAAGTTCGCGTGCCACATATTTTGATGGTCCTGCACCATCCGTCCAGCTAATTGAGAAAGAAAAGTTTAAAATATCAACTTTTTTCCCAGTTATTGACACATTACTTTGCAATTAAAAATACAATCCAACTGCTACCAAGAAATTAATGCATTGTTTGGCTTTTTTTTTTTGTCGATTGCAACATTTGACTTCAGTGGAGTTGTAAAAATCTTGCGAACAATTTTCAAAAAAATACCATAGAGATGTTAATGCAGAAGAACTTGAGGTAGAATGCCTACACCTCGTACTCGTACAGTATTTAAAAGAAGATGTAAATGAAGATCTTATTACAATTCCAAAATTGTACAGTCTAACTACAGTGGCTGAAATTGAGAACACATTTTCAAATGTAGAAACTGCCTGAATTATTTTTGTATCTATGATGGTTTCAAACTGTAGTGGAGAGCGTTCATTTTCGAAATTAAACCGAATAAAAAATGAACTTCGAAGCACAATGCTACAAGAAAGACTAAACAGCTTGTCAATTTTATCAATTGAAAATGAATTACTGCAGGAAATTGAATTTGATGACTTAATTCATGATTTTGCTACTGACAAAATCAGAAAAGTATGCCTTCAATAATATATTATTGTATAAACTTACATACCTATCTAAAAAAAAAAAAAAAAAAACAAAAAACAGAAATAAACTTACAAAACATCTTAACAAAAAAAATATGAAAACATTAGAAATCAATAAAAAAAACTATACAAATTATCAAAAATAAAAAAACAAAGAAAATATGTTAAACTATTAAAGGTAATTAAAAAAATTATAAAATTATAAAAAATTACCTGTTTTATGTTTTTTTAGTTCTTTATAAAAAGTAAAAATATTTTTGAAAAACAAATTCATTTTGAAATGATTTTTTTTACCTAAAAAATTAAAAAAAAATATTCACCCGTATTCTGAAACTCGTATTCGACTATAGTCGTAGGTTGGTATTCCAGGAGTCGTACGCAAAACACCGCATACGACTATTCATATTTTATCGTTATTCCGAATCTCGTATTCGATTTACTTGAAGTCGTATTGTGTACTTTATTACTCGTATTAAATTTTTCTAAACGAGACTTGTTTTTTTCTTCGATTAAAATGGACAAAAAGTTAATGTAAGTACATTGGTACCTCTTGGCACAATGGTTAGGCGTTAAACTCTCATGCGGAAGGTCTGGAGTTCGATTCTGAGCCGCAGCAAAAAGGTTTTCAGGAGTGCACTGCCTCTTGCAAGAAATTGACAAATCCTCCTATAGTCGACACGATAAATACTGAAGATGAAACTGACATAGTCCAAGAATATAACGAGTATTCACAAGCCAGTAACACCACTCGTACAAACAAAAAAAAAAGAAAAAACAAATAAAATAGAAGAAGAGCTACTTCAAATCAATGGAGCTGATCAGAATTTTATTATAAATAAAATAATTTAATTGAAAAAAAACAACAAATGACTTTTTCAATTCAAATTTATTGATTTTGAGAATTACCTACGGGCGACAATATACGTTGTTTTTTTTAAGCTTCTCGTAGGTAACGTATACGACTTGAAGAATAACGATTTTGAAACGAAACGAGTTCGAGTTCGACTACGAGTACGAGACAAAATACGACTTGTGGAATATGGGTCATTATACTCTTTTTGGCCCCCAAATCCTATTGGGCCCAGGGCCCCCAAAATTCTAAAGACGCCCCTGGTAGGGGAGACCGAGGCACGTAGACTCAATATTTACTTTTATTTTTAAATATAATAGACTAATGAATATTTTTTTTTTCAAAATTAATGCAAGCTTTTCAAGCCCACTTCACTACTTTGAACTCATTCGGATTGATACCAAGCAACATAGACTATGCTATACCACATTTACGGATTCGACAAAAACTTTCAGGTTATCATCGATTACAGATTTTTGACTTGATATTCCTAGAAGACGAATCGGTCCATTTTTATACTGATGATGGAATTGTTAGCGTGTTCCATGCGGAGTTTTCGGCGGTAAAAGAAGTCCTGTTTTGGCTCAAAGAAAACATGATATCAAATAGTGATATCCGCATCTCCTGACATAGCCAATCCTTTACCATATGTGTGGACTCTTTCTCTACAAATTCTACAACAGCACAGAACAGCCGATCATCTCTTAAGGAAATGGTACAGCAGTTCAACATTAACCTAGGTTGGGTATGGGCCATAGAGACATTAAAGGAAATTCTAAAGCTGAATTACCCTTTTTTTGTATATAAATCGCTACATGCAAATTAATGCTGAAAGAAGCTGCTATTGAGAAAACAAACTTTAGATGGAATAGTAATACATTCATCTGGCGACGAAACAAATCGGGCCACAGCTGGGTCTGAAGAACTCTAAATTTAGGCAGATTGCAATTCGACTCCGTTTTAGGTAAACATGCAACACACAATGCGGAACGCGGAGACTCGGAAACTCTCAAACGATTTTGCAGAAGCTCTGTGGACGAAGAAGAACCGATTCCTCATCTTCTCTGTACATGCCCAGCTTAACTTGGTAGATAGCATTTTTAAATTTCACCCGAAGTTTTTTCTTTTTAAAAGCAAAAAAAAGTGGACATGCACATTTTTCTTCTCAAAATGTTAGAAAATGTGTTGCACAAATAAAAAATAAAAAAAAATTGTTTCAGAAAAAGCTGGCTCTGGTAGAAAAATGAATGTTAAAAAATTATTCTTTTTTGAAAACAATACATATTTCCAATACGATGTGCTCGATTTTTTTTAAAACTTCATAATTAGTAGTTCTTCCGAGATGTGGAAAAAATATTTCTTTTGTCTGAAAATAACGGTACACACCAATACACAAAAGTAGGTACAAAAAAAAAAAAGGTTTTCAAAAGTCTTATTCGGCTCGAAAACGGCACAAACAATTTTGATATTTTTTTTTATGTTTCGCTCAATTTTAACAATCTGCAAATTAAATGAAAAAAATTTAATTAAGATATTACAAAGATAACCTACATAGAACCCTTTTTTGATTTTTGAATTCCTCGTTATCGGCATAACAGATTGAAAAGAATTTTTTTATTGAGAAGCTTCTTATAAAGTTGAAAACATTGAATATGTACATACAATGGTCAAATTTGAAAAAAATATTGTTTTGGATTTTTGAAAAAAAAAATATAATTTTTTTTTTGGAGAACTAGTTATCTCAACATCATCGACTCGATGATTTATTTCCTTAAATTTATATTAGAGAGATAGATAGATAGCTAGATATTATATTCTTTATTTTTTCATAATAAAAAATTTTACAATATTTGTTGCTTAAGAATTAAGACATGGCAATTCTGCCGTCTGTCTGAAATAACATTTCAAAATAAATAATGAAAAGTTTAAATTTTAGCGGAAAAATAAAAAAACAAACTTTAAACAATTTTGCAGTGATTTGTAACACAAAAAAAGAAGATCAAATTAAAAAATAAGATTTTACAAACATTTTTCAATTTTAAAATGAGTTGAAATACAAACGTTTATAAATAAGTTTAAATGATGTTAGGTGGCATTGTAACAGAAAATTTTAAAATATAATTAATTAAAAGGTTGAATAAGAGTTATACACAAGATTTACAAGAAGCAGTTACGATAGTTAAGAGCTTGATCATAAAACCCGTAGAGATTTATCCACCCTGCCGAACCGTTCAAAATTTCTATCAATTCTATTCTAGAGAGGACACTTTGATGGAAGTAAAGCCTCCTAATTTCCTGCAAAATCGGCCACACTGCTATGAAGTGATAAACATCATCACGTTCGAATCTGTTGCAGAAGTTACACAAGACTGGTAAGTCTGAGCGATGGGGAACATAATTTAAGCTAAGGATTTCAACTCTTGCTCGAAAAATGGTGCTTATAACCATCACAGAGTGTTCGATTTTAAAGTAATTAGCAGCTTGAAGTCGATGAATTAGATCTCTGTATATAAGTCTAGTTGACGATGCCGCCGCACGATTTAGATGTTGAATGTATATTTGTTCATCAACCTTCGATATTACATTAGCAAATAGTTCACTCCAGCTATCTAAATTAAATTCTGTAAGGTCTAACTTGAGGCTATGAGAGTTTGCGAGATCACTTCATTATTTGAATGGTGTCGAATTCGAACGCAAAAGGTTCACCGTAACAGTCTTGTGGAGACTAATGCCAGGCTTGTTCATGGTCTTTATCAAAAAATCAGAGTTGGCTTTTAAGTTTCTAATATAAATTGGGGTAATACCTGACTCGATGTGGATAGCATGAGTTGGAGTGGAATTCGGTAAACGAAATAATCGTTTGAAGAAAAACCTTTGCATCAATTCAAATTCTTCGAAATACTTGTAACCAAAAGCTGCTTTGAAGTCAACGAAGCAGGCATACAACTTTTTTTTCCTTTGGGTAAATTTATTGGCTATGCTTGACAAGGCAAAGATGTGGTCAGCAGTTGAAAATCTAGCGCGAAAACCAGCTTGAAATATGCTCAAACGTTGATTTGACTCTATACAGTTTGAAAGTCTCATATACAAAATTGTAGCAAATACCTTCCGAATTGAGTTCAGTATTGATATACCCCTGTAATTTTCAGGCAAGTTAGCATCGCCCTTTTTAAAAATCGAAATAATAACAGCTTTATTAAAGCTTTGTGGGACGCATGCATTTTCAAATAAATGATTGTAGAAAGATAGTAGATAATGTTTGAATTCCGATGTTAAATGCTTAAAAACTCGAGAGGGATACCATCATTTAAATTTATATTATTAAATATTTAAAATTGGCATCACAAATTTTTGTATTAAAATTTTTATTATTTTATTCATTAAATACTTAATTTTTCCAAAGCAGTTTTATACAGTGATAAGAAAAAAAGGCGGGAGGTGCAATTTTTTAAAAAATTGTCTTAAAAGGGAAAAAAATGATTTAAAAACAACGATTAAAGTTGCAATGCCCTGCCAGGAAAGCCAGAAATCTCTTTCTTAATTTTCTTTTAAATTAAGTTGTAATTGTGAATAGTTTTTGAAAAATTAATTTTCAAACTTGAAATTAAATTAAAAAATATAATAAAAATAAACTGGAATAACTAGATTTCACCTTTTTTACTTGCGACTTATAGGTACTGCAAGTTATGCATTCGTAAAAAAAATCGAACTCGAGATTTAGATTAAAGCTTACATTACGATGATAGCGAAGACAAAAAAAGTGGATCTCACAATTCTGTCTGTCTGTCTGTTCGAGTACAGCCCAAATGGCTCGTCCGATTTTCGTCAAACTCGGTAGACATCTAGACATCGTTTTTTATTTTTTTCGTTTTTTAAGACCAAATATTACGTACCTACCATACGAATTTTTTTTCGAAATTTTATAAAAAAATTTTTTCTCAAAAACTGTCCCACAGATTTAAAAAAAATTAAAAAATTTCATTTATTCAGAGCTAAGTAACGGTTGAAAAATTTTTCCCAAAAATGGTTATTTTTGGTACCCCCCAGAATTTTTTGATTTACGAAAAAACGGTACAACCGATTTTGATCATTTATTATGCTAAAGATCCCCAAAAGTTATAATATTATTATGTATTCAAATTTTCCAAATTTTTTTTTGGATTAAAAAAAAATTCAATTTTTTTTTTGAAAACTCAATATTTCGAAAACCCCATGCTCGATTTTTTCAAATTTGATAAATATAAGTTTCTTAATATAATCTGCAAGATTTAAGAAAAAAAATTGATTTACCTAAAAATAAAGGTAACTATCTACCTGTTTAATAATGCCAAACAGCGAAAATTACACCCTATCAAAATCTTACATAAATATAACATTTGTCTATTTTTTTTGTGCTTGCGCTTCCCGCAATGTGAATACATAATGAATACATATCATGTCTCTATGTACTAACTTAAACAGTTAAACATCATCCTATCTCTCTTGTAATAATCATTTTTTGAGTCATTCTGCATTCAATCACCAACGAGATCGGTTGGCTTGTAATTTTAATTATTGTAATTTTCATTTAAATTAAATCAATACCTTACAAAATTCAAAGGTGTTTTTATTAAAACAGTACGAGTAGGAACACGATTACACACACAACAAAACAATCATAGTTGAAATTGGTAACATTATACACATTACTAACAACATAAAATTATTAACAATTTTACAAATTAATCAAATTAATTACACAAATCAACTACACATACAAACATACACATTACATAATTTTTCTACATAAATCCAAATCATTTTATGGTCCTTCGATAGCCACATGAATTTTATGATAAAATCAGTGCCTTATTAATTGGTTGAATTAAAATTAAAAAACAAAAAAGAGATTACAGTGCGGTTCGAAATAAAGTGACAGGATTTTGATTCTTTATTTTTGAACACATAGAAAAGAATTGTTGTTGCCGTTATTTAGGTATATTTCGTTGACCTTTAATACAAACGGTACAAACGGTCAGTTTTGTTCAACGGTACATACGGTTGATAACGGACATCCATACGAATATTTTATACAGTTTGTTATATCGAATATACCTAAGCTTCATTTATAATATATTGTTTTTTCATTCAAAATGAATAAAGTTATCGCAAAACGTGGTCGGGCTAAGGGCTGTATTACCCTTACAGCAACATATGCCAATGCGATTCCAATTTCGACTACGTTAGAGACATTAGAATTTCGTCTTGAAAAACTCAATGAAGCATGGCAGGAGTTCGTAGCATTGCAAAACGAACTTTTAGATTTCATCGGTACCAAAGACTATGTAGATCGCGAATCAGAATTTGTTGAATACGAAGAAAAATATTTTGAAACTCACGCGTTGCTTTTAGATGCAATCCGAATCAAATCTAAACCTCATGAGTCTAAAGATAAGGGTGTGTCTCAAGGTTATCATACACCGTCGGAAGATTCTGATATTTCTATGCCGTATAAGTCAGTGAAACTACCTAAAATCACAATTGAACCGTTTTCGGGTGAATATAAAGATTGGCCGACTTTTCGAGACATGTTCACGGGAACTGTCGATTCAAATAGAACAATTACGAATACACAAAAGTTACATTTTTTAAAATCGTTTCTCCGCGGGGAAGCCGCGAATCTTCTCAAACATATTCGATGTTCTGAGAACAATTATATTGAAGCTTGGACTAGATTAGAGCAGCGTTATGATCAGAAGCATCTTATCGTAAGATCGTTTATCCACTCGTTTCTTTCGCTTCCATCTTGCAGTGCTGCAAATCTTCAATCGCTTCGCAAGATCACAAATGGGGCTGATGAAGCAGTGCGGGGGCTTAACGCATTGGACATCAATGCACGTGATCCATGGCTTATTTACCTACTTCTTCAAAAGGTAGACCAGGAAACAAAAAGGTCTTGGGCTGAAGAAGCAGGTGCTCGAGATGATTGCACTATACATGAATTCCTAGAATTTCTTCAAACACGTTGCCAGTGTCTAGAATCTTGCAGTTCGTTTTCAAATCCTAACAGCGCTCGAGCTGTTCGCGCGCATTTTGTGAAATCTTCCCCAAGTTGTCCAAAATGCCAAGAAGGACATTGACTTTCAAGTTGCCAAGACTTTAAATCATTAAATATCGAATCCCGTCGCGATTTCGTACGAAATAACTCACTCTGTTACAATTGCTTGCGCTCGGGGCATGCCTCAAATAATTGTCGCCTTACAGTTCGTTGCCATCTTTGCCAATCTCGTCACCATTCTCTTCTTCATTCACCTCAGTCTCAAAACTCTAATCCAACGTCAAATCAAAACCCAAATCTGAATTCAAGTCGTAATTCAAATCAAAATTCAAATGCAGTTTCTAATTTAAATCGCCAATCAAATTCTAATTCAGAAAATTCAATTCCACATTCTTCGAATTCATTCATCGTAAATCACTCATTCTCTTTCAATCCTAAAAATCATACTTCTACAATTCTGCCGACAGCTATGTGTCGAATTCAGGACAAGCAAGGACTTTATCAAAATGTACGCGTTCTTCTCGACTCCGGATCTCAAGTGTCTTTTATAACTGAGCAAGCAGCTCAGCGCTTAGGACTTCCTCGAAAACGTTTGAGGATTCCAATAGTAGGAATCGGATCTAAATCAGCCGGAGTAACCAATGGGTTAGTCAATCTTAACATTGTCTCATGTTATAGTCCTGAATCGATTGATCTCAATTGCTATATTTTGCAAAACATCACCTCATCGCTTCCACCAATACCAATAGATCAAATTCCTCAAAATCTTTCTTCTCTTGATCTTGCTGATCCTTATTATTTTGAACCAGGTCCAATCGACGTTTTGATAGGAGCTGATAAGGTTTTCAATATTATAAAAGGAGGTGCTAAAATCGTAGGAGTCGGAACTCTTACTTCGATTCCAACCATTTTTGGCTGGGTCATAGCTGGGCATCATTCACAGCAGTTTCCGGTGAGATCAGGAATTCAAACATTCTGTACCCGTTTAGATCACGATCAAGAATTTGATCTAGAAAAATTTTGGAGGCTTGAGGAAGTATCTAATGAACAACCACTGTCTCTAGAAGAGCAGTTAGCTGAGGAAAACTTCGTCAAATTTCATACTCGTCGCCAAGATGGTAGATATGAAGTAGAACTTCCCTTTAAATCTTCAACAAAACTTAATTTTGGAGATTCCTTCAATACAGCTCTACCTCGTTTTCATTCCATTGAGAGAAAATTTAAGTGGAATCCAAATTTGAAATCTGAATACACAAAATTCATAAACGAATATATTTCACTTGGACATATGGAAGAAATACCTTCCAATGAAATTCTAAAACCTAACCATTTAAACTACTATTTGCCTCATCATGCAATCTTCAAAAGTGATAGTAGTACCACTAAAATCCGAGTTGTTTTCGATGCATCTGCGAAAACTCGATCATCACAATCTCTTAACGAATCTCTTCTCATTGGTCCTACAATCCAGCGCGACATATTTTCAATCTGTTTAAGATCTCGTCGACATGCTTTTCTTATAACAGGAGATATTGAAAAAATGTACAGGCAAATCTGGGTCTCTCAAAAGCACACCGACTTTCAGCGGATTGTCTGGCGTGAGAACCCTGAAGATCCTTTAAAACATTTTCGTCTGCTTACTGTCACGTACGGAACTTCTGCTGCTCCGTTTTTGGCTGTAAGAGTCTTGCAACAGTTAGCTGCAGATTCCGTCAAAACTCATCCTCGAGCTTCATCGACTCTTCTCAATGATTTTTACGTCGATGACGTCATCACCGGTTCAGACACCATTGAAGATCTTATTTCTCTTCGCCTGGAGTTGGTAAATTTGTTAAAATCTGCGGGATTCAATCTACGAAAGTGGACTACAAACTGCTGGCCACTCCTTATTTCATTACCTGAGGACCAACGGGAACTTTCACCAGTCGACTTCGAAGAATCTAGTTCTGTCAAAGTTCTCGGATTACAGTGGTGCCCTTCAAGAGACGTTTTTTCATATAAAGTCAAACTAAATCTAGAAAATTCATGCACTAAACGCCACATCTTATCAGATGCTTCAAAAATCTTTGACCCGTTAGGATTTTTATCGCCGATTGTCATAGGAATCAAAATACTGCTTCAGGAACTATGGAGGAAGCAAATTAACTGGGATGAGGAAGTTTCAGAGTCTTTATCGCAGAAATGGAATACGATCAGGAATGAGCTTCACATCGTCGAAAACTTCGCTATTCCAAGAATGATGCTTCAAAACAAAAATGAATGGGAATTGCACGGCTTTTGCGATGCATCCCTGGATGCATATGCAGCAGTCGTCTTTTGTCGAAACATAAAACCAGATAATTCTATATCCGTTAGTCTCGTTGCAGCAAAATCAAAAGTCGCTCCTTTAAAGATTTTACCGCTTCCAAGGCTTGAGTTGTGTGGAGCTTTATTACTCGTCCGTTTACTAAACAAAATCAAGCTTTCATTACAGCAACCAGAGGTTAAAACGTTTGCCTGGACTGACTCTTCAATCGTCCTGCATTGGTTGGCCGCTCCCCCAAAGAAATGGTCGGTATTCATTGGAAACCGTACGTCTGAAATCCTGACATCGATGCCGATTAAATCATGGAACCATGTTCGTTCGGCTTCTAATCCTGCAGACGCCGCTACACGAGGATTGTTGCCATCAACGTTGGAAACAAGTACACTCTGGTGGAAAGGGCCAGAATGGCTAAGTAAGCATCGAGACCAATGGCCTTCATCCACTCATAACATTGAAGATATTGACACTCAGCACTTGGAAGAAAGAAAGGTTAACCCAATCGCCAAGGTATTTCATTCAAATATAAATTCAAATCACTCTTTTGAAGATATAATCAATAACTCTTCCAGTTGGTTTAAGGTAGTGCGGGTAACATCATACGTGTTTCGTTATCTAAAAAATTATTTCATATCTAAAGAATTCCGAAACGTAAATCCACTTTCCACTGAAGAGTTATCCTACGCCAAAAATCAAATTATAAAATATGTTCAATCTGCATTATTTAATTCGGAAATTCATTCTTTAAAAACTCAAAAACAACTTCCATCAAAAAGCAGACTTTTAAATTTGAGTCCATTTCTTGATTCCTCAGGTGTTCTTCGTGTCGGCGGTCGGTTAGAACACTCGAATTTAACTTATTCGGAAAAGCATCCCATAATCTTATGCAAGACTCACCGAATCGCAAGGCTAATCATGGAATTTACACACAAAAATTATTTGCATGCCGGTGCTTCGCTGTTGTTCGCATTAATAAAGCAAAACTTTTACATTCTGGGTTGTAGAAATCTCGCTCGAAAGGTGGTGTACGACTGTTTTACTTGTATTCGTCAGCGCAAAACAACTTCAAACCAGCTAATGGGAAACCTTCCCTCCGAACGCATTCGTTACTCTCGACCATTCAGCAAGGTAGGCTGCGATTACACAGGGCCAATAACTCTGCGTTTAAATCGGGGTCGGAACCCAAAATTCACAAAGGCCTACATAGCGCTGTTCGTTTGTTTCGTGACTAAAGCAATCCACATAGAACTTGTAGGTGACTTGTCATCAATTGCCTTTTTGTCAGCTCTCGATCGCTTTGTTGCCCGTCGCGGTAAGCCGTCTGAAATTTGGAGCGACAACGGTACAAACTTTGTTGGTGCTAAGCGTCTACTAAACGAACTCTACAATCTTCTCTGCAGTCAACAACACAACAACATCGTCATCGACCACTTATCTAAGGACAACATCACCTGGAAATTTATTCCACCGTCCTCCCCACATTTCGGAGGTCTCTGGGAGTCAGGTGTCCGATCAGTCAAGCTGCACCTGAAACGCGTCATAGGAGATACAAAACTTACCTACGAAGAAATGTATACCCTATTAACCAAAATCGAAGCTTTGCTAAATTCACGCCCTATGTGGCAAACTTCTGATTTAGATCCTATTGCCCTATCACCATCTCATTTTTTAATAGGGGAATCATATACAGCTGTTCCTCAACCCGATGTTACTAACTCTACTATTTCAATCAAAACTAATTGGTCTCTTTTGCAGGCAATGCTTCAAGGCTTTTGGAAACGTTGGCATGTCGAATTCCTTACCTCATTACAGCAACGCTCAAAGTGGCAGAAATCGCAACCAAACCTCGAAGTGGATGATGTCGTTCTACTCAAAGAACCCAATCTGCCTCCTTCCAAGTGGATTATTGGACGAATCATAAAAACTCATCCAGGAGCAGACGAAAAGTGCAGAGTAGTTACTATACGCACCAAATTTGGAGATTACCTCAGACCTATAATTAAGGTTGCTAAATTACCCTGTTCTGAAAGGCCATAGGCTTTCAGGAGGGGCTGTATGTTTAATAATGCCAAACAGCGAAAATTACACCCTATCAAAATCTTACATAAATATAACATTTGTCTATTTTTTTTGTGCTTGCGCTTCCCGCAATGTGAATACATAATGAATACATATCATGTCTCTATGTACTAACTTAAACAGTTAAACATCATCCTATCTCTCTTGTAATAATCATTTTTTGAGTCATTCTGCATTCAATCACCAACGAGATCGGTTGGCTTGTAATTTTAATTATTGTAATTTTCATTTAAATTAAATCAATACCTTACAAAATTCAAAGGTGTTTTTATTAAAACAGTACGAGTAGGAACACGATTACACACACAACAAAACAATCATAGTTGAAATTGGTAACATTATACACATTACTAACAACATAAAATTATTAACAATTTTACAAATTAATCAAATTAATTACACAAATCAACTACACATACAAACATACACATTACATAATTTTTCTACATAAATCCAAATCACTACCATTAAAATGTTAAAAAATGTGTATCAAAAATCGTATTTTTCTCGAAAACGGTTCCGAGAATTTTTATAAAATTCTTTTTCTTTTGATTAATTTGTACGATCTATAATTCAATAAAAAAAAATGAAACTAAGATAATTATTACTAACTGTACCTACCATAGAACCGTTTTTTCGAATTGTTAATTTCTCATTATTGGCAGAACGGATTTTAATGAAATTTTTATAGAAAAGCTTCTAAGAAGTTTAAAAATCATTGCATTTCGAGACTTTAAAAATAATATTTTTTGAATTTTTGAAAAAAAAAAAAAATAAATTTTTTTTGGAAAATTTAATATCTCAAAAACGGCTCAATATTTTTTTGGAAATTTATTTCGTATTCGTATAATAGTAAGAACATCAAGTTGGCGTACCAAATTTTTTTCTTATAAATGTTTTGAAATTTTTTTATCTAAAAGCTCATTTTTTAAGAAGCCACTACAAACCAATATTTGCTTGAATCACATGGTATCCTGGTTTTAGCTCCATTTACAAAAGAAGTTGTTTTAGTCATTATTTAAAACATGAATTTTATGCTTATGAACAATTTTTCTATAATAACATTCATTTTTGAAATTCTTGATCTTGTACATAAGAGCAAGTTCATGCGATCCATGCTTTTTTTTTTGAAATTGTATTTTTATTTGCCCAATAACAAAAGCTTGAATTAACGTCTCGAAATTTTTGAATAATTATGTTTGTAAAAATTTTATATTATTAAAAAACAAATTTAACATCCAGTACTAGAGTAGCTTAAGATATAAGAAACATAAGAAGAAGTTCGTGCGACAAAGTTGTGCATTTTTTTTTTGTTAAAAAGAAAGTTTTCCAAAAAGAGAAAGTTTTAAATATTAATATCCCAATTTGAGGAAAATCCAATTAGCCTTGGTTTCGCCATCAGTTCCGCTCGGTCTTTTTCTTGTAAAAAAAATTTCCTATTAAAATATAAAAAAAACATTAATTTATGCAAATCATCATCTGATCGAAAAAAAAACATACATATCCATAACCTGTTCAACAAACTGACTTATGTTTATAAATAAACCTTTTATTTATTTTTTCCTCTTTTCGTTGATTGAATTTATATCTATTCAATCAAGCTGCTCTTATCAAAGTTTTACAGCTCTATAGCTATACCTAGCTGTTTTTGTATTACTCGCTTATTTATTTATAGTACACCTAGCCTTTAGAAGTCCACACAAAATGTATGTATGGACAAATAGTTGGAATCAAATGAAGAAAAAATTCGAATAACGTTATTGAGTTATGAAATTTTAACGATGGTTTCAAAAGATGAATATCCTAGATACGAATGGAGCACATCAGGCAAAACGAGCCAAGAGCATCCTCATATGTGAATATCTATCAGTCAGGCTCAGGATAGAACAAGGCAGGCTAATTGCACGTTAATGCGATATTCAAGCGAACATAGTGTGCTCCTGACACATTGTCTGCTGCTGTATTGCAACAGGCTAAACGCTAGTGAACATTCCCCAGTCCCATTCACTCCCAACTATAACCAAATAAGTCCCTCCTTATGACTTCTGATGGCTTTCCATTTGGGTGGCGGGCTGAGCTTGGTGCTAGTGCTGGAGAGCAAGCATTTAATATGTATCCCTGACTTCGACTTTCATGCAAACGTAAATCAAAGTGGCAATGCTGTCTGCCAACTGTGTTCCTGTTCAGCTCAGAAGCAAGTGCATCCTTCTTTTATGACGATAATATTTGATTCGGATTCGTGGAGCATTGGATTAGTTTAACAATATGACTGCAAGTGAGTACACAGCTTCATATATGGATTTTGATACACGTTCCTGGCAGAAGTTGTCTGGCTTCTTTGACAGGTGGCATGAGATTACAAATTACAACAAAGCAAAGCTCTGAGAATTCTTAAACAAGCGAGCATTCAGTCAGACTCAAGCCTGGTAGGTGATAGACAATAGTGAGCACGGTAGAATGCTTAATGACATTTGTTTTGGCTTCCTAAGAAAATAACAGAGCATGCAAAATAATCATTAGCTATATAGGTCTTCTTGTTATTGGCTAAAGCTATGTTTGTATTTTTGAGTATGCTTTAACAGGGAGCAAGTGATTGCCAAAATTTCTACTTCAAATATATGCAATAACCGAGTTTAGTTCTAAAGTTCGCAACAGATTTTCGAGCTGAAAGGAAACAGAAAGCTATCAATATTGAAACTGATTCAGGTTAAATGGCCATTTCGGATGAGTAACTGAGAAAAAGTAATAGAATGTCAAATCGTGAGTTTGTTTTCTCTGGACTTGAAAATAAACTACAATTCAACAGTCAAAGGAATATGTGTTTAAGTCCTTGGAACAACTTTTGTGTACACTATATTGAGTTGGGATTGGACGATTGGAGCCCAATATGGCAGACAATTTCAATGCAGGATATCGACCACTCCCTACGGCAGTAATTTAAGGAGATAGTGCTTTGAGTGAATCATAGGTGGAATCGGAGGATCAAGTGGAACAGAGATTGAAAAAGCCTCATTAAAGGAAATTCAAAACAGTTCTAGTATGAGTCGTATATACACACTTGTTGTTTGCAACTTAAACATTAAATTCATGTAGGTATATAGACAGTTTTGCTTGTTTGAATCATCTTCACTGTTCAGTCTTGCGGACTAGAAAATTTGCTCTTTATTTTAACCAGAATCGTCTTTTCCGTCCGATTGATTTAATTAATTTGTAAATTCTGATAAAGGTAATTGTTCTGAATTATAAGCTTTTTTATATTTCTACCTTTTCAATACGGTAAGCTAGTCATCCTCAACTTAAAATTCAATCCTCCTCAAGGATGAACTTTTTCTCGAACAAGAAGAAATTTCAAGTTGAGTAGCTTGAGAAATCGAACCAGGAGGTGATATATCAGCTACATCGCCACCATCTTTTGGTCATTTTAGGCATTCATTAACCGATGAATATTTGTCAATAATTTCGAGAATCGCTACATCACCAATATCAAATACAGTGCATCTTCCACCCCCAGTTCGTGTTCTTTTATAATTTTGCCTTTTGGCCTGAGAAAAATAAAACATTTAACAGCAAAATGCAATGTACTTATTAAAATCCGACTCTTCCACAAATCGAAAAAATTATCCAACTTTCGGTTGGCTGATATCATTCCTAGGGACTTTTTGTTTTGACACAGCGTTGTCATTGAACGAAGCAAGCGAACAAAAAATCGCTATTGAAAACAATTTATTGTAAGCAGTTTAAACTTTGCTTAATGTAAAACTAAAACAATATTCGGTTAAATAAATAAAAGGTCTTTCCTCGTTAACAAATCCACAACAACTGATCATATCTTTATTCTCTCTGAATCAGTATATTCTTCTACCTAACCGGTTGTCTCTTTCTATTAAATACAATAATTTTATCTTTCTTTCATTATATCTTATATTTATCTTCTTTCTGAACATTCATTTGCTTTTCTTTATTCTTTCTTTTGGAAGTGTTGCCACAATATTAAAATTATTGTCTGATTATCATTTTGTATTACACCTAATCCACCTGTGATGGTTAAATTTCTTTCACCACGTGATAAATGCACTATTCTGCGCTCGATTGCTAATCATCGCACAAAAACAAAAAAAACGCTGTCACTACGTGACCTAGGACAATCTTCGGATGCCGCTGTTTTTATGCATGAATGTCTCACGATTAACAATCGATCAATTCTACGTAGTGCATTAAAACTGAAAAAAGATGGTAAACTATTCTCGGCATTTACATTGAGAGGTGTAGTGTATGTTAAAAGGCAACGAAACGATAATCCTCTTCTAGTAGAGAACACCCAATTTTTGGATGACATTGCCATGATACCTTGATGACTATATACATAGGAGCTGTTCATTAGAAATACTTTTCAAGATCGAAAGTTTATTTTTGTTATTATTATAAGCATATATTACTTTTATTTTTCTTTTTGCTTTTTTCTTCTTTCATTAATATACATACTTTAATTTTTTTTTTAAAGATTTTCTAATTATTTAATTCTTTTATTGTCTTTTTTATTTTTTTCATTTTTTTTTTTTTTTTGAATTTTTGCATTTAATTACTTTTTTTTAAACTTTTTTCTATAATGAATTACAATTTTTTAATCATTCCATTTCTTTTCTCATATTACAAATATTCTTCATCATCATTTTGGTATCTGTTACGATTTTGCCTTTCTAGAATTGGTGTCGCAGCTGTGTTCTTTTTTTTATGCACTGGACAAAGTGTGTCCAGTTTTATTCTTTATTCTTGTTTTTTAAATGACTGATTTTAATGATCGTCGTGGGGAGTAAATTTTCGAATGTGATAATACTTCTATGCGCTCTATGATACGAGTTTTAGGTGGGCGGCATACTGGTTTGAAGATCTGTCATATTAATGCACAGAGCTTGAAACCAAAATTGGATGAATTCCGGTTTTTATTTGAATATTCGGAAATAGACGTTATATGTGTCTCTGAAACCTGGTTTTCTAGTGATTTCGTGTGTAATGTGGAAGGGTATAATGTGTTTCGATCCGATAGAGGGGGTGTTGCTATTTTTACACGCCGAGAATTATATTCAAAGGTAATACGCAAATCGGCGCCAGGTAATGAAATCGAATACTTGTTCGTTGAAATAAAGTGTAACAATAACAGAATTATGTTAGGATCAGTTTATCGTCCTAACCGCAACTTTGATTTGGCGCCCTTGGTTTCTGTATTAGATTAGTTGACATTCGTTTCACCTCTTGTAGTTATTGCGGGAGATTTTAACTGTGATGTCCTTAAAAGTTCAGAACTGACTGATAGGATGACATCACTTAATCTATTTCCAGTGAACATTTCAACACCCTTTCACTTCAGTAAGGACAGTAGTACTTTACTTGATTTGTTCTTTGTTAGCCACCAGTACAAAGTTCTTCTTTATGACCAGCTGTCTGCTCCTGGTTTCTCTCATCATGACCTAATTTACTTAACTTTTGAATGTTCACCTATACATACATGCACCCACTACGTATAGTTTTAGAGATTTCAAAAATGTTAACAGACAGCAGTTAGAAATTGATTTGAACTCAATTGAGTGGTTTCGTATATATGGTATGCCATCTGTGGATGACCAAGTTGTTTTCCTTCAAAGTAATATTAACCATCTCTTTAACTCACATGTTCCCGTGATAACTAAACAAGTTCTAATTAAAGATCGTACCTGGTTTAATGATCATGTCAAGTATCTTATAAAAGAACGCAACTTAGCATACAAACGTTGGAAAAGATTTGGGCTTGATGAATTGCATAGTGTCTATAAAGTCTTTCGAAATAAAGTAATTTGTAAAATACGTGATGCAAAAAAAAACGATTTTATGCACCAAAATTGAACCCTTCTCTTGTTAAAGAGAAGTTGTGGAAAAATCTAAAAGAAATTGGAGTGGGCAAGCTAATTAACAATGAGGTCATAACATTAGATTTTGATGAACTTAATAGAAACTTTACCTCATTGAATTGTGTTGGCGACTCTCCTAATTGTATTAGTGATTCACAATATTCATTTGAAGAACCTTTATGTGATCGACCGTCGGGATTCTCTTTCTCGGCAGTTGATGAGGTTGATGTTCTTGAAAGCCTCTTATCAATTAAGTCTAACTCTGTTGGAGTTGATGGTATACATCCAGTTTTTTTGAAAGCCATACTACCTTATGTGTTGAAATATATTACCTATACTTTTAATACTATTCTCATGACTAGTACCTTTCCCTCGGTTTGGAAACGTGCTAAGATTATACCCGTTCCTAAAAATCGAGGTTGTAGTGATTTTCGACCAATTGCTATATTATCGTTTCTTTCAAAAGCTATGGAAAGGCTAATGAATAAACAAATTCGTTTTTTCTTAAACGTAAACAAAATGATATCTTCAAAACAGTCAGGTATTCGTACGAAACATAGCTGCACGACAGCTTTAATCGAAGTAGTGGAGAACATAAGGAAAGCTGTAGATGATGATGCTGTTACTATCCTTACATTGTTGGATTTCTCTAAAGCATTCGATACTGTTAATAATAAAATACTTTGTAGGAAACTTCGAGATAATTTTAATTTTTCATCGCCGTCAGCTAACTTAATTTATTCTTACCTAACTAACAGATTCCAAGCTGTGTTTGCCAACAACTCTTTGTCCACTTTTCTTCCTTTGTTAAGAGGTGTTCCTCAGGGTTCTACGTTAGGTCCTTTACTCTTTTCAATGTATATCAATGATCTTCCCTCTTGCTCTCTGAAATCTTCCATACATATGTATGCAGATGATGTTCATCTGTTTAATAGCTTTCCACTTGGAATGGTAGATAATGGTGTCCATGAAATCAATGACGATTTGTATAAAATTGTAATCTGGTCCCGTAAAAATGACCTTCTTTTAAATCCTATGAAATCTAAATGCTTAGTAATTTCAAGAACACCTATGGACACTTCCTTTTTCCCTGAAGTATATCTCAATAATACAATTATTGCGTATGTTGACTCTACAAAAAACCTTGGACTAACTTTTAATAAAACACTTACTTGGAACAACCATATTAGCATAACATTAGGCAAGGTTTACGGAGGTCTTCGCATGCTTTGGGCTTCTCATTACTTAACACCGCTAAAAAACCGTTTAATATTGGCTAAGTTGTTGATTGTGCCAATTATGCTTTTTGGTTGCGAAATCTTCAGTAACTGTGATTTCGAGCATAAGCGGAGACTCAACGTTGCTTTTAATAGCATTGCACGTTATGTTTACGGAATAAAAAGATATGACCACATCTCTTCTTATTCGAGATCATTGTATGGTATTACCTTAGATAACCTATTTAAATTAAAAACATTAACCTTGCTTCATAACGTTTTACAATCTCGACAACCGGAATACCTTTTTAATAAAATTAATTTTCCACGATCCCAAAGATCTTGTGATCTCCTACCAGTTCGCTGCTCATTCCTCGTATCTGAACTTCAGTTTTATGTACATGCCATTCGATTATGGAACTCTATCCCTCGTTCTATAAGAATGATAAGCTGTACGTCCCAGTTTGGAAAGGCACTTGGTAAATTTTTTGGTTCACTTTAATTGAACTTATTGTGTTCATTGTGATGATGATTTTTGTTTTCTTTTTGGTTTTCTTTTTTTTTTCTTCATATATGTACTTAAAATTCATTTTATACTTTAAGCTCTAATTTTATTTTTATTTTTCATATTTTATATTCCATAGCATCATTTAATTGAATTGTATTTCTTATTATTTTGTTATTTTCTGAAATGTACTTACCTAATTTGAAAACTTTTGTTCATAATTAATTATAAGTCCCTCTTGCAACTTGCTTATGTTTATTTACTAATAGTATTCCGGTACTGATATTTACTCTAAGCAATAAGATACTGTATCTTACTGAGTAATGTTTTAATAAAAATCAAATAAATAAAAAAAAAATTTTTTTCAATTCTTTAAATTGCAACGTTAACTACTTTCAATGATTTTTCTTAGTAAATAATAAGTTCGTGAAAATTAAAAAGTAATGTTAGGAAATTTAGGAAATGAAAAGCATTTGGTAAAACAAGCACCAAGTCAAATAATTTAATGAAATTTTTAAAGTAAAATCTCCTTCCACAGAGAAGCCGACTTTTTAAAAGAAGTCATCTAGTCTAGTGTTTGGAAAATTTATTGATACGCAGACTTTTTGTTGGCTTATTTTACTAAGCAAGCAAGCCTTAAGGGTCAATTTGTAAAATTTTTTTATAAGAAACGGAAATGTCTTTTATTTTAGATTTTTTTTTGGTTTGAAAAGTTAGGATTATTTACAAAATTCACACTGAATATAATATGCTGTGTTATTATTTATTGACATGTCCAGAGCTTACTTAAAAAAACGTGTTAAATTATATTGAATATCTTGACTTTACTTCGAAATCTAACAAATCAACAACACAGGCCTGGCAAAATCGGGGACTTTTTTGACTGAAATCTTATATTTCTTTCATTTTAGTAAGCGAACCCTTAAGACAGCGTCAACTCAAAGTCATTTTACACTATCTCACAGAGTACCTATGTATCTACATTTTCAATAAATGTACATAGATCTGCTTGGCTAAAAATGTCGAAATCTTCAATTCATCAAAGTGACATTTGTTTATCTGTCACGGTTAAGTTTCCAGCAGCAAAAATCGGTCTTTCACTCGTTTGAATCCTTGTTTCTTCGCTTTTTCTTTTATTCTTTCCGTACATGTGTTTTATACAATATATATGAGGAGAATTGGGTAGTCAAGATCTGTCAACCATTGATTTACTCACTCAGTATCTTGGAGAAACAAAAATTAGATGCGATCATGGTTTTTTAAAGTGAACGAGATTATTCATTATCTAATCAGCAGACGGGCTGTCTGTATGGAAACGGATCGTAACGTAGCGTGAGTGACAGATGGTCTCCAATACAAATTACAATAATTGATAAACAGGTGGTTCATTAGAGATCAATCCAAAAATATGAGCGGGTGATAATTGAGCTGAGTTTCCACCAAACTCGTATTTTACTAATTTTTATAAAAGACGTGGCCCCTAATCACGCAAAAATCTGCACAGACGCCTAACGATCGCATAATTTTGCATAGTAAAAAATTACTGCCAATTAGCTAAGTTTTGACTATTAATGGTTTATTTGTTTTCAAAACTTTTTCTAATTTTTTACTTTTTTACTCTTAGTCGGAATATTGGGATTCAAGGCAGAATGTGTTCACGAATTTGCCGCTCCTAGTAAAACCAGTGATCGGCGAATTCTAGGTTGATGGTGCGTATTTAAGGAAGGAAGTGCGAGTAAACAGGACCGTCGGTTTTCACTGTGTTACCTCTCTCCACCAAAGTTGTGGGTAGTAGCTGAACGCGACTAAAAACCGATGCCACTGATTGACGAAAAGCACTGTGAATCTGGTTAAAGAAGAAGAAGAAGCGCACAGGTACGATCGAAACCCACAAATGCAAAATCACTTCTAACTTAACCAGAGGTTTTGAACGTGACTGTTTATAAAAAGAAAACAAAAATAATTGAAGAAAAAGAAGAAATTCGAAGATGTAATTTAAAAAAAATCAGTTGAAAATAGGTGAAGGGAAAATTGAAAAAGGAATTCCAACAAACTGGTGAGCTTAAAAAATTAGACCTAGCTAATGATTTATTTTTAATTGAAGGAGGAGAAGGAGAAAATGGTAGTAAATGTGCAAATTAAAAAGCTAAGAAATCATTGTGATTGCAGCACTATCGTCGCTGAAGGTTGCAATTTTAATTTGCTTAACTTGCCTTGACATTGACAGTTCATCCATATCCGTTTAGCTTAATTTGTTCTTGCTCATCTGTTTAAGTCAATCACGTCATGTATTATAATATATCTATTTAGAACTCAGTCCAAAATGGGTTGTACGCATCCAAAACTACCTATTTTCCATACCTGTGGCGCATAAATCAGGCTGAATTTGACCATTGGCCTTGGTTGCCTGTGCTGGTGTTTGTGGTTTATTAACACATATCTGTGACTTACAAGAAGACCCCACAAGAAGAAGTCTAAAGGTCACGATATCGGTAGCCAATTCCCTTCGCATTTGCGTGATATAACAATGCTCGGAAATTACTCGTAAAAAGGGTCCCTTGTGGCACGGGCCGTGTGGCACGTAGTGGCGTTCTGTTGAATTCACATATTGTCGGTATCCATATCATAGAATTCGGGCTAAAAAAAATTGGTTGTTGTCACCCGATAGCGCTTGCCGTTGAGGATGATGGGCTTGCCAACGTCGTTCTCAAGGAATTATGAACCGATGATGCCGCTAGTCCAAAACCTACTCTAAACAATGACTTTCTCTGGATACATTGCAATTTGGTGGATCTCCCATTGATTTCTATCGTTCCAAATTCGACAATTTTGTTTGTTGACTAACACATTCATCCAGAAATCAGCTGCGCTGAATATGATTCTTCGACCAAAATTAGGGTCAACTTCTAACTGCTCGAGAGCGATAGATGCCGGGACGCACTCGTGTGTTCGATCTTTAACTTCATTGGGTTTTTTTTTCAACTTGTATTCGTATCGCATTCCTAATAAAAACCTACAACTTGATTGTTGAATGTGTGTTTAAACACAAGCCCCTTAAAAAGAGTTCGTTTCTCTATTAATAGTTAGAACTAAATATCTTCATTCCCCATCATTTCTACACCTCCCACCCAATATGTCAAAAATACAAAAAAACTAGTGTCAAATTTCGTTACACGTTTATTCAACGTTTTATACAAATCCCTTTCACGTAAGTGATGGACGATTGCATTTTGTTTTATGCTCCGGAAAAATACATTGCAAAAATCTTATCCGAAAAATGTTGCTTTTATTTTTTGATCCGGAAAATGCATTTTCAGGGCAATCGGTTTACATTTATATTTTATCTGTCAAACCACAAACCACATAATGCCAAATTTCGAATTAAATATTCTACATACATATGTACATCAAAGTATAAGTCGTTCTCTGGCCAGCTATGAACTGGATTATGACTATACGATGCCAAGATGGGAATAATGTCAATCGGCTTATAAATTTCTGACAGAGGAAGTGATATAGAGTACAGAAACGTCAAAAAATAAGTCGGAGTATTAAGTTCAATGTGAACACCGTCTATAGCAGAAAAAAGACATGAAGAGCTAGATTACACTATTCTTTTTTTTTCAGTGCTTTCGTCTTTCGTATATTTGACATATTTGTTGTGAGGTGAATAAGTGTAGCGGATTGAAGCTAAGTTCCTATACACCTTACAAAAACTGTCAAAAAGACGAAAGACGATAGACAGGCTCCAAGAATCAAACTGAAGTATCATTTTTTAGTGCACCATTAGGGGCGTTCAGATTTTCAAATATGTTTGACAAGCACGGCCTGATTAGTTTGAATTTGATAAAGTGAACGCTCCATCAATGCGGCTTGTCAAGCATGCTGGATAGATATGACAGCATGCTTGACGAATGTGTGAACGCTAATATTTTTCATCCATCAAATATTCATCATGACATGATTGTCAAACACATTGGAGAATGTGAACGCACCTATTAATGCTCAGAGCAAATAGTTGTAGTATTTCGCATCAGATAACATCTCTGTTTGAATATAGGTGTTGAGTATCAAACAACATCCCTGTTTAAACATAAGTCTAACAAGCTTTGCGTTACGTAGCGGAGACCAGTGGTGCGTTCTTTTTCTACGACTGCATTTGTATGTATGTTTATTGGGTATGTTCGATAACATCAAATCGGCACTCGGACGAACGTTGATGTTAACACATCCTAACCGTGAGTGTCTGCACTCACACTTTTTTGATATACTAAAAGAACACATTGTATAAGACAACCAGGGGCCTGTTTCTCAGATCATACACATCATACATTTCATACAACATACAACATTTTCATACATGATACACATCATACAATTTTCTGTTTCTCAGATTTCACTGGAAGTGTTGTATGATATTTGTATTGTTGTATGATGTGTATGATTCTGACATTTCATTATTATTTGAGTGTTAGGTTAATATAAATCTCAACTTTGTTTTCTTGCGAAAGAAAAAAGTTAATTGTTAGATAAGAAAATTAAAGTTTTACTTATTTAAAAGTAATATAGGAGATAATTTATGTATAAAACTATGGAATTACTATATTCATTAATAAATTAATAACTGTAATTGATTATAATAATAGTTGATTACAAAATTAAAATTCTTGAAAGAATCAGAAAAATGCTTCGATGGCTCATAAATGAACACTTAATTTTAAAAACTAACAGCACTAGCTTCATGGCTTAAGGCTGCAGGTTCTATTTATTTTGAGTCTTCTAGTCACTTCAAACATGAAATTCTCTTGTTAAACTACGAGATAATTTGGATTTGTGAGTGTCAAGCCAGTGAACTTTCCACAAATAGAATGTCTTGTTTTCAAAGAAATGACTGCACACTAGAATTATTGTTTGTTCTTTTGACGACTGTAGAAAAAAAAACAATGAAAATTAATTCAAAATTGTTATAATTTTATTAGTTCAAAAAATACTAACTTTTGTATATTTCCTTTTCATGTTGTACATGCAGTTTACAACAGAATTTTGTGTTGTATTAAATGTATGAAAATTTGTAGGTTAATTTGCTGTATGATGTGTATGATAAATTTCTGAGAAACAGAATCATACAACATTCCAATATTTCCAGTGTAATCTTCAGTCATACATTGTTGTATGACAGCGGATCATACAACAAATCTGAGAAACAGAAATCATACAGCAGAACTGTCAATATCATACAATGTATGATGTGTATGATTTGAGAAACAGGCCCCAGGCTGCATAATTAAGTAAGTCGTAACTGCGGAAATCAAGTCCAAACATAAACCAATGCGTAGAGAATCCATGCAAAGTTTTGTACACAAAAAATACCTTTTCCAACAAATTAGCAAACATAAAAGCTCCTAAGTACGCCACCATGTTCGTTCGTTCATATTTCATACCTATATGAAGCTGCTTAGATACCTATATGTATGTATGTACGTTCATGAATATACATAGGTGTATACACCATTTGGCTCTGTTTTTCCTGTCGTGTTTATCAGACGCAACCAAACGTAAAAATGTTTGTACAAGCCTCAAAATGAAATAAGATAAGCACAAAATATCCACTTCTCGGGAACGTTACGTTCGTAAGAACAACATACACCAAATAAACCAACGCACACCACCCACACTCAAGCTACTCACCACACCAAGGACCATCCACGTATCTATGTATGCATATCCGAAAGTATTGTACACATTGACCAATATTTTTCAATCACAGCCCCCGATGTTATTTTAGAATTCATTCGAAATGAAATCAAAATTTCATCGAATTCAATTTGAGTTTGTTTTCCTTCTGGAAGGGGAGAAGCCTTGGTTATTCAGTTTGGCATGTTGTTTCCCAGCGACGCACGAAGACCAACATAATATACGCCATGGCAGGGACTTCTACCATGGACTGGAGTGGATGTGGAAGGAGGCTCAACTACCCGAAAAAAATTGAAAAAAAAGAAAAATATAAATAAATGCCTTAGGTGGATGAAGGACTCTTTCACCCGGTCCATATGCCATACATCTTCACCACCCCCTTAGCTGCGGTCACAATCACAACATCACAATTCGATAAGCGTGTGCTTGGCTTGTGGGTGGAGTGAATGATTGGATAGTAAAAAAAATTCTTATTTAGCATCCGGTTGGGATAAAATCTGTCTAAAAATCCATTAAAAGGACAACACACACACCTACACACAGTCGTATTACGATAACTAACAATGTCCTTGCGCATAAAAAGGAAAACAAAGCCAAACGAAGCATACTTCGTTGAGCTGTTTTGGATGCAGATCGGATCAGATCAGATTGGATCAAGTGCATGGATAGAAAATTTGGTAAAGGATATTATATAGCATGTCCCATTCTCACAGGAGCTACCTTTTAGTTGTTATGTGTTTGTATGTACGGGTTGGTATGGTACTCTAGGGCAGCCTTAGCCTATATGAAGATATCTAATTGGAAAAGGGGTTAACATGAGGGTTCATTCATTCCAGATTATGCTTTCATATCAAACAACAACTGCAAAGAAGTATTATACGAGTATGAAAGAAAAACAAGAGCCTTTTGCTCTTTTTCGGGTAGACTGGCTGGGATCTGCTTGAAGTGGTGATAGTGACGTGGGCGATAAGGCAACAGAGCGGAAAACTTCCATGGTCGGATCTATGGCTATGGGTGGCGAAGGCTTGTCATTTAAAATTGAACTTGTATAATATTAAAATATTTTACTCTTAAGGTGTGTATTTTGTATCCCTGGGCATAATGGTTAGTGCATAGGACTGTCATACCGGAGTTATAGGGGCTGAAAACTAAAGTTAAGAAATACAATTTTTTTCAAGGTACTGCGAGGAAGTGAAAAATCGTCCAAGATTATCTTTTGTCATGAAAATTGCTTCTCATCTAAGCAGTTCGGACTCGGCAGAAAATTTTGAGTACCCTCCATTCCTGCAGAACACTTGGATAGAGGATTGGTTGAGACTTGTAAATCGCTATGTTTTGATTTTAAATGAGCCGTTTTGAAGCCAACAGTTGATGCCGGAAATTTAATTGTCTTCAAAGTTTCAAGAACTCTTGGCTTATTAGTAGCAAAACTCTATAGAGGAAAAAACTGCTAAAGTTGATTTCTATTCTTATGTGGGATTTAGGTCTCTCAACATCTGACAACATAGGTATAGAACAATTGAAACTAAACTTTTTTGTAGCCATTCAAATATATTAATAACAATTTGAGGTCGTCAGAGTATAATTCTAAATTTCAAAAATCAGAAGAAAATCATTGTAAAAATCAGGAATTTACTGAAATTATTGTTCGAAATACCTGAAAATATGTGCCGGAACACATACATATCTATCAAAGGAAAAATGAAACCCAAGGAAACTAAAGATCAAAACGCAAAACCTAAACCAAGTGATACGAAAACTTTTGCCAAAGTGGAGTCACAAAACCAGGAACAAAGTACAAATATACCAGACCCAGTTTCCTAAGAGTTTTCTTTGATTCTTGCCAGACTTGAAGAGCAAAGCAGGACGAATAAACTTATATTTGAAAAATTAAGCATGCTTGAGCATAAGACTCATACATCCCAGAATGAATTATGAAAACGGATGAGCTGTTTAAAATGTTTACATGGAATGCGAATGGATTATTATCAGAAATTGATGAACTAGAAATACTTCTACAAAATGAAAAAATTGACATACATATGCTTGATTATACCGAAACTCATTTAAAAAAAGACTGCGATGTAAAAATTAAAGGATTCTGTGCTCATCATGCATTCTATCCATCTGACAGAGCAAGAGGCAGATCCTCTCTATTTATTAAGGATACTATCGAACATTCAACTAGAACTGTAATTGTGATCGATATAATGCACCTGTTAAATTTAAAAATTCGTACTATAGTGTTGCGTCAATCTACTGTCCTCCTAGAAGTAAAATTGCGAAAAACGACTTTATAGATCTGTTTGAAGTTCTCGGGCCGAAATTTATCATTGTTGGCGACTTCAATTCGAAACACACTTTCTGGGGATCAAGGTGTATCTCAACTTAAGGTAGGAAGCTTTTCAAAGCTTGTATGGCATCTTGTGTTGAATTTTTCTCGACAGGTAAACCAACATACTGCCCAACGAAAATGCCAGACCTTGTAAACTTCTTTACCGCAAAAGTACTAGATAAAATTTCCACGAAAATCGAGGAAAACTTTGACCTTTCCACCGATCATTCACCCGTCATGTTGACAGTAAGTGAGAAGCTAGTCAAAAAGGAAAGAGCTCCATTTTTATGTAACAACAAAACTAACTGGGATAAATTCAGAGAACATTGCGAAGACATAATTGCGCTTAATATATCTTTGAAAACGCCTTTAGAGCTATTAGATGAAGTCGATATATATATTTAGTAAAGTCATACAAGAGGGTGCATGGAAAAACTCTTCACAGAACTTTAGACATCCAATTAGAAGCACAGATACAATTCCAGCGGAACCTATGTTTGGTTTAACGTGAGCACCTGTCAATTAAGACTTCATCCCACCGAGAGCCTACCCTCATCGGAGTCAGATTGAGTCCTGACCATTAACCCCGAATCAGCCGAAGCCGATTCAGTAGCAAAGCTGTGACATGTTGCATGAGAACCATGTGTCTCCGCATTCAGAATAAACCAAGCCACCATGATACTCCCACTAGGATGCCTACCTAAAACTCTAACTCCTGGGCACTATCTCCCGTTGTGCCAGAATATAGCTTCCGGTCGAGCTTCGCAACCATGAGGTCACTTACAGATGAGTTCCTGCAAAACTCAGGGCCTTTCAACCCCAGATACACACACCCAATTATTAGTCGAAATAGAAACCAACAACTAAGAGTGTGCACCGCTCTTGTGAGTTGTTACATACTCCTAAGCGGATTCCTACTTTAAGACAATTCCGGGGGAAATAAAAGATCTGCTTCGCGAAAAAAGAACTGCTCGGAAAAGATGGCATCAATCCCGAGCACCTCAGGACAAAACCATTTTAAACCGCCTTTTGAATGAACTCAACTATGATATCCGCGGCTCAAAAATCGGAAGATTTCTATCTATCTTAAAGGTCTGACTGCAGATAAAAATATGAACTATTCATTGTGGAAAGCTATAAAAGATGTTAAAAAGCCGTAAATACATTCAGCACCAATCAGACAAAATGATGGTGGATGGCCTAAATCCGATAGAGAAAAACCCGATTTATTTGCTGAACATCTAGAGGAAACTTTTAAACCTTTTGACGGTCAGGCGTTGATAAATGAACATGGTGATATCCAAACGGAATCTGAAAACTTTCTTATTCGGAATATCACGTTATCAGAACTTTATCAAGCTATTAAAAATCTTAAAAGTAATAAAGCTCTTGGGTACGACTTAATTAATTATCGCGTGCTTAAAGAGCTACCCAGAAAAGCAGGAATTAAACTTCAGCACCTTATGAATACGGCGTTAAGGCTTTCATACGTTCCACGCCAATGGAAAGTCGCAGAATTCTTAATGGTTCCAAAATCGGGAAAGTCTTCGAACGAAAAGATATCCTATAGACCGATTTCCCTCTTGCCACTGATCTCCAAGGTATTTGAGAAAATCTTATTAAGGCGACAGATTCGAATTATTGAAGAAAAGTGGCTTATTCCTGACCATCAATCTTGTGTCCGGAAAAGCCACTGAACAACTGATCAGATGTACAGAATAACCAATGAAACTGAGAAATCACTAGAGGGAAAAAATGTATGTACGAGTATGTTCAAGCGAATTTCTAGACGTCTCTCAAGCCTTCGACAAGGTCTGGCACGATGGCCTTAAGTTTAAACTGCGACATGTCTTTCCGGATCAAATTTATTACATCCTATTTCGAGATGAGCAAGGAAGGGAACATTCGGATTTTAAGTAAATCAATGCTGGTGTTCCCCAGGGATGTGTTCTCGGTCCGATTCTGTTCGTACTATACACTGCCGATATTCCTCAAGAAGAAGATACCATAATAGGAACGTTTGCAGACGATACGGCTATACTTGCAATATCCGATTCAGTTGGATCTGCAACCGAGATACTCCAACGAGCTCTAGATAAAATTTCGGTATCTACTAAGAAATGGCAAATTGTTCTTAATGAGTCCAAATTAACACATGTTAATTTTACTTGCAAAAAAATTAACAATCTGCCCACTTACATTATTTCGGTGCAAATACCATATGCTAATGAAGCTTAGTATCTAGGAATGACACTAGACGCTAAGCTTAAATGGAAAACTCACGTTAAAAAGAAACGAGATCAACTTGAAAATAAATTACGTGAAATGAATTGGCGAACTCAGCATCTACAATAAATTGCTTATCTATAAGCAAGTGATAAAACCAGTATGAACGTATGGTAGGTATACAACTTTGGGGTTGTACTATAAACCAAGCAATAGACAAATATTACAATCTTATCAGAACAAAGTTTTTAGAGAAATCGTTGATACTCCGTGGTACATTAGATATTAGAAACAGTGATTTACACAGATACTAACGATTACTAACTGTTGGAGATGAAATAGCAGTTTTCGCCGGGAAGCTACGGACTCACTTATCGATGAGAAAAATCTTGTGCGCCGACTTCAAATAACGAGACCTTTTGCCGTAGGAGTACCGTAGCGCCAAAAGGAGTATCCGCTTTCAAATACAGTATCTGCAGGTCCTCTCAGTGGGGAGCTACCTGTCAAACGTGATTATATTATGAAATTAAAACTACTTGATAAGGTAACATAGTTGTAGTCGCACGATCAAAAGGGAGGTGTTTTTTAGTGAGTAAGAATCTCACACTACCATAAGGACCGGGCTCATAGTGTTTATGAAGATTTTTCACCTAACCATGAAAAAAAAGAAAAAAAAAATATCTATATATTTTCATATGAAAGTGATTCCAATGCAGATATGTACCAAATTTAGAAAAATTATTCCAAAACCTTGCGCAATGTTCATAAAAGATTAGTTCTAATTTTTGTGTTAAAACTTAGATATTTTCTTAGATCAAATCTGATCGCATCCGATACAAATTTGACAATTTCGACAGTATAGAGTTAAACAAATTTAAGGTCAACTGCTACAAAAATCAAAATAGTTTTTAAAAAGTCATATTTTTCTGGTTGGTACGTATTTGAATCTAATGTCAGAATAAAAATTCTGACAATTGACAGTTATTAAACAACCTTTAAATTAGAATTCTTAAACAGCAGCTTTGAACGCCAACTGAGATATATTGGGTCAGGTCTAAGATTAGTTCAACTGTTTTTCAAATTTCGAGTGTCAGAATTTTTCATTTACTTACAGTCCGGGGTGGAAGAGAGTATCAACAAACAAGCTTCTCCAGCTAGTTCGGTCCCTAGCCAGATGTCTCCAGTCTCGCTAGTCAAGTTGGTTGAGGTCCTCTGCCATTTGCATGTGCCACTCGAGTCACAGTCTTCCTCTACTGTGCCGTCCTTCGGGATTGGACTTTCCAGGCCAGGTCATTTGAGTCCATTCGATCCATGTATGTATATGACCTAGCCATCTCAGTCGTTGGGCTTTAACTCGTTTGACTAGGTCGGTTTCGTTAAATAGACCATACAGTTTATGGTTATACCTTCTCCTCCCCTCCTTGCTATGTAGACGGGACCAAAGATCACACGGAGATCCTCTCGAAACATCCTAAAGCGTTCTCATCCACTTTCGACAAAGTCCATGTCTCTGCACCATAGACAAGAACTGGGATGGCTGGTCTTACTATGTGAATTAAAGCAGCGCCTAGGTACAAAGACCTTGACTACCTTAAAATTATAGCTGTCTATGGTGACGTTCAGTCTAAGGTGTCGGTGCTCTGTGTCCTTTCTTTATAACAGCATAATACTTAGTCTAACCCTCATTGACCGCTAAAACCATCTTCTTCGCTTCCGTCTCAATGCTCATAAACGAGCCCCTGACATCACGCTTTGTTCGTGCAATTATGTCAATATTTTAGGCGCATCTAAGTAATTGAACGGACTTTTGAAAGATTGTGCCTCTGGTGTTGACGCCAGAGCGTTGCAGTATTCTTTCAAGAACGATGTTGAAGAAGTCGCACGACAGAGCTGCGCCATGCCTTAAATCTTTTTTGACATCAAATGCATCTGTGAGATCTTTTTCGACCTTGATGGAGCAGAATGCGTTCTCCATTGTCATCCTGCAGAAACGGAAAAGTTTTTCAGGGATGCAAAAACAAGACATTGCTCTACATAGTTCGTTCCTAAAGATGATATTACACGCGGCTTTGAATTCGATGAAAAGGTGGTAGGTGTCGATTTGAAGTTCCTGTTTTTTCCAATATCTGAATATTTGCGGTCTAAAGCCGCACTGATATGGACCTATCAGGTTGTTCACGAAAGACTTCAGAGTTCAGACGATCACATAATACGGCAGAAGGGATATTTTATGCGATGTTCAGGAGACTTATGTCTCTGTAGTCGGGGCAGTTCAAAGGGTATCCTTTCTTGAGTATCAGGCGCAAGGTGTATTTAGGACTGCCGTTGCTTTGCACATACTCGCACATACGGAAATGGTGATGGTGATATTATGATGCTGGTGACGACAACGACAAGAACGACGGCGATGATGTTGTTGATGAACGGTAGCATTCCCTGTAGGAAGGATCACAGTTTAGTTCTTCGTTTGGGTCCTGGAATAACCCGGCAGAGTGTGAAGAAGTGCAACGTAAATTTGCCTGCATCTCTTTGATTAATGTGCTGGCAAATATTGCCTGATAAAAAACAAGGATACGGACGGTGAATGTATGCTGTCTATGCATAGTCGTGATGGTATGGACTCTAATCCCAGTCAACTACCTTCTCATCCTTCGAAGGACAAATCTGCTAATGTGAGTGCCACACAGAGACTGAGCTCCTACATCCACTACCCAGGCCCAGACCATACAGCCTTCTTTGTTCCGCACCTTTGCTCGTTTTGGAAAATTGATTATCTTGTAGGTTTTTTTTTGTTGAATGTTTTGGTTTTGGTTTTGTTTGGTTTTTTTTTTTTGGTTTATGATGTTGGCAGGGTTTTTATTTTTGTTTTGGGGGCTGAATATGAAAAGCCCAGGTTCATGTCATTAGACGATTGCGGTTTTATCTGTTCCAAAAAAATATAAATGGGTTCTGTGGGTTTGTATGGCGATGATGGTTGCAGACAACTGGCCCAAAGCGTATCTTTCTACATAATAATCTAGGACGACTCTGCTGGGTGCTAGCTGAAGGGTAGTTTCTGTTTTGGAATTTTCGCCCTCAGTGTATGCGTTGATGCTGATGGAAAATCTGTTTTTGATACTGCGGGCAGCTATGAATAATATTTTAACAGTGATTTTTCTCATATCATTCGAGAATATATTGTAGAGGTAGGCTTGGATTCAATATTGATTTTTCATTGAGACGGTTGGCGAAGTTCTATCCACCACAAATGATAATTTTTTTTTTAATACAAATTGCAAAAGGACACTATTTTCTATTTTCCGCCATCGGACGAAAATAAATTCCAAAAACTGTAGGTATGGAACAAACCAAACTGCAACAAGTGCGCTTCAATATTGAGCTTTCACACTATTTCTTCGTTATCGGCAATAAGGTGTAGATTGGAAGCTACATTTTAAACCACTTATAGGTATTCGGTGACAATTTTTGGTTTGTTTGAAAACGTTTGATTTGATAAGAATTTTTCGCTGACAAAAAATTGCAAATGCTTTAATTTAAGGAGCCTAAGAATTAGGGATACAATGCCTAAGATTAAGAGTGATGCATTTTTTCCGAAATTTATATTTCAGTTTTGAGAAAAATTGATTAAACAAATATACAGTTCGATTCAATTGGATAGTCACAGTCAAAAAAAAAAAGACATGCACCGCCTAATTCCACAATAAAGAACAAGTGCTTAGGATTTGCAGCGCATGACATGTGAAAGTGATGTATTTATCTTCTTTATACATGAACAAACTCATGAGATTTTCAACTCCTCTTCTTACTTCAGGAGATATATACATGAGACTAGGGAGACACTTCTTCAACGACTTGGAGGAACTTTCTGACATTCCAAGCAAAAATCTATTGCAATTTGTTAACGTTACCAAATGAATTGAAATTTCCTTAGCTCTATCAGCCAGCCGACCACGAGATTTGAAAACCACAGTCTAAAGATATTAAACCGGTCTAGGACGACAAAAATAGAACAAACGATAAACGATGCACGTGTTGCTTCTATGCGCAACAAAAAACGGAGCATGGGCACCTCGCCTAAACACCATCAATTGCCACTCCTACGGTGAACATGACCATCAGCGACCTCTCCCTAAGATTGGTAAAATCCACTTGAGGAAAGGGAAAGCCCCATCGACTTATTCAGCAGTCTTGACCAATTAAACGGACATATACACCAAAGGTTATTCCTTTCAATACATATATAAGTCACATTCTTTAGGGCATCACAACGGATCTACATTGATCTAAGTGTGAAGGCAGCAAGATCAACTGCCTATTTACCCTCATAATTTGAAGTTGTTTCGATATTACTCTACTCAAGAATTAAACTTCATAAACTTATAACTTGGAGTACTTTTAAATCTCACTACTTTTAAACGCTGACCTATTATACACTGAGCTTTAGCTTTTGTTTACATGAGAACTTGTCTCTATTTTTTAACATTCATGTTTCTTGTTGTGCTACCCTTTCCACAATTAATATGTACATATATCTTTTTGGACCTCGGCAGAACTATTTAAAATATTTAGAAAAATATCGGTACTCATCGTACAAATATTAAAAAGTTGTTTTCGAAACTCTTATTTTTCTCGAAAACTACTCTGAGAATTTCGACTTTAATACCTAGATACTATACCTAGAACTATTTTTTTAGTTGCGACTTATAGGTTATTAAATCGTAATTCGTAAAAAAAAATCGAACTCGAGATTTAGATCAAAGTTGACATTACGATGATAGCGAAGACGAAAAAAAGTGGGTCTCAAAATTTTGTCTATCAGTCAATTTGTCTGTTTTTTGACTACAGATAGTAGATAGACGATACATATCTATCGTTTTCAAATTTCCCCCCAAAGGTTTTTTTTCTTTTTTTTAAGATAAAATTAACGATACCTGCCTTACGAAATTTTAGAAATTTCATAAATATTTTTTTTTCAAAAACTGATTTAAGAAAAATGCAAAAAATTTCATTTAGTTAAAGCTAGATAATGGTTTAAAATTTTTTTTCCAAAAAATGGTTATTAATAGACCCTGCCCTGGAACCATTTTTTTTTTGTTTTTGATTTTCTCAAAAAACGGCACATCCGATTTTGATAATTTTTTTAACGCTAAAGCTCCCCAAAATTTGAATATTATTGTCTATTCAAATTTTCAAAATAATTTTTTTTTTGTATTTGTATTTTTAGAAGAATTTCAAAGCTTTTATTTTCAAAACTCAATAGTTCGAAAAATCCATGCTCGATTTTTTTGTTTAAACTTGATAAATAAAAAGATCGTTTTCGATAATCGTATTTTTTTCGAAATTTCGATAAACATTATTTTTTTTCGATTAATTTTTACAATCTATAATTTAATAAAAAAAAATTGATGTTAAGATATTGCTGACTAAACCTACCATAGTACCATTTTTCCAAATTTTGAATATCTCATAACGGATTTTCATGAAATTTTTTATAAGAAGATTCCAAAAAAATTGAAAACCATTGTATTTCAAAACTTAAAAAAAAAACATTTTTTTTTTGAAAATTTTATATCGCAAAAACCGGTCAATATATTTTTTGGAAACTTAATTTTTATTCGTAAAATGAAACCTTTAAAAAACTTAAGTGTTCGTACCAAATTTTTTTCTTGAAAATGTTTTAAAAATTTGCTTATTTTTTTTAAGAAACAACTACAACAACTTATAACTTTTGTTCTTGTACTTATAAACTAATATTTGCTTGAATTACATGGAGTTGTTTTAGTCATTTAAAAAAATGAATTTCATGTTAATGAACAGTTTTCTCTAAAAACATTCATTTTTGAAATTTTTAGTCTAATTCTAAGAATGTAAAGAATTAATATGAAGGAATTGTACTATAAAATCCTTTTCATTCGTTTCATTTATTGCATAGTCAACGTGTTAAAATACAGAATTTCGGATTTACAGAGTTTTGGACTTACAGAATAACATTTATGTTTTTAGTTGCGGTGTAGGTACTATATATAGGGCAAGTTTTGCATGTGAACAAAAATCGAACTCGAGATTTTGATCAAAGTTGACATTACGATATAGCGAAGACGAAAAAATTGGTCCGGCAATTCCATCTGTGTGTCTGTATGTCTGCACCTCGATCTACAGCCTAAACTACTTAGGGCAATTTCTTTAAACTCGGTACTTAAGGGTGTTCGGTGATTCGCTAATTTATCTCGAAAATGGCTACAACGATTTTGATAAAAAAAAAGTAAAGTGTGCTACTATGTGCATGGACTACCTTTTGGACAAATTTAAGGAAAAAATGTTAAAATGTTAAAAACAGCTGTCATAGGACGGTTTTTTTGATTTTCGACTATCTCATTAACGGCTCTAACGATTTAAACAAAAACTTGTTTCTTCACCCATCCTAGGTGTTATTTCCGTCGGTGTCAAAATTATAGCATATTTAATATACATATAACTTTTTTTGAATTTAATTTTTTCAGAATTTTAAAATCAATTAATACCTAATTAATTAATGCCTAATCGGCAAACAATCATAATTTTAAGAAAAATAATAAATTCAAATACTAGTTCTGACTGCAATATTTTATTGTCTTTGTATACATATTAGATACAAAATCAATGATATTCTTTATAATTTGCAAACAAACTACATATATCAATTACACAAGTTCAAATAAGTGATATTGATTGACAATTTACTTCGAGCATCAGCATAATAATGCACCCAAATACAATACTGAATCTAGTATACATTGCATTACTTCGCACAGCTTAATCCTAATTTGTTCCATCACTCAAGTTAATCAATCACTCGAATTCGCCCCCTATTATCCAATATATTTGTTAATTAGGGCAAAGCCCTGACCATATCGTATACATAATTGTACTTTGTATGCGATACCTCTTCGGCCTAATTCATCCCTAATTTCGTATATAATTTATGAAGTTACAACTTGACTACTAGGTCTGCTACAACTCAAATTTACAAGAGCTTGGAAACACAAATGCGATTTTCATCGCACATTAAATTAACGAATGCACGATGAAAACAAGAAATCGCAACGCTGAAAAGAGTCCAGTTAGATTAATATATTTAAGACGATGTAGGAATTAAATGAATCAATAACTTAATGCTCCCACTTGCGATTGAATTAATTACATTTTCGTAACAAAATAAAGCATTTTTGAATTTCAATCGTGCGATTTCTTATTCGCAGAAATGACACCTAAAATCATAAATCGGGAGAAAACCAAAACTTCAAAATTTTTCAGTTTAGCACTTCAAAAGGAAATAGATCGCGACACAACTACGAACATGGTGGACGAAGAAATAAAATGCCTTAACATTTCATAGGAAATATCTTTTCGAATCAGCGTATTGTACTGTCAGAAAAAACAAGATGTTAAATGCTGTTGGAAGGTCTTCATCTTGCTTTGCTGTCCAAGTTTGGAATAAATGAGTTAGAGGCAATAGAAAAATTTCAAAGATGCCTTCTGAAGACACTGTTCAATCTTCCGATAAAAAGTTCATCCTATGCTCTACATCTAGAGGTGGGGCTAGCTAAAATTTACACTTACACTCTCAAGTTGGATGCAGACTGCTGGTTCATCAAGGCAACCAAACAAATGACATTGCCCGAACTTAGAAACGTGGATTTTTGGGTGGCAAAGTGGAAAGACTTAGGCAGACTGGAGAAACATTGAAACTGGATCACAGTAATTTGATGCACTTTAAAGAACTGATCCACAAAATAATCTAAACATACGAAGACGCTGTAAGGATCAAAGAAGCTCAGAAATCACGAAGCAGAATTGAAGCAAGTTACTTTAACAATGCGTAAACTTCTAAGGATATATATCGATTTTTCAAGACAAGATGTGAAGTCCTAAGGCTAAAGAATACCACTTTCATCTCATTAGTGTATATCGCTTATTTGTACAACGTCGAATTTCATGCTTTGGACAATTGCATTGTTAAACTTTTGTGTTGGTACACATTTATTCCCATTTTATCGCATTTTCTTTGACTATACGCAAGAATTCCAGTGATAATTGTTCGCAATCCGGTTGAATATTCTTCTTAAGGGCTGCCATTATCTGAGGCTTTTTGGCATAAGCCCGCGACTTCAAGTAGCCCCAAAGAAAGAAGTCTGGGATGGTTAAATCGGGCGATCTTACTGGCCAGGCCAAATCGCCAAAAGGGGAGATTACGCGACCAGGAAACGCTTCCTTAACAATATCCATTGTGGCTCGCGCTGTGTGAACGGTTGCACCATCTTGTTGAAACCACATGTTCACCAAGCCCCGCTCATCCGATTGCGGCAGTAAGAAGTCGTTTATCACGCCAATTCTCCAGTACGCACTGTATTGTGTATTGCATACGGGCACTGTATTGCCGATGGCGTTCTCAAAAAGTATGACCCAATCACTCCTCCCACGTGAACGGATTTTTTTATTGAAAAATTGTAAATATTTAAAATAATTTAAATGAGAATAAAGCCTAATTAAATTGAATTGCATTGACCACACACCACACAGTGGCCTAGAGTGGAATTAATGAGTAATGACTCTTCATGCATCACACGCCGAATTTCAGTGCCTAAGAAACGAAAATTTTGCTTAGTGACGCAAACCGCTTAAGTGAAAATGCCTCTCGTCTCTCATGATTATTTTCGACACAAAATCGTCCTCTTCGTTGTTGATATTGAGGATCGCTTTACACAAATTGACACGAGACGAGTTTACACTTTGTACGAGAACATGTATGTAAGTCGTTCACTAAAATTCGCTGTAGCGTCCGCCTGGAGATATGCAATTGCATGAGCCGTCATCTGGTTGATGTTTCTTCGTTCTCAGTGACATCGGCACCCACAGCCGTGATTCTCGGCCAAACGACCAGAACCTTGGTGGCCATGCCCTTCATAGTCTCCTGTGGTTTCAATCTGTTCGAGTCAAGTAGCTGTGCATCGGAATGTTTGCCTAGTTGTCGCGACACGGTTAGGAAATCGACGTCGAAATCCACACTGCACTCACACCACCAACCGATTGCCAAAAAAATCGACACGATTATTCCACGTTCTTGCGGAGTGCAGTGCTCCCTTACTTGTCTGTTTGCGTATACTGCAGCTGTCTATTTCACAAATGTCAAATACGATTGACGTAGGACGCCATTTGTATAAATTATAACATATTCTCATAATTTTAGTGATTAATTTTATGACACCTTGCATAACAGAAACATTTGCATCTCTCAGCAATGTTTCATGGCATTCATTATTTTATCGTTTTTCCTACAACAAGTCTCCGGGTCTAGGGTCTTTATATCAGCCATATACCTTTCATTTGAGGGGCTTGATGAAGACTTCAGTCTGCTTAGTGCATTAGACTGTTATGCCTCAGGTCTCCAGCCTCTGCCACTTAAAATACAAAAAAAATTCTTTTTGATTTCACAACATATTTACGACAAATTTACGACAATTATTTATGCTATCCTTTTTCTTTTTCGAGTTCATTTAACCCTATTTTGGGGGGTGGTAGTGCTAACTTGATTTTCAAGTTAGCATTACCAGGGGTTATTTTTTAAAAAATTAGTGCTACAAAATTTTTGATTTTACAACATATTTACGACAAATTCACGACAATTATTAACACTGTCCTTTTTCTTTTTCGAGTTAATTTTACCCTATTTTGAGGGGTGGTAGTGCTAACTAGACTATCAAGTTAGCATTCCAGGGGTTATTTTTTAAAAAAACAAGCGCGACAATGTTTTTCGTTTCACGACAAATTTACGACAAATTCACGACAATTAATCCAATTATTACATCTTGAAAATTTTGAAGTGGTAGTGCTAACTTGGCGGACATGTTTCAGGTGCTCTACAAACTCCTTGTGCCTCTAATTAATTTTTTTAACTATACAATTTATTATTAGTTTGGAGATTTTTCTAAAGCATACACCACTTCAATTTTTTTTCCAAAAGTTCTTGATAAACCAAGTTGATTCAGTTGATAGTTGATTGGCAAAATAATTACATATTATAAATTTGGTTCGATGAAAGGCAATACAAATATTGCTGAATTAGATATTTGCACGGCAACTGTTGTTAGCATTTTCGTAACATGAGAGAAAAAAAACTACAAAGGAACGTAATATAAAACCGAGGTTAAATACCTATTAAGTGTTCCGGGGCATTTTGTATGTGAAACACCCCTTCATCAAAAGCATATTGCTTTGCTGGCATTGTTTGCTGGCTCAACCACATTATTCGCGTGTACAATCTACATAGATACACACATGCAGGATGCTCTTGTTGATTTATGCAAATCTATCGAATCAAAATAATAGAACAATAAATTTGCATATTTCAAATTAAAATTGCCTATGATGATGTTTGCAGACCTTTGGCGCCACATTTACTAAATACATATCCGAGTACTCATTTTATGTATATGTATATAGCAGATATGTAAATACGAGTGTGTGTGTGCTTACATGTTTTTAGATTAAATGCAAATTCCATCCAGCTTCGGAGAGATGATGGATTGTCTATCGAATTATCGGTTCAAAATTTCGGTGCATATTGTCAGCCCGATTAATATACTATCTCGATGGAAAGAGTAAAATGAGCGTTTAATTGTTTGCATTGTATTTTGATTAGCGGTGCTTTTAAGAAATCCTTCCAATACTTGCGTAATTTCAACTCGTTTTGAGGTAATATTCAATGCAAACCATGACTGTGATTGATAAATAAAACAAGTCTTTGATGTTTAAATATTTTGAGAGACAAATGCATTTTTGGCATCCTAATTATTTAAACATCCCTTTTAACCCCTTTTCATTGCGTTTCCACAAATCAAAATAAACTTTCACGTCCATAGACCACAATATCTAGGTATTTAGCATTACTGAATAATATCGAAACCTGCGGAGCCATGGTTAAAGAAAAAGTGTGTTCAACATCAGATACCTACCTACTTTATGAAATCCTATAGTTTCCTACAGCCCTCAACCATTCCAGTGTGATTTTTGTCGGCAGAAATCAAGCAGACTAACAATTTTCTACCGACCGATTTTTTATGATAGGAGACTCTCTATGAGGATCTATCACTTTCTCGCAAACGGCAGTACTCATGATTCATGAAGCATTTATCTTTTCGAATTCGTGTGTTATATCGGCCGAGGATCCAACTCAGACTTCCGGAATGACAGTCCAATACACTTTTTAAAAATTGTTCAATAATTAAGTAGCTCCAAAAAAAGCTTATGAAAGAAGAATTCTTAAGCTTAAAATATTACAGAAATAGGGTCATATGCTACTCGTAGAAGATGAGAAAGAAGATTCTGAATAATGAGAAAGTAAAATTCCAAAAATGGTGTTCTTTGGCAGATATTGTCAGTAATGTCTTAACTTCAATTTTTACTTGCGACTTATACAGTGACGAGCAAAAGTGGTCAAATGATTTCGCTTTTTTGAAAAATTGATTTAAGTAAAGAAAGTTTAATAAAATTAAACTTTTTTTTGTTTTGTTTATTTAACTCACACTTATTATGTATAATAAAATTTTCAAAAAATAAAATATTATACAAGCAAAAAAAATAATAATAATTTTCTGGTTTTGTCAATTATGCACATTTTAGTTGCACGAGATTTAACATCCTTTGTTCATTGAGAGATGTTCCTCTCTATTGTGCTTTGTTTGTTTAACTGTTATTTAACAAGTAATAGTTAAGATAATTTTATTTGTTGGTAGTTTGTTGTGGGTAAATCGTTCATTTTAAAACGTGTAAAGCTGAATATTGTCAAAATGAAAAAAATTCGTAAAAATATCTACCGTCGACCGCAATCGCATTATTTTTTTTTACTAAAAAGTGGTAAATCATTGCGTGAAGTGTCCAAAATTTTGAAAATTTCAAAACGTCTGTACTTAATATTTAAAAAAAAACAAAAACATCGATGTCCCCCAATGAAAAAAGGACGGAAACGACTACTTTATGATTTGGAACCTAGAAGAATGGAAACAGAGTTGAGAAGTTGTGGGTCCGAAACACCTAAGCAGGCAGCCCAAAACATAGATAAGCCAGTTAGTGAATGCACTGCACACCGGGTACTCAAAGAATTGGGTTAAACGAGAAAAATGTCAAAAGAATAGGAACGGATGCTAGATCTTTTTATTGGTCACGTCCTGGAGAACCACTTCAACAACATCAAGTTCAAAAGACCGCGAAGCATGGAGGAAGTTCGGTGATGGCTTGGGGCTCTTTCTCGTGGAACTCTGTTGGTCCTTCGGTGAAAATCGATGGCATCATGAACAAAGAAAAATATTTGAACATTTTGAACACAAATTCACCACCATTTACTGTATCAACAGGCTTCAATGATTGTTAAATAACTTTTCAGCAGGACGAAGATCCAAAACACATGTCGAAATTGTCTCGGAATGTCTGAGAAATCAACAGTTTACGACAATGACATGGCCGTTAAAAAGCCCTGACCTTAATCCAATTGAAAATGTATGGTCAATTGTGAAGCGACTGTTGGGGCAGCCCAAAAATCACCCATCAAACACTCAGGAGCTTTGTCAACGAATGGAGCTGGAATGGGGTTGTATTCCAGAGCAATTTCTCCATAATTTGGTGGAAAGTATGCCAAAGCGTTGCTCCCAAGTAATTTAAAAAAAAGGTTTATGGACTAAATACTTAAGAAAAAACATTGATTTTAAACGTGCATAATTGGACAAGTCTAAAAACTAATGGAATATTTTTTGTTTTGTATAATATATTATTTTTTGAAAAAGTTATTATAAATAATAAAATTTAGTTAAATAAACATTATGAAAAAAATAAAAAAAGATTTTAATTCTATTAAAAACTCTTACTTTAAATCAATTTTTCAAGCAAGCGAAAACATTTGACCACTTTTGCTCGTCACTGTAGGTATAGTACCTACAAGGCAAGCTATGCATTCGTTAGAAATAAAATGCACGACTGGGTCGCACGAACTTGCTCCTATGTAACAGACTAAGAATTTCAAAAATGAATGTTACTAGAGAAACTGTTCGTAAGCATAAAATTCATTTTTTAAATGACTAAAAAAACTTCTTTAGTAGTTAAAGGTTAGAATAGGATGCCATATGATTCAAGCAAATATAGATTTATGCAAGAACAAAAATTATAAGTATTTGTAGTGGTTTCTTAAAAAATAAGGTTTTATATAAGAAAATTTTAAAACATTTTTAAGAAAAAATGTTGGTACGCCAATTTGAAGTTTTTATTATTGTATGAATAAAAATTAAATTTACAAAAAAAGTATTGAGCTGTTTTCGAGACATTGAATTTTCAAAAAAACAAAAAATTGATTTTTTTTTTCAAAATTCAAAAAAATATTTTTCTTATTATCCCAGTGAAATGAGTGTAGAAAAGTAGTGTCAGTTTGAGCTCCGTTAAATTTCATATTTTTTATAGTAACAAGCAAAGTGATTTTGAAATACAATAAATTAAAACATTTAATAACCATTTTGTTACCTAAACTTTTAACTTTGTGGTCGCATAAGTGTTAATATTTGTTAATATAAGCAAAAACAATTTAACAAATTGCTTTTTCAACGTTTTCTTACCAATTTTGAGTGAAAATAATGGATAATAAGGAGCAAGTGAGAAAGACGAGGTCTGCGAAAATCATTACACCTATCTCACCACATTGCGGTTCACCATCGACATCACGCTCTCAAGAGAATTTGTGGCAAACAATTAACACTCGATTGGACTCGTTTGAAAACGAAATAACGGAATCAATAATTTCACATATAAAAACAGAAATTAAAACTTTAACTAACAGCCTCTCTGAGCGAATTAATTTAATCGAGACTGATCTTAAAAAACAATTTCACACACTCGAACAGGACATCACTAGAAGAATTAACATAGTCGAAGGTCATTGCAACCGATTGTTTGATGTCGAACGATTTATTGGCTTTGAAATCACAAATGGCTGAAAACAACAACACCGAACTTCAAAAGCAAATTCTTGCACTGGAAAGGAAAAATATTGCTGGCGATGTAGTTATGCATGGGATACCTTTTAATGAGGAAGAAAATCTTTCCGAAATTTTTGACACAATGTGCGTTAAGATAAATTTCCCGAAAATAAAACCAAATTTTATCATTCGAACAAGGCCTACAAAAAACTCAACAAGCAGCGCGATCATCATTAAGCTTCCGCACGCACAATGCAAAATCGACTTGCTTAGACAAATTGCACAATATTACAAAGCAAATTCAAAACTTGTTACGTTGAGTGATCTTGGCTTCGCGAGCAACAATTTTGTGCGTGTGTATGAGTGCCTTACTAAAAAAGACCACCAAATTTTTCTTAAAGCGAGAGAACTTAAGAGAGACCGCTGCCTACATTCTGTTTTTACGCGAAATGGGAAAGTTTACATACGAGAATTCAGCGATAGCTCCCCAATACACATAACTAACACTGTATCACTTAACTGCATTCGCTCTTCTTCTTGTCATACAAGAGGCAATAATAATTGTCCTCCCACGATTACAAACAATACCGTTCCCGATGTCAACTCAACAGATGATACTACGAGTACCATTGATGTGAGAATCATAACACCTGTTGCTGATAATATTGCTGGAGAGCCCCATCTGGGTGATTAGCTGTTTTATTTCTTGTTTTGATTTTTGATTTCTTATTTTTTTTTGTTTTTGTTTTGCATTTCTTGAAAAGAAAATCACAGTAACATTCTAATTTCTTTTGCTGACTGTTCAAATTTTTGCATTAGTAAATTCATTATATAAATTTATGAAATTCTTAACGTAGCTTAATTGTTCACACTTTCTTTCTTTTATGATGATTATGGTTTTGATAATGATTTACCACACAAAGATCAATTATTACTTTAAATGGTTTTGTTTGGCTTCCTGGTTTGTGGGGTTTATGTTCTCTCTGCAGGTGGTGGGTTTATCTGAATTTATACCTTATTGGTATGGTTTTAGGTTTAAATCCAGATATTGTTAGGGTCGCTCTTAATGTGTTGTGTGGTGCACATATTGGGCTCAATGTATGTCATACAAATCCAGGAAGTTTACGCTCTAAACACACAGTTTTGTACCAGATGCTGAGTACTTCAAGAATGGATGTTATTATGGTGTCAGAATCATGGCTCCATAAGGAAATTCATTCTAAACTTGTTCACCTACCGGGTTATAATTTGTTTAGAAATGATCGGATTGATAGGATAGGAGGTGGCGTGTGTATGTTTGTTAAAGACTGCATACATGCAAAAATCATATACTGCTCGAGTAGGTCAATCATTCAGTTTCTGTGTGTTGAGATCAGTGACTTAAATAATAAAAAATATTTATTAGTAGTTCTATATGCTCCACCTCAAACTTTTTGTGAAGCTAATATCCAGGAACTTGAAGATATGTTAGAAAGGTTAGGTGGTAAATATGAAGACATCTTAATTGGCGGTGATTTTAATGTAAATATACTGGTTAATAATAGCTTGGCAAGATACTTTAAATATTTTTGTGACCGAATGTGTCTTTCAATTGTGAACACGCGTTGGCCTACCTGCTTCAAGTCATCAGATAATCCATCGCTAATTGACATGTTTTTAACAACTTCAGTGGCTAAAGTGCTAGGGAACGACCAAGTAAGGCCCACATCGGATTTTATTCATGATATTATTTATTGTTCATTCAAGTTTGAAACGGTTAACTTAGATAACACCAGATATATAAGTTACAGATCGTTTCAAAACATTGATTTTGAAGGTCTTCAACTTTATAGCAGTAATCTAAACTGGGATAATATATATCATACCCCGGATATAAATAGCAAAATTTGGCTTTTAAATAGCTTAGTTAACTCCTTATACGAAAACTATGTACCTCTTGTAACCAAACGAATAAAATCTACAACTTGCCCCTGGTACAATAACCGAATTAAATGTTTTATTGAAGAGAGAGAACGATTTTTTAAAAGATACAAACGAAATCCAACTGAATATAACAAGAGGCAATATTGTGTCACTCGAAATAATGTAACGGCTATTATTCGTTCATCTAAGAGGTATTTCCTTTTAAATAAACTAGATCCATCACTTAGTTCAAAACAACTATGGAAGAATTTAAAAGGTGCCGGTATAGTTGCGACCAAAAATATGTCTGAGTGTTCATTTAACCCTGATGTTATGATGTCACAATTTGTTCCAAGCAGTTCAAGCTCCTCTTTACTTGAAGATGTTAATTACCCTGATTCGAACATGGGCTTTTCCTTTAACTGCATCGAATTAGGTGATGTTATTGATTCAGTTCGTTCTGTTAAATCGGATGCCATCGGACCTGATGATATATCTCCAAAGTTTATAAAGTTAATTTTACCCTTAATTGTGCGGTATGTTAAGCATATTTTTAATTTCTGTATTTGTAGAAGTATTTTTCCGATGTGCTGGAAGGAGGCCAAAATTGTTCCTATCCCTAAGAAAACAAGTCCATCTTTGCCAGCTGACTTCAGACCCATAAGCTTGTTACCCTATCTCTCAAAGCTTTTTGAAAAAGTTATTCAAAATCAAATGTTAAACTTTTTAAATGAAAATAACATGATTTCTCGCTGGCAATCTGGATTTCGGGTCAAGCATAGTTGTGAATCAGTAGTCATCAAAGTTACAACAGACTTGCGGATGGAACTAGATTTTGACAAATTTGGTGTATTATTGTTATTGGACTTTTCAAAGGCGTTTGATTGTATTGATCATTCAATTCTTATGTCAAAATTGAGAAATAACTTTAGCTTTTCAAGTACTGCTATACGTTTACTGCAGACCTATCTCAAAGACAGGATTCAAACAGTTAAAACTGATAGTGGTGTTTCAAGACCACTTACCATAAACCAAGGAGTCCCACAAGGCTCTGTTTTAGGTCCGCTTTTGTTCACACTGTTTATAAATGATCTGCCTGATAGTATAGAATCATGTAATATTCAAATGTACGCAGATGATGTCCTTATATATTTTAGTCGTCCATCTGGGCTAATAGAAGACCTAGTAGAAAGAATCAATGAGGATCTTTCGAGGATACAACTATGGTCCACTCAAAATAAACTAAAACTCAACCCTTCAAAGACTTTAGCGATGCTATGTTCAAGGAGAGATATCAGTACCCGAGAATTTCCAAACATTATTCTCAATGGAGAAATTATACCATATGTTGAAAAAGTGAAATATCTTGGGTATACGTTGAATACAAATTTGAGCTGCTGCGATGCTATTTCGAGTACAATCGGAAGAATATATTCTGGACTGAGAAGTTTGAGGGCATCTGCCAGTCTCCTTCTCCCAAACATGAAATTGCGTTTAGTTAAAAGCCTCATTATACCATTTTTCTTACACAACTGTTCCGTATATCCAACCTTGGACTACGACTGTAAACGCAAAATAAACGTAGCATTCAATGACTGTTTACGCTTCATTTACAATATTCCAAGACAGACCAGTGTTTCACACCTTAAGTCAACTATCTTTGGAATTTGTCTTAATGACTATTTTCAGTTGCGTATTATGATGAAGCTTCATTCTATCATACAAAATAAATGTCCTGTTTACCTGAACGAAATGCTTCGATTTTCCCAATCTCCTAGAGGTGTACGCCTTATATTGCCTAGGTTCACGCACACCATTGCTGAGCGATCATTTTTCGTGGCAGCAATTAAACTGTGGAATACTCTTCCGGTTGAGTTGCAGAGGTCACGAACACCCACTGAGTTGCAGAGGGGATTACTTGCACATTTTTCCCACAACACTTGAAGCCAATTAATATCTATTATTTCCTTTTTCTTTTTATTGCTGAATTGATTGCGAAATACTATTTTGAATTAAATAATATTAATAATATTAATGCATTTATTTTTAATTTTTTTTAATTTTTAATTTCTTAAATAAAATAATTTTTCTCACTCTTTCAATTTGAATTAAAATACTGTAAAACATTTTTTTTTTTTTTGTAAATTTATCTTTTTATGCTTTATTATAAGATATTAAATCTTGAAGCATTATGTCATACTAAGTTTGTTTAAATAAATAAAATAAATAAAATAAATAAAATATACATTGAGATATAGAAGAACTTAAAGTTTTTAAATGCAATGATTTTTAAACTTTTTAGAAGCTTCTTTCTACGAAATTTCATTAAAATCCGTTATGCTGATAATGAGAAATTCAAAATTTTAAAAAATCGTTGTATGTTAGGTACAGTCGGTAATATTTTGTTTCCATTTTTTTTTATTAAATTACAGATATTAAAAAATAATAGAAAGAAAAAAATTTAAGCGAAATTCTCGGAACCGTTTTCGAGAAAAATACGATTTTCGAAAACCATTTTTTAACATTTGTATGGAGGGTACCGTTATTTTTAGGTAAAATGAATTTATTTTGCTCATATATTGTAGATTATTTTTCCAAACTTTTATTTATCAAGTTTTGAAAAAATCGAGCATGGGGTTTTCGAAATATTGAGTTTTCAAAAACAAACTTTTTTTTTTAAAAATCCAAAAAAAATTGTTTTGGAAAATTTGAATACACAATAATATTCAAACTGCTGTGAAGCTTTAGCATAAAAAAAATTATCAAAATCGGTGGTACCGTTTTTGAGAAAATCAAAAACAGAAAAATGGTCCCAGGGGGGTACCAAAACTACTCATTTTTTTGAAAAATTTTTTCGACCATTACCTAGGTTTAGCTAAACTAATTTTTTTGATTTTTTTTAAGAAAATCGCAGGGACAGTTTTTGAGAAAACAAAATATTTATAAAATTTCGGAAAAAAATCGTATGGCAGGTACCGTTATTTTTGGTCATAAGAAATCAAATCAAAAAACATCTACCAAGTTTGAAGAAAATCGACCGAGCCGTTTAGCTGTAATCGAACAGACAGACAGACAGACAGACAGACAGACAGACAGACAGACAGACAGACAGTCAGACAGTCAGACAGACAGACAGACAGACAGACAGACAGACAGACAGACAGACAGACAGACAGACAGACAGACAGACAGACAGACGGACAGACAGACAGACAGACAGACAGACAGAATTGCTAGACCCACTTTTTTCGTCTTCGCTATCGTCGTAATGTCAACTTTGATCAAAATCTCGAGTTTGATTTTTTTTACGAATGCATAACTTGCCTTATAGTACCTATAAGTCGCAAGTAAAAATCGAACTCGATATTTTGATCAAAGTTGACAAAACCATGATAGCGAAGACCAAGAGGAGGAAGAGGAGTCTCTACGCACTTTCGCACTTAAAGTACCATGCTACTGAGGATGTTCTGAGACAAGTTTATTACGCATTGGTAGAGTCAAAGCTGAGATATGGCATACTTGCCTGGGGAAACGCAGCACCAACACACATCAACAAGCTTCAAAAACTTCAAAATTCAGCTCTAAGAATAATTCAACATAATAACAGACAGCAAACTGAAAACAAATTTCGGGTACTTAAAGTCGAGCAAATTTTCAAGATGACCACAATTCTAGAATATCACGGCAACAACCGCTTTATTCGCCCGATACAACATCACCTTAATACCAGACAACGCGCACTAGGTGTACTTCAAATACCACGACACTACAACACGTATGGAAAGAGACAGTTGCAATACGTTGTCCCAATAATCATCAATTCAATGCCTCAAGAACTTAAGCAAATACAAAATTATAAAACAAGAAAAAAGCAACTAAAATTTTTTCTTTTTAAACGATAACAGTAATTAAATCCTTAAAAACAAAAAAAAAATGTAAACTGAACTATAAAATTTATTTTGAAATGTAACTTTTTTATGCTTAAAATAGCTCACTCTATCTAACTAAAATAATTATAAGTACAATCTTCTGCAGAAAAGCTTAGGCTTCGCAGGAACATATAAATTGTAAATTTTATTTAGTAGATAATAAAGCTTAAAAAAAAAAAAAAAAAATTGGGTCTCTGTCTGTTCAACTACAGCCTTAAAGGCTCAGCCGATTTTCTTTAAACTTGGTAGATGTCATTTTTATTTTTCCCCCCATACGTTTTTTTCTTTTTTTTTTAAGACCAAAAATAACAGTACCTGCCATACGGTACAACCGATTTGGATAATATTTTCATGCTAAAGCTCCCCAAAAATTTTGAATAGAATTGTGTATTTAAATTTTTAAACAGTTTTTGTTTTTTGATTTTTAAAAAAAGTTTAATTTTTTTTTCAAAACTCAATATTTCAAAACCCCATACTAGTTTTTTTTTATCTTAATAAATACAAGTTTCTCAATATAATCTACAAAATGTGAGAAAAAATGTATCTTACCTTAAAATAAAGGTACCCACAATACAAATGTTAAGAAATGGTTTTCAAAAATCGTATTTCTCTCGAAAACGGCGCCTAGAATTTTGATAAATTTTTTTTCTTTCGATTAATTTTTACGATGTATAATCAAATATGTATTGAAATTAAGATATTACTGACTGTACCTACCATACCTAGAACTATTTTTTCAAATTTTGAATTTCTCATTATTGGTTTCACGGATCTTAATGAAATTTTTCATAGAGAAATTTCTTAAAAGTTTGAAAAACATTGCATTTCAAAACTTAAAAAAGAATATTTTTTGAATTTAAAAAAAAAATCTATTTTTTTTGGAAAATTCGATACCTAAAAAACGGTTACATTTTTTTTTTTTGGAAATTTAATTTGTATTCGTACAGTAATAAAACCTTAAGTTGGCGTATCAATTTTTTTCTTAAAAATGTTTTAAAATGTTTTTATATAGAAGCTTATTTTTTAAGAAACCACTACAACGACTTAAAGTTTCTTACATAAGCTAATATTTGCTTGAATCACATGGCAACCTGTTCTTAGCTCTAACTACTAAAGAAGTTGTTTTAGTTTTTCTCGAATAACAATTATTTTATAAATTTTGAGTCTTTTACATAAGAGCAAGTTCGTGCGACCCAGTCGTGCATTTTATCTTATACATATTGTAAGGAACTGTTAATTGACAAGTAATATTTTTTTTTTGAAAATTTTAATATGCAAAACTATTTAAGCTTTTAAGGGGCTTTAGGATATTAAATTGAAAAAATTGTTGTACCGTTTTTGAGAAAATCGAAAACAAAAACAAATGTTTTATGGGAGGTACAATAGGTTTCAACCATTAGGTACCTTTTTTTAAATAAAGCTTTTTGAATTTTCTTTTAAATTTAAAGAACAGTTTTTGACAAAAAAAAATATTTTATTTTAGAAAAAAATTGTTTTGTAAATACTCGTAGTACCGTTATTTTTGCTCTAAAAAAAAAAACGAAAAAAAAGTAGCCCTGGCAGAGCCGAGTCGGAAACAAATATTCAAAACAACAATTGTGAAGCTAAAATCGATTTTGACAAAGTTGAATTAACAGGACCTAAAGCCAAAAAATATTTTGCGAACTAGATACACCAGGTGCCTTGAGCGTAACAAAAATTATTTGAGGGCAGATTCCGAGAAATTCTGGTTCCAATGCGAAATTTGTTTAAAATGGTTGCATGAATTTTGTTGGAGGTACCAGTACATGTCCTAATAATAATAATAGATGTAATGAACAAAACATAAGTTTCATAATTATATCCATAAGTACTTTTCATATTGAGTATTTTGAGTCAAACGTGAGGTTTCTTACTATAACTTCATTTTGACGCATCGATAAAGGTACTCCAACTGATAATTTTTTCTTCAATTTCAAGCATTGAGCTCTAGAAATTAATGTACGATATACATTATGTAGATGGAAATCTTGAAATTGCTTTAAATTGAATTACTACTTTGAATATTATAGTTAAAGTCCAAACCAAAAATAAATAATCATAATATAGAGAGCCTAGAAAGAGAGAGAGAGAAAGAAAATCAGAAAAAGAAGACCAATCGACCAAAAAGCTCTAACAATGCTGAATTTCGGTGCAGAGCATAAATTGTATGCCTTAAGTATTTTCTTAAAAGTCCACTAGGGTTAAAGTTTTTTGCAGACCTTCCGCATGCCAGACAGTCCAAAGTACTAACCATTATGCCAAAAAAAAATCGAAATTTTTTTATTGGGATCCTATTTCAAGCAATTTGAAAAATTATGGATTATGGTTATCTTTACAATTTTTGAGCAGAGTGCGAGCTTTTAAGAAAGTTGAAGGCGATATGAAAGGAAATACCGATGTACATTCGTTTTAAATGTCTTAAAATCGAAATGAGAAGGAAATACTCGGCCAAGTAAAGCATTCCACTCGAAAAAGGAAAGAATCTTTGAATTCATCAGTTTCGCTCAAGGGTAAACTGGTTGGCATTTTTTTTAACCGTAAGGATTACGGTTGAATTGCCTTTCAAAACAATTTAATGGGCAGACAAAAGATAATTGATGGATATTAAAAAAAAGAGAGTGGGACATAAGACTGAGCCCTGTGGCACACCAGCTTTTTTTGAATTTCAGGCTTAAAACCATCCACTATTAATTGCATGGTTCAAAAATTAATTGTCAATCCAACGAAAGAGAGATCCATCAATACCAAATACGTGTATTTTCGAAAAGTGAGCTTGATAAAAAACTTTATCAAATGCTTGCAATAAACGTATATATACATATAAATACTACTTGTATATTAATTTTAAGAGCTTGATTCGTCGAATTAGAGGAATCTATAAGTGTTTTCCTTCTCTTTTTCTTACTATCATGAATTAGTGAATTTGAAGAATTTTTGTTTCATAAAGAACTCACGTTAAGTTTGATTGAAAAATGATTATTCACGGAATTCCACAAGTGATTTATGAATATTGATCAATTTGATAATCTGTAAATTTAGGACCAGAATGGAAAATTGAATGCATTCCTTTCAAAATGATAAAATTTCTTTTAATAAGACAAAATGTTCTTTAAATCTGCTGCTCTTTCATAAGTATGACTACAAAATTTGGTTAAGAGTATTTAGGGAGTCGTTTTATAAACTTCAAGAATGAATTTCTCGCTTTTGAATATCCATGTTTAAAATTCTAAGCTTTTCGAACGTTCAAGAGACCAAGTAAGTACGACCTGCACGTGCACACTATTTAATTTAGTTAATTTAAAATCGCGTTTCCTGCCAAAATTATAAAGAACCACCTTTATTGGCTCTACAGTTATGTATATCGTAAAAGGGAACCTTTTCACTCAATTTGATCGACCACACAGACAATTTTTTTGTCGATTTTGTTTTATCTATCAAGTTCTACAAATGCTTTATAGTGTCACGTCGGTTGAGTCGGATTTTCTATGTCAGCTCACCACTTAAGATAAATCTACCAAAGCTCACAAACTTAAATGTATGTACCCATTTATAGCAAATACCCTTTTCATTTATTTATTTCTTCACTCCAATGCAAGCAGTTCTTAAATTATTATTAAATTAATAAAATTTCTTACAAAAAAAAGATCCAAACAGAAAAATGCTTAAAACAATTTCCCATTCCATAGCTGAGGGTAAGCCGCTTCTTTTAAGTTCCGTCAATTCCATTCACACACCGAAACAGATGAACCTAATGGACGCAACACAATCTAATGGAATGTTTGACACTTCCAGAGGGTTCGTGGACATTCAATTGAACCACAAAAGGGACCTCTGGTTCAAGTTGGTCTACCACACATCCTCATACTCCAGTCTATGAAAGGACATTCTGAAATTCTATTCATTCAGGCAATGCCAATGCCGATGCCTTTGTCGACTGGATGTCTAGGTATCTTCTCCTCGCGTTTGTCTCAATTGTTATTGGATTTTGTTTTAATTAAACAGAGAAAAGAAAAAAAAAAAAGAAGAAAAATCAGCACAAACAAACTAAATAAAAAAAGAAAGCTTTGACACTCTAAAAACTTGCAATCGGATTCCTGCAATTTTCGTTTCCTATACTTAAATGCTGTATGAGTCTATGCTGGTCATGGCGGCGGCGGCGGCAGACAAATCTAAGGCGGAATATTTGTAAGCACTGCTGTGCAAAAAACTTATTAAACAAATAATTTTTAACGATTTAAAAAAAATCAACTGGGGCGATAATAATAGGTAACTACTCGTATCTTAACAACAGCTTTTAGTGAATCAGAGTCTAATGACTTGAATCTACCAGCCATTTGTGTGGTCGTTACGTGTCGGCTTAAATGGAGGGACCTACCATTTTCCACTTAGATGATGAGCATTTTTAATGACAAGTGATACTTCTGATGGATTTCTCACTACAACACAAGAGTCAAAATTTTGTTGTGTTTTTTGGTGGCACCATCTGCGAATCGACTCTAGAACTTCAGCATGACAGTCGAACGAAATAATCACTACGCCACGTCATACCTTTATACAATATTACTTATTCTGCCTTGGAAATTAAATATATGTATACCAGAAAATCTTTTACTGGCAAAAATTGTCCGATTCTTTTGATACTGCAATTTGTGGCTTACGGGTGTACAAGTTAAAGATTCCTAAATTATCTCAAAAAATGGGGAGCATGTTAATACAAAAAGTGATCTCGGTATAATGAATGTGTCAAACCCATGATCAAAGTTGTCAGAATTGAAAGTTTCAAACTGGCGGTCTTCGAACCAAAATATTGGAATTTTTTGCATCCTCCTCTCAACATGAGTATGATTATCATTAAAATAAAGGGTCTTTTGATTAGCGCGGGTAGATATTGGCGGCCAGTGGTAGCCATATTGTTTTGGTGACGTCTGTCAAATATATTGTTTAATATTCAGTTACTGATCACCAACAAGTCCCAATGATAAAACCTCAAAATGAGTGTTCGTTAGTGCAAGCTTTTGGCGCGATGTGTCCATTTAATAGTGGTCCTTCATAGTCGACTCTTAAAATTAAAAAAATAGGCTGTTGGTCGAGGACATCGCTCTTAAAATGTGACGTCGAATCAGCTTTAGCTCCGTTGTATAGAACCAGGGGCCTGTTTCTCAAATCATACACATCATACATTGTATGATATTGACATTTCTGCTGTATGATTTCTGTTTCTCAAATTTGTTGTATGATCTGCTGTCATACAACAATGTATGACCGAAGATTACACTGGAAATATTGGAATGTTGTATGATTCTGTTTCTCAGAAATTTATCATACACATCATACAGCAAATTAACCTACAATTTTTCATACATTTAATACAGCACAAAATTTTGTTGTAATTGGCTGCTGCACATGACTATTTTTAAGACTCAATACCTTGAATTTTTCCCCTAAGTACTCTATAAGTTGAATAAGTAAAATTTTTGCGGACTCTGTAACTTGAACAAAGTTTAATATTGAATTTCTTAAATTTTTGAATTTATTCAAGGTACCTGGGATGTTGGTACAGAATGCAAACGGTTTTTGTAAATGGGGAATCCCAGGAAATTTCTTTAGTATTTCCGTATAAGATTTTATTGTTTATAATCGGTGAATTTCGAAAGTGAAAAATGGGTTTAAAAAAAGGCCAAAAATTAAGAATGTTAACACTAAAACAAAAAGCTGCAAAAATTGAAAAAATTAAAAACGGAGTCAGCATTACGTCTTGTGCAAAAGAATTTGGTGTTTCAAAAGGGACATATTAAATATTAAATGTTCAAAATGTTCTGCGCAGAGTTAAGCAGAGTAAAATAACGAATTTTTTTTTCCAAGTCGTCTTAAAAACGTTTTAATTCAAATTATTTATTAATAATATCATTATTTATCTTTTAAAATCATTAAAATGAATCATTATAAAATAAAAACAACAATTCTTTAACTTGATCCAGTAACTTGCACAATCCTATACCTTGAACACTCCTGGAATGATTAATTTAGCCATATATTTAAAATTTTAATTTTGTAATCAACTATTATAATTAATTACAATTATCAATCAAAGAAAATGGTTTATACTATTGTATAGTAATTCCATAGTTTTCTTTATAAATTATCACCCATATTACTTTTAAATTAGTAAAACTTTATCTTTTTTATCTAACAATTAACTTTTTTATTTCAAGTTGAGAATTTTATTAATCTCAAATAATAATGAAATGTCAGAATCATACACATCATACAACAAAACAAATTTCATACAACACTTCCAATGAAATCTGAGAAACAGAAAATTGTATGATGTGTATGATGTATGAAAATGTTGTATGTTGTATGAAATGTATGATGTGTATGATCTGAGAAACAGGCCCCAGGTTGGAATAATAATGTTTGTACTCCGAATCGGGTGTTCTGTGTAATCCAAGGCAAAGTCTAAGACACTGCCGCTCAAATACTCGAATATTTTCCATTTGAGATGGGACAACTTTAAACCACATCGGGCACCCAAAGGCAATCATCGGCCGGTTGAGGACCATATAGCAAATCACCTTCACCCCCCTGCTGTCAAGCCAGCTGCTGAAAAACAACGTAAAAGCTCTCCTAGCCCTGGTCAGAGCAGCATTTACATATATGTCTGTCGAAATACAAATACTGATCCAACCAGATACCAAGGTACTTTACTGCACTTTTATTCGCCAGTGGGTGTTCATGTGGCCCTCGATCACCAGCTTGAGCCAGTTCTTACACGTATCCCTTGAGGCTCTATGCAGCGGAGTCCTAAACAGAACAGTTTCAGATTTCTGAAAGTTGATTTTCAACTTCCAGTCATCACAATATCGCTGAATCTTGTCGAAGTCACGCTGCAAATCCTGCGGATCCTTAAGGTTACTTACCCAGACCAATAAGTGATGATTAATCACGACAGTAAATCAAACGCCTTCGACATATGGTCGCAACTTCTTAATCGCCCAAAGAACCGCTAAACATTCCTTTTCGGTCGTAGAGTAGTTCCTTTCGTTCCTATTCAATGACCGACTAATATAACAAATAGCTCTTTCCCCATCTTCAAATTCTTACGAAATTACGGCGCTGATACTATAATCGGACGCGTCTGTTTGAACAACAAACGGCCGAGAAAAATCCGGACACGTCAGTATCGGTACCGTAACTAAACACTCTTTCTCTTTCCTTAAACTCTCGTCAAACTCCTTTGTCCAATCATATTTCTACCGTTTCTTTAAGAGATCGGTAAGAGGCCTAACTAAAATTGCAAAATTTGGTACGAATCGTCGATACCCAGAAATACGAGTAGTCCCTACAAAACTCCTTATTTCCTTCACGTTTTTCAGTGCAGGAATCCTCAACATGCTTTCCACTTTTTCAGGGTCGACGTAAAGTCCATTCCTGTCTACCACATATTCTAGAAATTTCGAAGAAGGCCTACAAAAGTTACATTTTTCCCTACCTACTTTAAGTCCTGCTTCCCTTAATCTTTTAAAATTTTCTTTGAGAATTTCTAAGTGTTTTTCGAAAGAATCGGTGACAATGATAATGTCATCTAAGTACACAAAGACAAATGGTTCTAGATCAGGTCTTAAAACAACAAGGCTGTGTACCTGCGCGATTCTTCCTTCATGGGTATCTGCCAGTATGCAGATTTAATATCAAGCAATGAGAAAAACTTCGCGTTTCGAAGCTTGGATTTTTCGATCACTCCAGATTCTAACATATTTTGGAGTTCCTGATCTATGTGTGCAGGTGACACTGAGTAGTATCGCTGCTTTATCGGTTATGCGGACGTCCTTATTTTATGCTCAACTAATTTGGTGCATCCTAAACCCTTGGTCATTGATTTAAAAAGATCTTCTAATACTAGCTCTAACTTTTTTCCCTCAATATCGTTAAGATCCGATTTTTCCCTAATTGCTACCATGTCTGTTATCGACGCCACCATCTCTTAGCTCGAAAAATTCCAAATACCTGTTCTCAAATCCAGAACTATGCCCGATAATGCCCAAAAATCGGCACCTAAGATCAAAAGGTGTAGGAGATTAGGCATAACCAGACATTATAAAAGAATGGATTTCTTCTCAACCTCCATAGGTAAAAAGACAGATCCAGCTTCTCCTGCACCGCCCCATCTGCTAACACTACTGACAACACTACATTTCTCTAATTTTAAACCTAACTCTTCCAAAATTTTCCACACATCTCCTACGATAGTGCGTGAAGCACCAGAATCAAGCAATTCCAAAAACTTGATTCCATAAATCCGCACATCTAAATATGGGCTACTATCCCTACCATTTTCCGCTAAAGTGAAACTCAAACTTTTCCAAAACTTGCCGAATCTTAATGGCCGAATTCAGACTACTATATCAACTAACTTTTTTGAGAACAAACATAAATTGAATAAAATCGAGGAAAAGCCATTCTAGGCATTCCCCTAGTTACCATTAAATACTCGTGAGTGTTTCGAAGAGCGAAGCCATTGTTACTAAATAATACTCAGACGGAATAGGAAAACATATTTTAAAACACGAACTATATTTAAAGTGGACCTTTTTTGAAAAAGACGAATTAATATCTTTAGGAAAGGAAAAGAAAAGAAGACCTTTACGCTGACAAAAAGAATTTAGGTTATTTAATAGCTTAAGAAAAATTTAGGATGTTGTGTTGTTTTGAGGTTAAGGTAGGTAAGAGTCCGCCTGACTCGATACCTCTTCAGCTCATCCGCTGGCATTCGTTTCATTCCATGAGACCGTCCGTAGACATGTCAAAGTAATAATAATATCTCAATCTCGTTAACCGTTTCACTCGAAGAATTGCTCCAAACCTGTTTATGTCACTTTTGCAAAATGCTGGCTAAGTACACCAATGGTTGATGGTACCATGATGGTTGCCCTCAACCTCGCCAGAAATTTGCAGCCGCAACGGAAGAAAAGAAGGAAACGAAGGCCAGTCATTGTTGCGGTAAATTTTACCGTAACATGATGATCTCGACTCTTGGAGCTATTTTGTACGCTATTAGATCGTCGGCATACGCAATTGCCTGAGTTAGACTACCTATCAGATCGCTGGTGTAAATGCTTAATGGAATCGGATGATATGGAAGATTGCTGTTGAAGTTATATTGCCACTTTTGAATACAAAATTTCTACCAATGAGCACGTCGCAAAGCATATACGTATATAAAGTGGTTTGCTTATGCCGAGTCTGGTCAGCTTTAGATAGAGATCTCTTAACCGCATACGGTGTCGAAAGCCTTCTCAAAATCAACCAGAAAAGCACTACTAATATCTTACTGATAATCGAAAGAAGACTTATCGACCGCAGATTCGCCGGATTGGAGATGTCGTTTCCCTTTTTCGGGAAAGGATAAACCACAGCTGTCTTGAATCGGACTAGATAATGTGCATTATTCAATGCGTTGTTAAACAGTGTGGTATAAATATCTACTGCCTCCGAAGGTAGATGTGCTTGTACAACGTTGGATGGCGTTTGCCAAATGATCATCATTGAAACCGACGAAACCGTGGTTCTTCTATCGCCATTGCGTCATTTCCTCTCGAAGCTAGAAATAGCGAAGCAGAGCTCTGTTTTCCAGGTTGTGATTCAGGCGAATGATACTCGTAGCATGCACCTTGTACAATTAAAACTTAAAAGCAGCTCCCACTGTCTCCACTCTATCCTGTGGATCTTCGCCAATAAAGAGTTCGTCGTCCAAGAGGGCGTCCTCCGGACTTATACCTGCTGTCAGAAGTATGTCTCTCATTTCTGTCGTTCTCTGAAGCTTAAGACACAAATGATCGTTTTGATCATTCCTCATAAAGATCTTGTTAACTTGTGGGAGCATACTCGGGTCGTTAAAATTAATTGCCTGAATTCAGTTATCCCAAAACAATTTAATGAACAACAGATAGTTTTCCCTGATCAATTGGTTGATGTTTTTGACTGACGACTTCAGTGTCCTAATCTCCAATCGTGTTTGTTAATGAACCGTCCGTCGGTACAAGAGTTTAAGTCTTGTCAGTAGTCTACTTTTTTGTCTGTGTAGGGCGTCAATGGTCGCGTTTCGGTACATGTCGGTAGAGTCACGTTCTTTTTATTTTGGTATTGTTTTGTTCATTGTTTGTTTGTTTGTATCGTCCATTTGTTCTAAGTATTCGTCTATCTCTGTGTTTTTCAAATTTCTGTTATTTGGTGGGGGCATATTTTTCGAACGCAGTTCTCTTGATGAGGCGTTGGTGAAGCGTAGCCCTCGTATCTTACTATAATTGCAAAAATGAACTAGAATACATTCCTCCAACTCCACAAACTCGTCCGGAAATTTTGCCTTATTCTATGTTTTTGAATAAAGATAAAAATAAAAATAAAAATAAAAATAAAAATAAAAATAAAAAAGTGAAATAGAGAGAGAGACAGAGAGAATACGCCAATATTTTTTAAGAATGCTTAAGAATTTAAGGAATTTAAAAATGTGAAGCCCGTCTCTTTATAAGTATGTCATATATCCCGTCACTTTTGGAGATTCACTGTAGCGGGGCACCTTTGACACATCACACTTTAAATTATTAGAGACATATTTTTTAATACAGCTCTGTACATGTGTGACTTGTCTATATCTCTATACATAAGCATAAGTACATAAGAGTATTTGTATATGTATATTTTCGATTCAGTTTGCTTTGTTCGAACAGGTTCTCCCTCTGAGGATTATGAAGTTGTCTTTTAATTAAAATACCAATTCCCGTAATTATTGAGGATGGCAATGTATTTGCTTTTAGATATACGAGGGTGTATAAGAAAATCCGTATTTGTTAGTGATAATTACAGACCATGGAAGGCGTTTGTATATCTATATGTACTTACACTTAAGGATTTGGTAGCTGTAAACTTAGGTACTTTGCTTTAGATATTGTTTTCATTGACAAATATGAGATACATTAGTAGAGGCTACTGGCACTGAGGCAATACTCAGATAGAATTTGTTAAATTTACATGCAACGCCTTCAACCAAAATGAAGAACCAATGTTATAAGTCCATGGACTGACAGGTGTAAGAAACGTACGAAACACTACAAAATCCTTAGTTCCAACACTTGTCTTCAATGACATATGTACCTGTTGTAAGCTCGATAGATAAAGCTATTTGCTTCCAGCACAGTTTGCTGTTACCTAGTTCGACGTTGCTACCAGAAAGTGAAATGACTCCTCCTGTACTTGTGAGCTTAAATGTTCTTATGAGACGAATCTTCTTTCGCACTCAAGCAGTTGCTAGAGTACTCCAAGATCTTGACATTCACAAATCCGCTGGCCAGATAGTATCACTTTTCTTGGTCTGAAGAGGTGTTCTTCAACGCTGGCAAAACCACTGCATACGTTTTTTCATCTGTCCTATTCTACAAGTCTCTTTCCGAGTGGATGGAAAACTGCATTTGTCCAGTCTGTCCCTAGAAAGGTCGAATTCTCCTTCCCCTCTAACTATTGTCCAATTGCACCTACAGCCCTTTTTTCCAAGGTCATGGAAACGCTGATCAATTTTCAGCTTAAGAAATATCTGGAGGAACGAAAGCTGGCCGGCAGTATGGCTTTCGTACTAATAGGTCCACTGGTGGAACACATTTTTACATCGTTTTGGAGGAAGTAATATTATTGCACTGGGCGGTTTCAAATCTGATATCCACAAAATAAACGCTGGTGTGCCCCAAGGCTCCGTTTTACCTCCGATACTCTTCCTATTACTCGCATGCTTCGGAGGAGTAATTGTAACATTAACTGTTTCGACTTCAACCTAACCTCAGTTCAACCTGCCCGAAACTCCATCTTAATCATCCTTCCAATTCAATCCAACCTTAGATTTAAGAGCTATATTTAGGTAAGATTAAGAAATAGCTTTCTATTAAGGCTAATACATAGGGGTATTGCTCCCACCAAAAAATTAAAGATTAAAATTAAATTAAAAATTAATGATCTTTTGTCTAAAACATCTAATCCACTAAATTTCGCTGAGGACAATACCCTCAGCTTTTCATATTCGTTTTTAGATTCACATTCTTGTTCTTCAGATGTGGACCTCCAACGGCATCGTATGATAAGCTCATCAAATTCTGATCTGGACATCCTTGTCCAATGGGGAATTGAGAACCGTGTAGAATTTAATGCTTCGAAAACTCAATGCTGTTTACTGTTGTTAAGGCCTAACCCTCCCGCAATGCTATCCATTAGTGGCACTCTCATCTAGAAGCCTGGACAGCTTTCAACCGTAATACCCGTACTTCTAGGAATGCTCATCAGTTTACCCTTGAGCCCAATTTCAGACATACTGTCAAGTGCAGAGAATAATTTTTTAGCCGCACTACACGAATGTGGAATGATTTACCTGGCTCAATGTTTCCCACTTATTGCAATGTGCAGACAATCAAAACCAATGTCCAGTCCATCGGTATCTCCTTTCTAATCTTAACCTACTTTCCTAATTGCTAGCACGGTGTTAAACATAATAAGGATATTCATAACCCCTGGAGTGCGGGTATAATATAAAAAATCCCTTTTAAGGTTCTAGTGAAAGATTTTTTTTAATCTTGTTTGTGAAAGTTTTTGCATTTAGATTTTGCCAAATCTTTTGTTTTGTTTACTTTTCAATTCAATTTTGTTTACTTACCAAGAGACCATTACCTCGAATATTTTTTTTTTATTATTAAAAGACTGTAGTAGTCTTTCCCACCTTCGATTGTGAGGCAGTTTCAAGCCTTGAACCATTCTACCAAGTGTCTGCGAATAATGAATGACAATAATTATTTTTAGTGTCATAGAAATTTTGCTCCTTGACCACAAAAAGGAATTAATTGGATTTAACGTAATCACAGTCAATTATTGCAAAACAGCGCAAAATGCGCCAAGTGTACAGGACACTCATCACGCACGCCATGATATTATAATATTGCATTTAAAGGTAACAATCAAAAACCAGGCGAATGTTGATGTCGATGTCGAATTCCAGAGAATGACCCAACAATTTAATTTCTAGCACTAAACCCACGATTGAGCTCAATTTTATTCATTTTGCACGGAATTTGATAAAATGTTCTGTCTGGCCGCAAGTATTTCTAATTTGAAGTGGTTGTTCTGTTGAATTTTTGCCTAATCCAATTTCAACAAGGTTTCTGAGTTTGAATGGCAATCAAATAAAATACCTTAAATCGTATATTCCATGCACATTATATAGATTTAGAGTTTAAAGTAATTTATTTTAATATGCCGTTTGTTTGCTTAATTAGGGAAAACATTTAATTAATGCCATGGGCGCACGGTATTTCGAGGGCAATTAAAATAAAGAATATAGATATTTTTAACAGTGATGCAAATGTTGTATAGAATTAATTTTAATTTGGGTTCATTGCTATTTTCAAATGCATATCAAAAACAAAATTGAAATATAGTTTTACAGTTTTAACTTGTAATTTGTAGGCTGAAAGTTTCAGAACATACGTTTTTTGCCAACTGAAATGATATTTTGTTTATGTTTATACCAGACAAAAAAGTTTAAATCAATCAGTTCAAGTTCAATCAGCACATCCTTATCTATTTTTTAATATACCGTTTTTCAACTATATCTATGCCTTTAGATCTCAATAAAACCTATATTTTACTATAAACTGGACCATTCGCAGTAAGTATTCATTTTATTTTGTATGCTATATTTATTTATTATTAATAGCTTGATTTTGAGATTTACATCTTTTTTACAATAAATCTTGGAATTGGACATACAATAAATCCATTAGTTACGACTAAAAATTTGTACAATTTATTGTGGTATAATTAACTTAAAGTAAATAAATAAAATAAAATAAAATAAAATATATTACAATTACGTTAAAGTAAAAGAAAGAAAAAGTGAAATTGAAAGTGAAGAAAGATAAATGTGCTACTTTGAGTAGCAATATTTTATTTGACTCGCGTTCGGCTTCTCGATTGCAAGCTGAGGTGAGGAATTCCATCCGCCACAAATGAACAGGACAAGTCGTGGAATAAGGAACGAAGACCTTTTTCTTGAAAATAGCTATATCATGTGTGTCTCGAACATGGTACAGAATTCCATAACCGATATGCGTTGACAAAGAACTGTCGTTGCGAGGTAAGCTATGTAAAATGGAGGATTATAATTTGGTCAGATCTTCTAGACAACGAAAACTAGATTGTTTAATTAATGTATTATATTGCAATTTGACTCAATTAATCTGTAATTCTCTTTACCACGAAAACCTCAGTCAAATGCATTCCAACATAAAATCTGACCCTAAAAGTTTTGATATTGATATTGATATTTATTGTAGCAAAATATTCATTATTTTTTTCACAAAATGGAGGCATTGCAGAATTTACATACATAGATATGGTAATATTCTACCTTACTAATGTTAATTATAAATGTTAGTTGTTAAAATAATTACGGATTAAATTTTTGTATTCGAAGGAAAAACTACTTTCAAAAACCTTCATGCAAAATTAGGAAACAAAAAACTTAAGTGTCTAAAACTACATCTTTTCAGAGATAAGATGAGAGAAGGGGTGTGAAGAAAATCTTATTAAACTTCATTGCAAGTTAATTATGTATAAATAAATAATCTTACGTCATACATAAAGTGAGATATAAATAACAAAAATAAATAAATAAATAATAAATGAATAAAAAAATAAATAAAAAAATATATAGGAAAATAAATAACAAATTACTACATAAGTAAATGTAATTAATTATATAAACAAACAAAGAAATTAACCGAGTAATAAATTATGACAAATGAATTATCATACAAAATATGGTAATAATAAATACAAGTACATAATAAACTTGCTATGAAACCAAATTAGAAATCATTATATTATCTGATGATTCACAAGAAAGTTTGTATCTTTTTTTTTTAATTTCAGAATTCTAGAACTATAGTACATTCACCCCAAACTGCAGACACGTAAAACATTTAAGCTTGAAATATAAACTTGGTACTTAACTTGGAACGTCGTCGATTTACAAATGGATACAGAATCTGTATTGTCATACCTACTTTCCTTATTGTTTGTTGGATATGTAATCCAAATTTAAGTTTCGTATCACAAGAAGTACTCCAAGATTTTTAGCACTTGTATCCCAATTAACCCTAGATCAACCAATTTGAAGGCTATTGCTTGGTAAGAGGCAAGCTTTCCTTTTACGCGTAAAAAATACGGCCTGCTGCGTCTTAGAGGCATTTAATTTGCTTTTCCAATCATTGATTGGAATTGGAATATTGTATTTGAACCAAATTGCAGGTTGGTTTCTATCATAGAATCGACTGAATCGACTGAATACCCTTTTCAAAATACATCAAACTAGGGAAATCTGAGGTGTAGGTATAATATATATATAAGATTGAACCAAGAACCGATCCTGCATCAATATTGAAAATTTCGGACAAACAATTGTTAACAGATACTTTGAACCTTTTTGAAAGAAGAAAAAACGACCTTATCATTTTTTTTAAGTACGATGGAAATTAAAGGTAACGAGTTTGTGTGTAGAAGGCCATTATGCCAGACAGTATCGAATGCTTTTTCATGGTCAAGTAGAACCATTGCTGTACTTTTTCGAAGTTTAAAGTTATTTTTAACATCTCTAGTTATTCTGTGCACTTGATGTACAGTACTGTGATAAGCTCTGAACATGAATAGTTCTGGGAGAAACAAACTATTTTGATTAATGTGAGATACATATATTCAAAAAAGGAGACTCTTTGAACTGCGCCAACTACAGAGGCATAAATCTCCTGAGCATCGCGTATAAGATTCTTTCTGCCGTATTATGTGAACGTCTGAAGCCTTTCGTCAACAACCTGATAGGTCCATATCAGTGCGGCCTTAGACCTGGAAAGTCCACCATCGATCAGATATTCACATGATGGCAGATCTTGGAAAAAACCCAGGAGCTACAAATCGACACCTACCACTTTTTCATCGATTTCAAATCCGCGTACGATAACGTCTATAGGAGCGAACTATATGTATAGAGCAATGTTTAGTTTTGACATCCCTGACAAACTTGTCCGCTTGTGCAGGATGACGATGGAGAATGCACGCTGCTCCATCAAGGTCGGAAAAGATCTCACCTATGCATTTGATGTCAACAAAGGTTTTAGACAAGGTGATGCTCTGTCGTGCGACTTCTTCAACATCGTTCTTGAAAGAATAGTGCAAAACTCATGAGCCAACACAAGAGGCACAATCTTTTAAAAGTCCGTCCAGTTACTCGGATACGCCGATGATATTGACATTATTGGAAGAACAAAGTGTGATGTCAGTGGCGCATTTGTGAGCATTGAGACGGAAGCGAAGAAGATGGGTTTAGCGGTAAATGAAGACAAGACCAAGTATATGCTGTCATCAAGAAAGGACACACAACACCGACGTCTTGGACAAAACGTCATTATAGACAGTTATAACTTTGAGGTAGTTACGGACTTTATATACTTAGGCTCCGCTATAAATTCAGAAAATGACACCAGCGCTGAAATCAAACGAAGAATAACTCTTGACAATTGCTGTTTCTTTGGACTAAGAAAGCAATTGAGTAGCAAAGTCCTCTCTCGAGCAACTAAAGTGTCCCTCTATAAAACCCTTATCATCCCGGTCCTTGTCTATGGTCCAGAGACATGGACTTTATCGAAAGATGGATGAGAGCGCTTTAGGATGTTTCGAGAGGAAAATTCTTCTCGTGATCTTTGGTCCCGTCTGCATAGACGGGGAGTGGAGCAGAAGATATAACCACGAACTGTACGGGCTGTACAGCGAAACTGACCTAGTCAAACGAATCAAAGTCCAACGACTGAGATGACTAGGTCATGTAGAGCGAATGAACCCGAATGCTGCGGCCCGGAAAGTCTTCGAATCCAACCCCGAGGGACGGCGCAGTAGAGGAAGACCGCGACTCAGGTGGCGAACATAAGTGGGAGAGGACCTCAACCAACTTGGTGTGCAAAACTGGAAACAGCTAGCTAGAGACCGAGCTAGCTGGAGAAGCTTGTTGGTTGAGGCCCTGGTCCACCCCGGACTGTAGCGCCACCGTAAGTAAAGTAAGTTAGTAACATATATTCGTTGAATTTTAATATTTTTTTTCTAAGCATTTGCTTAGAGAACTAAGCAAACTAATTGGTCTGTAATTAGAAGGTTCGCTTGCTTTTTTACCTGGTTTTAAGATTGGTATTATCTTTCCATTCCAATGGAAATTGACCAATTTTAAAACAACAGTTAAACAAATGTTTTAAAAACTTTATTCCAGAAATTGGAAGATTTTTTTAATACATATTTTTGAGCTTATCAAATCCTACAGATTTTCAACAAAACTTTCATCCATTTACCTTAGCTTCAAATAAATTATTGCCATAGGTATACCCATATTGTTAAAAACTGAATGATCGACATAAATTTTCAAGCCTTGCAATTTACGATTCCAGGAGCTATTTTAATAATTATCAATTGAGTCTTTTATCAAAGCGTTGAGATTCAGAATTTTAACTTCTGTTTTAAGAAGGGATTTCTTGTTCTCATCCATTTTGTCCTTAAACAGTTCCTAACCTTTATCATGCGAGTTATTTCAGAAGCTAATTGGTTAGCACTTCCATATCTAATAACATTTTTTGGTACAGCTTGTTCAACACTGTCAACAATAGAAGTTGTAAAAAGTGATATACATACTTCCGTCAATATCATTTTCGTTGACTTCTCCTGCAAGATGGTTATGCATAATTTCTAGTTTATTACGGATTTGTCTTTTATAAATGCACCAATTTGCATGTTTAAAGTGGAAAACTTAATTTCTTTGTATTAGAGGAAAGCCAAAAACACTAATATTGACTGGCAGATGATCGAAACTTAATTCCTTAACAACCATAGGCTGACAGAAAATCCCCTAAAAGTTTTTTCTACTTCAATAATGCTAAAAGAAAATCTGATAGCTATCCTTCTACCCTTACATATTTAAGTACTACTTCAGATGAGCCAATATATTTCGGCTAACACCTCACAACCCGACTCCAGTTACTTTTCTTACTTAGACCCTGGCACCCAAACGTCATTATCTTTCATTGTAATTTCATCATCTACCGTGGTAAAAATTAATAGGCTTAAAAATACATTGTTGGTCCTGATGGTGCACCTTCAATAATTTTAATAAATTGCTCCTAAAACCTTTATTAAAACGCCTGACCGCTCTCTTCCAGCTCTCTATTTCACAAGAGATTTTTCGTCCCCATTGGAAATACTCTTATATGCATAAAAAAGGCTCTAAAAAAAATAATTTATAAATACCCCCCTATTGCTAAGCTCTCGTGTATTCCCAAGTTTTTTGAAAGCATAGTCTATCGCATTATGCTCTTCAATTTTCAAAAACAAATTCTCCCCTAATTTACACGGCTTCCTTAGTTGTAGATCAACAACTACAAGCTCCAGCTCTGGTGTAATAGAGCTGTGCAAATCATTCATTTCAAATGATCGAATCGTTCAATAATCGATTACGAAAATGATCCGATCATTTCAATCAATCGGTCATTCGATCATTTTCATTTCACTGAAATTATTCAATACTGTTCTTATTCGATTTTATTTTCGATTTCGATGATAAGATTGACTTGCGGCTTTGATAGTTCTCACAAATTACTCTATTATTGTAAGCCATAAATTGCCAAATAATATCGAATGATGGCTACTTTGTACATGGATTAAAAAGTGTCAAAAAATTCAAGAAAAAGAGATTTTATTTGTTGCTTTGGAAAAGAGCGATTTTAGGGCTTTCCGCTAACATTTGGTACGAAATACTCTTTGTACGTCAAAACTGGATTCGTCCTCCATTCGTCAAGTCATAAACTGTCAAATTCCATCAAAAGATGGCTACAATTTCGATGGATTAAAAAACGTCCAAAAATCCACAATAAATATACCGGATCCTGATACATCAAATATCATCAGTTCAACCCAACAATTGTTTTTACGGCCTGCAGCATCAACAACCAACCCGATCAATAATGTTCTTCAATGCCGAGTTCAACCCAGAAATTCCAGTCCACCGTCCGTTTGGCGTTCATAATCCACATTGATTGAATCGGAACAAATGGAATCGAGTAAATCATGGTTAATCGAGTCAACTGATATCGAAAATTGAGACTCATTGAAATGATTGAGATTGAAATAGAAAATCGAGAATCCAGATTCGAGAATCATCTAAATGATTGAGATTGAAATCGATTGAAATGATTGATTTCGATCATGAATACTTTTCGATGGTAACACAGCTCTATAGTGTACAAAATCGTTAGAGTTGCTTAAAACAGCTTCAGCTCTTGAAGTACAGATATAGATACAAAGATAGACATATGGAATTTTGGGATCCACTTTTTCCCCGTTTTTTATCATCGTAATGTCAACTTTGATCAAAGTCTCGAGTACGATTTTTTTTCCAAAACTTACCCCAAAGGACCTACATATCTAAATTGCAAGTTAAAATCAAAATCTCGAGGTTGAATCTTACGAGTTCATAACTTTGAAGATTCATAAGAATTGGTGTACAACTCGACATTACTACCACAGTATAACCGTATGTAAGAACAAGTACGTACCCATTCATTCACTGCAATTCAAGTTCGGAAAATGATTATGAATCACCCTGTGCAATATCTTAGAATGATTTTACTATGTCTGTAAACAAATTCCTTATAACAGAGAATCCATTGAAGATTATTCCGACAATACTTCCAGAAAAACATTGCATATCCTCGATAAGGGGATTATAATTCGTCCTTATTGTTATAGTCTCCGTACATAAGCCGGCAGTGAATTTTTCCTCGTCTGGCAATTTAAGCGTCCGATTTCAATATGAGTCGAAACAGTAGATGCAGTTAGCCAGTCGGCTTCTGTCGCATAAAACAAAACTTAAAATCTGTTCTTCCCTTAACCCAACCTTCGCATTATACCGATTGGCTTCGAATTCAGCTCCGATTCCTGGAAAATTTTAGCTTTCGCACTTGTAAGACGTGCTACGGCTGAGGTGCGCGGTGGAGGGTATCAATGGTGGAAGAGCAAAAGTTGTCTCTTTTATGCTAATTACATGCAACGAGAATATAATTGGATCCCGTGTACACATTACGAGACATGGCCAAAAGAAATACCGTCTCCAGTATCATACCCTGAGACAAGGAAGAATAAGGGAAAGTTATTTCTTCGCTAATTGGACGCTTTTGTAACAATTTATCATGCGAAAGAAGTTCCAAGAGTTGAGAAGGGGACCCAAAGTAGATGCATAAAAAATAAAAGTTGTTTTCTACAGCGCCCTGCTGTAGTAGTTGCTTTCGTTCTTCAGAGCGTGCTCTGCATCTTCGGGTTGGCTAACAAAAGATAAATGATGAACAGCAAGCCCCGCAGAAGTATTTTGCTTAATGTATCTACTACACCCAGCATACAGGCCAGGCAGCGGTACCTATGTATAAGACCGAGTCCTAGACCTGCCACCGCATTACCGCCATCCGCTCACCATCACGTTGTCGACAGTTTCCCATTGGAGATGCGGCCAAAGAAAATGAGTAATTTACTTTCTTATAGAAAACTTTCGGGGGAGAACTTAATTCTTTGATAATCGCACCCCTGATCAAAGGGTTTTCTTCGACGAGGTATATAGTTGTGGCGGAAAATCCCCTTTCTTCACGACTTCATTTAAAAAAAAATTGTAAAATCTCATTTGCGTTAGAATAACAAGTAATTTTGCGATGAAGATATCCGATTCGATATGCTGGAAGACAGAAGGGATCAAGCCAGAATGAAGTATAATCTGCTTTATTAGTTTGTCGCCACCATGGTTGCCAAGTTTGTTAATATGGACTCAATTTTACTAATAGATGTATTGATGTATTGAAAGCTTCAGCAGTAATAGTGGACTTACATTTACGGATTGTCCAACAAAAAGTGTGATTCTTATGAAGAGTGGTGATATTTTTATTTGAATTTAAAGTAGAGGCTCACCCCGATTTCTGATTCGGATTTCGATCAAACCTTTAATTCAATAAATTGTTTGGATCGTGGCATTATAAATAAACTATAACATTATTCAAATGTCCTTAATGGGAGTTCTGGTGGGACTCAATTCGGACAATGCAATTTCGACACTTACTTGTGTCAGGCAATAACTCAGCAATAACTTCACGAATATTCATTTTCAAAACGTCAGAAGCTTGTAAATTGTGGCATATTGGATAAGTCCACTGGCGGCAATTCAGTTTGATATTTGTGATTGAAACAGGGTCTTCAAATCCAGGATATGAATTGGCCAACCCTTTACAAAGTCTATGGAGTTGATAGTTGAAAACAAAAAAAAGTGCCTTGGTAAAAATTGTTTCGGACCTTATTCGGAATTACCGCTCCCCCCACCAAAATGAACTTTTTTTTTTAACGAATCGATAAAAAAGTGTTAGCTGTTTATAAAAAAACATCAAATTATGCAGAAGAAACACTTTTTTATGGTAAAAAAGTGAAGTATAAGTGGACCACCCACAGTACTATAACTAAAACTACTTTTTTATGGGATATTTGCTTTTTTTGCTTGCTTATTTGGGGTAGGTGCGAGGTTGGGTGTATGCAAGGTTTCTTTTGCATTTACAGAATCTGGATTTAAAGAAACTTTGAATTTACCCTATGGCCTATATTCATTTTTTTATACTTCACTTTTTTACCATAAAAAAGTGTTTCTCCTCCATAATTTCATGTTTTTTATCAACAGCTCACTTTTTTATCGATTCATTAAAAAAATAGTGCATTTTGGTGGGGGGGTGGGAATTCCGAATAATTTCTAAAAAAGTATGAAATTTTGTGCAAACAAAATTTAAAATAAAGGGTTTTCCAATAAGAGGTGTTATTTTGAATAGCCCGCTATTTCGGTAGCTGTCACTTTTGAAGCTGTCATTTTTTGACATTTGACAAGTAGAAACTACGCTATTAATAAAAATGGAACGATACACGCTTCATCAACGCATTGAAATTATTAAAATTCACTATAAAAATGCATGAAAATGAACCGGAATTTCATCGAAAAATCATCTTGACTGATGAGGCCCATTTCCACCTCGGAGGCTACGTCAACAAGCAAAACTGTCGCATCTGGGGCTCGGAAAACCCAAGAGTTATTGTTGAAAAGCCTCTCCATCCTCAACGCGTGACTGTTTGGTGCGGTTTATGGTCCCGCATGGTCATTGGACCTTACTTTTTCGAAAATGAGGCTAGAGCAACAGTTACGGTCAATGGATTGCGCTATCGAGAGATGATTAATGATTTTTTATGGCCTGAATTGGATGGTATTGATCTGGACAACGTTTACTTTCAACAAGACGGCGCTACGTGCCACACAAGCAATGAAACCATCGATCTTTTACGGGAAAAGTTTCCGGACCGTGTTATCTCTCGAAGAGGTGATCACAATTGGCCACCGAGATCTTGTGATTTAACACCTTGCGACTTCTTCCTTTGGGGCCACGTGAAAGATAAGGTCTACGCCAACAGCACAGCGTCGATTCAAGACCTCAAAGATGAAATTCGTGAGGCTATCGAGGACATAGGGCAGCCACTTTGCGATTTGGTTATGGAAAATTTCATGAAAAGGATATGGTCCTGTAAGCGTGGTCTTGGCGGCCATTTGGCTGATGTTGTGTTCCATTATTAACGGCATACCTTCCTCTTTACAATGAAATAAACATCCGATCATTTATCTCCAAAAATGCCATTTTTCTTTGAATATCAAAATAACACCTCTTATTGGAAAACCCTATATTATTAGGTACATTAATTTTTTTTTTTTTTTGATTTTGTACTTTCCCATGAACGGCTTTAACGATTTTGATATAACGCAGTCACCTGAAAGTAGATAGACAGCAATGAAATAATTAGAACAAGAAAGTAGATTTTTTTTATTAGTAAATATGTAGTTCTAAAAACCAAATTATTTTCTATTTTTTCTAATTATTTTAAATATATAATTTGGTGAATTAATTTTGTCGAATTCCTCAACATCATCGTTGAAATCTATTTTTCTTTAAACTTGTCTTTTTATTGATATAATAGATATTGACTAGACGTTCTTGGCTCATGATAGATCGAAGATATTTTGGTATAAGTTTAAATTTGGAAAACCTATCCACGGAAGATTCAGCAGCATGCAAATGATCAAGAAGTATTGCGAGTATTATAACCAATTTGCAGATTCACTGAAGTCCCTTTTAATGATGAATTTTAGATTTTCTTGAGCTTTCGATTTAGAAGCCATGTGCATACTTGTGTCGGTTGCACGTAGATGTCTGCACTGGACTGCACTTCGACCGTCAACGACAGAAACACTACAGGAACGAGCATCTCTACACAGAAGCGAATTTAATCCTACTGGACAAATATCCAGTTCATTCCACGAACAAACTACGTAATAGGGAACGTCATCGACCACCCGAATCAGCTTATGAGAAGGATGACCACAGAAGAACTACATCCCGAACAGAGGTACCTCAGTGTGATGAAAACTCTGAATGACAAAGTAATCATGGACAACGAGGAAACAAAAATCACCACTGACAACCGGGAATGAACCACCTAAGTCACTGTAAATACATAGTTAGGCCCCCTATGAGCCAACAAATGCAAATTTTCATACCTTCGTATTTTATTAGTTGTAAGCCAAGTTTAAATAGTATAAATGTTCAATAAAACAAAATTGAAAATTGAAAAAATTCAGTAATTGGGATGGGACAGTTTTTCTTTAAGCCTGTCAATTCATTTAAGCATTGTTCGACGAACTTATTTTTTAATCGTTTATCCAGCGTCATTAGCGAGATCACCATAATTCACCGTTGGATGGGTGCCGTGACATTTATGGAAATGAAATAGCTCATGAACTGGCCAAAAACGGTTCATCACTTGAACCGAGCCAAATTGTACCCTGGGTACTTATGACACTGCAGAAGGAACAGTATAGAATTTACCAAAGCTTCCTCAAGACCGCAAATGATAGATGGTCAACAATTGACACTTGTCAGATTTTAGGAATCTCTGGCCTATATCTGTCCGGAAATAAATATAATTATGTAGTATCTACTGAAGCTCACCAGACCTCAATTGTCTCTCTTGGTTGGAATCCTTTTTACTTCCGATATAGGTACTATAGGGCAAGTTCTGCATTTGGAAAAAAATCGAACTCGAGATTTTGATCAAAGTTGACATTACGATGATAGCGAAGACGAAAAAAGTGGGTCCGGCAATTCCGTCTGTCTATCTGTATGTCTGTACCTCGAACTACAGCCTAAACTACTGGATTTTCGAATTTCTGACCAACGGCTCTAACGATTTTAACCAAAATTTTTATGCAGGAGCTCCTTTGCATTTGAAAAAATAAAAACAAAAAAATTTTTTGAAAAAATAGTTTTTGGATTTTTAAGAAAATAATACAATTTGTTTTGAAAATTCAATGCCTTGAAAACCGAGACACGATTAAATTTTTAAATTACGTTTTAAAATGTATTTTCTTAAATACCAACAATTTGCATATAAATTTTTCTTATAAAAATTTTTCAGTTTCAGTGTATTTGTATGTATGTATCTCTCACTACAGCCTAAGCCACTGGACCTATTTTTTACAATCTCGGTAGTTAAGGGTCTTCGGTGATTCCCTAGAGGAGAAATTGAAATTTGTTCTTAGCTCCAAAGCTAACGGTACCCCCATACACTCGTAATGCAAAATCTTATTTATATCTCGAAAACGGCCTTAACGATTTTGATACAAAAAAATTAGTGTGATATTATGGACATGGACTACATTCTGGTCAAAAAAAGTTTTGGGGAAAAATGTTATTAACGGTACTTTCTCATTAACGGCTTTAAGGATTTTAACCAAAAATTTATAGCAGGAGTCTTCTTAAGTTTTAAATAATATTGTATATAAAAATATCCGAAAAAATATTTGTTGGTTTTTTGTGAAAAAAAAAAAAAAATTGAAAAATCAATATCTTCAAAACCTTTGAACGATTTATTTTCTGAAATTATTTCCTAAAATCAATGGCCCAGAATTTTAATTGAATTAGTACGATGCTAAAGCCGTTTTAGTATGATACTAGGTTAAAACAACGAATTTGCAAATTTTAATCGAATATAGCATCATACTTTCTATACCCTTTTATTAAAGTTAAAATCATCGAATAGCTACTTTATTTTTTTAGTATCGTGCTAGCTTCATATGGCTCTTTGACATTTGCAAACATCAAAAAAGGTTCGTGTACTTACTTTTTTACACGAAATGTCATTGTTTTAGGTGTGTTCAGAAGCAATTTATTAAAAACATTCTCTTAGTACGATACTAGTTAGAAAATGTTTAAAATTAAGAATGAGCTCGTAAACTACAGGGTGGCGCACCAATTGTGCTACAAAAATAAAACGTAATAACTTTTTTTCTGTGTGAGTAATCGGCTTATTTTTTTTTTATTTTGTAGGTTACTATTTAGATTTATAAAAATGGATGCTTGGGATACGGAGAAAAGAATTTGGATAGTGCAACGGTACCATGCTTTGAAGTCCGTCATTTCCGTCCAAAGGGAATTTAGGCGGGAGTTTGGCGGTAATCCCCCGAGTAGATGGACCATTATGAGGTTTGTAAACATGTTTGCCGAATCTGGAAGCATCGCACGAAGGCCGTACCATCGAGATGCCAATGTTCGGGTTCAGGATACAATCGCAGCAGTAGCATCTGCAATACAGGCCAATCCGAGCGTTTCGACCCGAAACTTATCGGGCCAAATTGGAATTAGTAGACGGTCATTACAACGGATACTTCATGACGATTTAAACTTGTTTCCGTACAAAGTCCAAATTACTAGCAAGTTAAACCCTCAGGATTTGCCTGTTCGCCTGGAATTTTGCCAAAAAATGATATCAATGGCCGAAGAAGACAACACATTGATCAATTGTTTGTTCATGTCTGATGAGGCCCATTTTGATCTTAACGGCAATGTAAACAAGCAAAATTGCCGTATATGGAATGAGTCTAATCCAGAAATGCTCCATGAGACGGAACTGCACCCAGAACGAGTCACTGTGTGGTGCGCAGTTTCATCAAGGTGTATTGTCGGGCCGTACTTCTTTGAAGAAAACGGTGTAACCGTTACTGTCAATGGGGACCGTTATTTAAAGATGTTGAAGGAGTTTTTTTACCCAGAACTGCGCCGAAGACGTATACCGTTCAACAGCGTTTGGTTTCAGCAAGATGGAGCAACTGCACATATAGCCAGACCAGTTATGGCGGAGCTAAACAAAAAATTCGCAAACAAATTAATTTCTAGGAACTCCACTCTTCGCTGGCCCCCAAGGTCACCTGACCTGACTGCACCAGACTTCTTTTTATGGGGTTATGTCAAGCAAGAGGTGTATAAAACGAAGCCCAGGAATTTAACTGAACTAAAGCAGTCCATAACGACAATAATTGAGGCGATCCCAACTTCAACTCTTCAGGCCGCAATGAATAATTTTTTGACCAGGTGCCGCATATGCGTGGGACAGCGTGGAGGTCATTTGCGGTCAATAATCTTTAAAAACAACTAACTATTTAAAATAAAATTTAATTTTCTAACCAATAAAAAAAAAATAAATGAAATACATCGATTAAAAAAAAAGTTATTTGAATTTCTTATATTCAATTGGTGCGCCACCCTGTACTATAAAGTTAGCAAATTGTTAAGTAGTATCATACTAATTCCTTAATAATAGGCTGTTTAAAATGTTGCTCCAATATTATTAAATACTTAAAATTCGCATCCCACATTTTTTCTTTAAAAATTTTAAAGAAATTTCTTATATATTTAATAATAAAACGATTTTTTAAAGTTTGTTTGCATAAATTCATACTTTTCTAGAAATCAGACGCAATTTTATGCATTTGAACATTATTATCTCATTAAATCCATGTTTTATATTTATAAAAAGTATCTTAAATTCCAAAGCACTTTTACATAAGAGCAAGTTCGTGCGATCCAGTCGTGCATTTTATTTTTTTAAATTATACACGCACTCAAGGGGTTATGAATACCCTTATAGCGTTAAATACAAGAATGATACAATTAGAAAGGAGATACCGATGCACATTGGTTTTGAATGTTTGCACATTGCAATGAGTGAGAAATATTGAGCCCGGTAAAGCATTCTACATTCGTGTAGTGCGACTAAAAACAGAATCTCTGTACTTAACAGTATACGTCTGAAATTAAGCTCACAGCGGTCACAACTTAATGGGAATCCAAAAAGAGCACAATTCGCATCAGCACATATGACTTATGAATATGGTGTTAGAACGAAGAGATGAAAGATGCTCATCTTACTTCCTTTGTGAATGCCGCAGCCTAGACAGAACTAGAAAAGATGGCCTCGGAGAATACTTTTTCGCAGAAAAGGCGACATCTGAGTTTTGCCACTAAATAGTATCCTTTACTTCATTCAGAAATTAGGATGGTTCAGAGAGGCATACCAAAGACTTCCACTAAATCCTTTCTCTTACCCTTCCCATTCCTTCTGAGTGATGTTGATATGGCTTGCCGCATCATCACCCCACCTAACCTAACCTCACCAGGTATTGCTTTTTTCAGCCTCCTTCTAATTCGTCGGTCAATGCTGATGTCCAAATCATAGCATTGCTTAGTGCTTAAATTTACATAAATTGGGTCTTGTCTCCTATATTTGTTATTCTGCTATAAATTTTCTTTTATGAATCATAAAAGATTTCCACACCAAACGATCTTTTTGATTGTTATTCAGAGGTTCGAACTTTTATAAAGTCTGTTAGGCAACTTCGAAAACGAAATCTGTTATCGAACTTAACATAAATCAGCTATCATAATTAGATGTAATTAAGTAAAATATTTCATCTGACATAATTAAAATACGTGACGAAGCGGCTAACAATCTCATTGACTATAAGAATTCGAAATCCTTTTGGTGCAATTTCCGGGTCATTGGAAGGTCTACTTAATCAGTGTCTTTAAGTATCAGTGTTGATCTTCTTACTTGATACTTTAAAAATCTTCTACTACCAGACCCGAATAAAAATTGAATAAGTTTTGCACTCCTTAATGTTAATATTCCAGAATTAGACTCCAACTTTACAATGTCTGAGCTACTTATCATTTAAAATAAAATGGAGAACAACAAAGTTGCAGGGTCAGAAAGTATTCCCACGTTTAACAAGAATTCAATTCCCGAATTTCCTTGACTTTTTGAATAAAATGTTCAATGAGGGGAATTTCGCAAATAGTTTCGCTTAGCGAGGATAACTGCCATTTTTTAAAAAAAACTTAATTCAAACCAAACTTAAAACTAAAGAGGTATTTTTGTATAAAGTTCTCTGAGAAAACTTTTCACCCAAAATCTGGGCAAATCTCAGAAACTTTTGACTTTAGACTTTTGAAAATGCGTAAAGAGAAAATAACTAAGCACACCTTTAAAATTAAGTTTATAGCACCATTGTTACATCAGAAAATATAATATCTAAATTGATGGTGTTCCTCTTTTATTAACGAATGCTTAAAAAATTCTCACCCATTTTCCGGCGACGCACTATGGGACCAAATGGTGCAAACCATCTCAAAAATCCATAACTTTTTCGTTTCTCAATATTTTTTTTTGAAGTTTTGCACACTTTTACTTGTATAACCAAGAATTTAAAATATTAAAACGTTTCAGATAGAAATAAATTATTTTATTTTTTTTTTTAATAAAATAAAATAACAAATTTGTAGATTTTGTTTCATTTATATGGGAAAAATTTGTTGGAGCAAGAATTATTGCAACAATTTGGATGAAATTTGTTTTCTTCTTTTACCGGTAAAAACATTTGAAAGTAGTTTTTTGTAAAATCCGCCCACTACCACGCCCATGTTTTTCAGATTTTTGTTATTTTCTTATTTTTAGTGAACAGGAAGCCGAAAATTTGTTTTTGAGGTTCTTTAAACTTAAGATATCGCATGTATATTTTTTCTGCCCACTTTCCCGCCTACTTTCATTCCCCTTTTTTTATTTTCAGCTTAAAGTTCATTAAGAGCAGGGATTTTTTAAATTAAGTTTTATATGAAGAAGTGTGTTTATGAAAAGTGTTATTTATTTTTAGTAAAATCCGTGTACTGCCACGCCTTTTTTGATATATGAAAGTTTTTCGTCCTTAAGACAAAAAAAAAAAGGAATTCAAAAGTACACCTTATTACTAGGTATATTAATTAATGTCTCGTCAAACAATGCTTGTGTTATTTATAACTATGTACCTACATTTGTATTATATTTTATATGCAACCATAAACCACACACCCCCTCGCACCCTCAAATGCTTGGCATTTATTTTTATTTAATTATGATTTTTTTTAATATAAATATGAGTAAGGAAGTTTAAAATTGGAAAACAAAAAATATTTTATTCTAAAAATAAAATTTAGAATTTTAATAATATTGGAAATAAATGATAAAAACTCATACATTTTGTGGAAACATAGTCACTTATATGATGTTTATGAAAATGTGTTGCACATGTTTTAACAGTTATATTTTTTAACTTTCGGCAAAAAATAAATTTTTTTTTTGAAATTTTGAGCTAAAAGTAATAAAATAATGGTCTAAAACTTTTTGGAATACACATTTATGTGAATCAATAAAGGTTCCACATTTTTGCCAAATTTTAATTTTTTTCATCACTTAACAATAAAATTATAAGAATACGAATTTTTATTCTAAAAACTTATGTTCTTTCTCATCATACGTTTTTTATTCTTAAACAAAAATGCATGAAAATGCGAAAGTTTTTATTTTTTCTTCCAAATTTAGAATATTTTTAAAATACTAAACAGCCATTAACTAAACGGAGGCAGCCGGAGCTAACAGAGAAAACTTCAATTGAAAACAAAAAAATGAAAAATATACTGTACCTTACTCATTTTTTTTTTATTAATTTACTGGTGAACTTAATTAAAAAATATTAACTTTTTTGTAAAGAAGAGGGCTTGGGCTTTTCAAAAAGGTATAATACTTATACATTCTGTCCAGAAAAATACGAAATAATTGACTTCAAACTCTCACTTCCAATAATTCTAAAAAATAAAAATATCGAAATGTCATTTTTAACGGTAATTTTACGTACCTAGAACAAAAGTAAGATACAAAAAATTTACTGTGTTAGGAAGAACCCTATTTTTAGTATATAATCCTATCATTAGATTTTTCAAATTACGAAATTCACCAAAACCATTTTTGAGATGGATTTCATCATTTGGTCCCATAGTGCGACGTTGAACTATCGAAACAGTAACACGAAACGACTTTACGCTTTACGTGGCCGAGTCACAAAGACTACTGATACCACAATAACGTTCGACGTAAGTTGTTTATACCTATGTTTATAAGACTGTTATTGATAAGGATCATTTCCTTTCACTTTTCTCACTGCCCTAGCTTGCATTCGTTAATATTTGAACTACAGAAAATATGTTTTATTTTTATCAATAAAATGTTTCTCTGCTTAAAAAGTAATGTATAAAAAATATCAATGATTTTTCTTTGTAATTAACTACTGAATTTTAAAGATCCATTAAATATGTAGCGTCAGCGACAAGACGTACACTTCTTAGTATGATTTAGAAGAAAGAACAATAGTTAAGAACGGGAAATATTGCTTTTTATTAGAGTGCTAACTGAAAATGTCTTGAAAAAAAAAAGTTTCGCACTCTTTTAATTCAGTATAAGCTAATTTTAACCAGGTTGCAATTTTAGCACACACCTCTACCAAAGCTTAATTTATTCATTTTTGTCTATAGAAAACGAATATGTAATTTAGAAATCGGTGCAAAGCATGCTGTGTAAATGATAAGAGACGTCCCAGATTTTAATGATTTTTTCGGAATTGTGGTACTTCTGACAAACACTGTTATAAATCTAAGCAAAGCACATAATTTTTTCATAAAAAATTTTGATTTTCAAAGTCTCTTATGCACCCCATTTGAGTTTAACAAACTAAAATCAGATGCTTCAATCGTAAGAACATTAAACTTTTTAAATATTTTAATAGTAACATATAAAATTTTGTATTTTTCTTATACTTTTTGCCTTTTACTCGTTCTATAGGTAAAAAAAAAATTCTTAATGTTGAAAATAACTTTTTTTAAAAATTATAAGAGATAGAGTAAAAAGATATGACTATGAAGTAACTTAATTTCAAAGTTACACGAAAGTCAAAAGTTTCTGACATTTGCCCATCTATATACAGGGTGATTTGCATAAGGTGTGACAAAAAGCTAGGGCGAGTAGGTTGGACTTAGACAAGAAAAAAATCGTATGGCAGGGTGGGGGGGTCTATTTCCCTCCGTTTAGGCGGGAGGGGCAATTTAAGAAAAAAATCACTTAAAACAGAAAAAATTAAAAAATAACGGTGATACCTACAGAGTAATGCTATAGCATTTTGAAAAGCCATAAATACATTCTTTAATTTTGTTTTTAAATAAAGTTGTTCGAGTGAATAGTTTTTGAAAAATTAATTTTCAAAATCAAAATTTTGAAAAAAAAATTAAAATTTTTATTTTAAACAAATTTTTTTCAAAATTTTACGTAATTAAGAATTATTTTTTTATTCAATATTCAATGCTCATATTAATTTTTGATCAAACAAAAAAAACCGGATGTCAAAATGTTTTGGAGTTTTTGAGAAAATCAAAAATATTAAAAACTACTTTTGTTCTAAGAAAAGACTTTTATTTTAGTTTTTACGTTTTTGGATTCTTAGGTGAATTTACAATTGAAAGGATTAACTTTCTTTTTACTATTTTTTTAATTATCGTCTTATAAGCATACAATAATGTGACAAAGTACTGGATTAACACATTTTTTCATTGAGAACACCTGCGTGAGAGCATTGGATTAATATTGACCTGCGAATGTTTTTTAATCCAGTACTTTGTCACATTATTGTATGCTTATAAGACGATAATTAAAAAAATTGTAAAAAGAAAGTTAATCCTTTCAATCGTAAATTCACCTAAGAATCCAAAAACGTAAAAACTAAAATAAAAGTCTTTTCTTAGAACAAAAGTAGTTTTTAATATTTTTGATTTTCTCAAAAACTACAAAACATTTTGACATCCGGTTTTTTGTGTTTGATCAAAAATTAATATGAGCATTGAATATTGAATAAAAAAATAATACTTAATTACGTCAAATTTTGAAAAAAATTTGTTTAAAATAAAAATTTTCATTTTTTTTTTTCAAAATTTTGATTTTGAAAATTAATTTTTCAAAAACTATTCACTCGAACAACTTTATTTAAAAACAAAATTAAAGAATGTATTTATGGCTTTTCAAAATGCTATAGCATTACTCTGTAGGTATCACCGTTATTTTTTAATTTTTTCTGTTTTAAGTGATTTTTTTCTTAAATTGGCCCTCCCGCCTAAACGGGGGGAAATAGACCCCCCCCTCCCATACGATTTTTTTCATGTCTAGGTCCAACCAACACGCCCTAGCTTTTTGTCACACCTTATGCAAATCACCCTGTATAGATGGCAGCAGTAGTCAACAAGTTGTCAATGACTTTAAATAACTTGGTTTCATAATTTCAAATAATTGGAGTATTAGTGCGCATATAAAAAAAAGTGACTGTAGCCATCTCAGCAATTAATTCTGTGTGGTCACAATTTTTTTGCGAAGACCTTCGTGGACGAAACGCCAAAATTTAATGTTTTCAACCATCTTCAATGGATGGTTGATATTGAAAAAATTCAAAAATATTTTTTCAAAAGAATAGCTATTCAAATTACCCTTGAATACTCGTATGCCAAAGAATGCTATTTATGTACAGTCCGGTTTACCGAAAATGTTCATACAAGACTTGAAGGCTAATGTAGACTTCTTAACCAAAGTTATAAAAAGACCTGATAACAACCTACACAAAAGAAATATATACTTGTTTCTCTTCGTTATGGTTGTACCAACTTTAAGTACTGGCAAAAACTTGCTTTGGAAGATGGTGTTCCTTTAAATATAAGTCCAAGCAATGTAGCAGAATGACAAAATATTTTCTATAATTGCATTGCGAAAGTAGACAAACAGAGGTATCAGATGCATATTGAAAAGGCTAGGGAGTCTACGTCTAGGGCTATATATAAAAGTGAAAACTTAAATCTAGGTGAAAACAATATTATTTTAGAAAAGATTTTCTTGCCATTGATATGAGCTTTATATTTAAAATGAGAACTGAAATTTGTGGAACTTAATTTTAGACCTTATATTGAGGAGACATTAAGACGTCATTCATTTTCTATTATTTTACAAGAAATTCGCAGACTTTATTTAAACAAGAATAATCTTACGTATGACGTCAGTGTCCTAAATGGAGAGTGTGGATAGAAGTTGTTTGTGCAATATAAAGGGTGGTCCAACGAAAACGCACGATCTTAATTGTAAATAAAACAAAAAGTTTTCAGAGAATTATCTTAATTTTAAATCTTTATTCAAAATTCGCATCAGTGATGTTCGTGAGATGTTCAATTAATTGTTGGGCACGACGACGAGTCGAGGTTGACGGTTCTTCTGCCACACTATCGCGAACAAAAGCAACATTTTCCGCAGAACGAACTGGGCAAGCATGCGCAGGTGTTTTCAGATTTCCTACAGATCCGGTTTACTGAAATTTGAGCACAATTCTACCGATTGTGAACACATTTGGTCAATTATGCTGACCAAAAAAAATCACGAAGTGCCCGCAATGCATTTTGGTTTGAACGGCCATTTTCGTGAAAGGCTTGAACATTCTTAACGCACTGCTCAATTTTGTACCTCTCCATGGTTGAATTTGTCAAATACTGAAACAAAAAAATGTCAAACTAAGTTGGGCAAAAAACTTGACCTTAAGGTGTGACAATTAACATCGTGCATTATGGTTGGACCACCCTTTATTTTTCATGCAAACTATTATTGAAGTATATATTTGTCGTGAGTAATACACTCGCAGCCTTATTTACTAACTCGTTTTAGCGACGAAGTAAAGTTACTTCGACTTTACAACGCTCTAAACCTGAAAACCTTATTTATAATGAAAATGCACGAGGAATAGCGGTGGAATAAGCTAAAACTGGTTCATAGGAGGTTGTAACGTAACTAATAAGATCTTTACTCTATAGGAGACTTCTATATTTTATTTAAAACTCGAGGCTGTATGCGAGAGTCAATAACTCAAAAAAAACTTGCCTCAAAATTAAAATCTCCTATTAACCTTCCTCCTTTTCTAACCACCACCATGACGCACTACTTACAGGCCCATTACGTCAGTCCTGGCAGCAAGGAGTAAGGGTGTCTGGACCACAACAGCTAGGCATGCTTGCATTCGCACGAACTAGCTCGTCGGGCGGGGGGTTCTTTGCTGATGATAGATCCAGACGGTCGTTACGGATTTCCATGCCTGATTTTTTTTTTTCTTAAAAGCGAGGCCTCTTTAGTTTCAATAGCTATAGTGTCGAAGGTCCGGATTTTACTTTTATAATATGGAGGGAGAGCTTAGGTGAATTAGCTCTCGGAGGAAACCCGCCCACATACCACCACTTTGGGATCCATAGATCGTAGGATGTGGTATATCCATGGTTATCACTTCCTCTAGTTTTGCAATAACCCCTAATTAGCCTCAATCTAAACAAATATGAAGGCATCGTTTATCTCACCCGATGTTTCCAGAAAATATTAAATACTTACAATGCATTTCTATTTCCAAATCATAGCAAAAAAAAATCCGATCCGTTAAAATTCGGTACAATAAAAAAAACCAAAACTCAAAAAAAAAAAAACAATTGTATGAAAGCAAAGTTTCTTATACCATCGTTGATTCGATATCATCATCTTAGGTCCAAACCATCACATCCACCTACACAATCTTTAAGCGCAGAAAATCATTATATACTCGTAATCCATTCTAATCCCAAAACAATAGTATGAAAGGAATATTCATTACCAATTCTTACTCAGTAGAATTTAAAACTCGTTTGTTTTTTTTTTCTTATCTCTCGTAACAATATATGATATTTATTGAATAATATAAAAAAAAACAAAAGGAAAATGATGAATTTTAAGGAAAATGTACATATATCGAAATACATTACTAAAAAAATAAATTTTTATATGTAATCAAACATTCTAAATTAGTATTATTTTAATAAAATAGTAAGATGTACAATACCAATTTATTAGGAAAATAAATATAAGCAAAAATAAAAATTCAAAAAAGTCAATTTTACATTTGGCGAAATTCTTCTCTCTTGCTCTCTAAATCCATTTGTCAAAAACAAAATTTAACTATATTACAGCATCAAAATTATTTATCTACAATTTATCTCCAATTCTACAGTGAGGAGAAAAAAAAAATGCTGGGATTCATCGACAACTTAAAATTTATAAACTTCAAATTTTATTGTGTACCACGTAAAAGTTTGTCTTAGTTTTTATTTTCTTTTTTTTTCATTAAAGATTAGATATCAATAAAATATGAAAATTGGAAAAAAAAAATAATTTACTTTAATATTAAACTGAAGTATATTCTAGTGCTCAAATACCAAAACAGAATGCCAAATAAATTGAAAGAAATTGAAAATTTGTTCACAATATAGTTTAAGAAACACTTACCCAACAAATTTTAATTTAAATATTTTTTTCAGTTATATGGTAGGTATCCGTCATGTTGTGCGCACAGCATACTGATTTCCCCTTCATACACCTGCTTTAAACTGAATGAAAATATTATATAAAAAAAAAAAAACGAATTGTGATCTTTCACTAATGCAATGGGCATTAGGTTTTAAGGTGGTGTATTGAGCTAAAATTTATTTCACGTTTTAAACTATATATACGAGTATATAGGTATAACTAAATTTAAAATAACAAAAGGAAAACTCAATATATAAAATGAACAGAAAAAATAGTACACAAAAAGAAACAAACTTCTTAGAGTAAAAAAAAAATAAATCGGCTGCAGATGTCGTCGTGAAGATAATGAAAAGAGGGGTAATATCGATCATACAGATGAGGTAGGGTTGCAGAGTATTTCCAGATGATCAATTAATCGTGGAAATTGATGAGTTTCCTCTAATCGAAAATACTATATTACCGAAGAGGTCCTTCTTTATGTGTCTTTTTTTATAATTTTGAATTCTATTATCGGCTTGTTATTTTTCGTTTTCATCACTTATTTATTTATTGTACTGTTAATAATGTTAAGATTGTTGGGGAAGCTCATGGGTTGGTGGCCTTATGAATGATGTCACTAGTTAGATTTATTTTTTTCTTTTATTTTTTTTTTTTCACCGGTACATAATGTCACATGGAGTTCCTTTTTTTTATGTTTTTTAAAAATTTTAGGGTCTACTGAGTTTATCTAGTTAGACTCATTTTTTTATTGATCACTCAATACTTTTTTATGACATAAATGAAACTGTACCGCGTGAACTTTTTTTTCTTTTATTATATGGTGCGCTTTTTTTTTGTTTTAAATATTTTTTTGCTACTGGACCGATTAATGATTCATTTTTAGTTTTTGTCGATATAGAAAAATTTATGATTCACGATAAAAATCAAAAATGTAAATTTTTTTCGTTTACAGAAATTTACGACTGAACTTAATCATCAGTTTTCCGTCCGCAAAAAAAAAAAACAACACTCTCTCAAGATGCAGTATTATCGCCGATTCACCAAAAGCAAAAGAGAGCGCGAGCCAGACGCAGACCTCGGGGTTCCTTATATAGGGTTTTTAGATGCTCTCCTCGTATGCGATGAGTTCCACAATCCAAACAAAAATGGCTCTTCCGGTAATCCGATATCTCAAGAGATGTTGACCAAAAAAATAGCTAATTATGCTTCAAAATCAGATATTAATTTTTAAAGTTAAGATGTGATATCTTTTATAAATTTTGATCTAAATTCCTCTATATTTGGGAAATCGGAAGTCTTCCATTACCGCAAACATTTACATTTTTGCATGGGTGTTAGTAACTTGCAGATGAATAAAACATTTGACTCTCTCTCTAAGAGGTCTCTGCATTTATTTTTTTTGGAGTCGAAAATATCTTCTAATTTGACATTTACTTTCTCAATACCCTACATTATCGGCCTCTAAAGGGGATGTATTTGAGATTTAAAATAAAACTAATAAGAAAAGATATTGGTATGTGTGAATAAACTTTAACCCATTTCTTCGAAAAGAAATAGTACGTATACGCCATACGTTATTTTAAGAACTATAAAATTAAAAAACAAATGTTTCCTACAAGGTTTAAGGCCGTTTTAGTTTTCTAAATGTCATTTTGAGATGACATCTTGTGGAATTTACAAAAAGGAGTGTAAGCAATTTTTTTTTTCGTTTCTTACTAAGACAAAAAGGATAGATATTTTGCATAAATTATTTATATTCTCCAAACGCTCTAACAGTTGTACGGTATTGGGAACGCAATGTGGTTTTGTTGGTACATTTATTTATTGGATTTGAACTTTATACAATCCAATTTTAAATGTATCCAATTTCCAATATGCATACAATGATAATAAAATGTTTGATTTAGGTGTATAATAACCAGAGTTTTAGATTTGTCACTTTTTTCCCAGTATATTCCTAGTATATTTGACATAAGGAAGGCGTAGCTAAAACGGCTAAGAAAATAATTTTAAATAAGGATTTGTTTGACGTGGCGTAAACTCGAAGTAAGTGCTTCGGCTCGGTTTAACTATTCCGAGGTTGAACCCAGTATTAGTGAAAAATAATAAATAAGGCTGTCGGTATATAAATTTGTTCTAGCTGAACTAAAAGCTCTATTTTATAATAATTTAAATAAATTTTCTAAATTTTGTTTTCGCTAAACAAAAAGCCAATTTTTTTAAATAATTTAAATAAATTTTGCCATTTTTATATTCGCTAAACTATAAGCCATAGTTAAAGATTTTGTAATTTTTTTTTATCTTTTTTTAAAAACGCAATGCGAGGAGTGTTTCTCAGAAGCTTTGCTTTTTTAATCTATGGTTCCATAAAACTTGATCAACTTGAACAATTTTTCTAAAACTTTGTACAATTTTTTGCTCAGTCATGTTAATAAACTAGCTGACTATTCTAATCCAAAAAATAATCAAACATCGGCAAGTATTTGATGACCCTAGCTGGTAACCATTAAAACATCCTTTGCATTGGGCCTGTCTATTCGCTATTTATTAAATGAACAATCTGAAACAAAGTTCCTACATTAAAACAGCATATAGCTATGTACGAGTATGAAGGTAATTTTAGAAAATTCATAAATAAATTAACACGTGCTTCAGTTTTCTTGATGGATAATTTGTCGAAAGTAGACATCCCTGTCCGATTAACAATGCCCAAAATATCTATTTGTATTGTCTATACCTTCCTACTTATCCCCCGCTGTCAACCCAGAGCTGTTCTTTTTTAAGACAACAACGTTTTCCAGATTCGTGGCCATAATTATCCATTTTTAATCAAGATTTAAAAACAACAATCATAATATTACAAAAGTGTTAGTTTGACGATGTTCCGCCTGGGGAGGTAGGCCAAAGTAAAGGGTAGAATACTATGTTCACTTTTCATCTAAGCCTCCATTCATTAACTTTACTTCTATATAAAAACAACGGGGCTTTGTTCTGCTGAAGGAGAATAATGATTATGAAAGAACGGTTGTTGGTTTCGGAAAACATGATTAATATTTCTTTCGGAATATTTTAGCCAAAAACAATAACAATTACTTGTAGGTACTTGTACTGATTTTCTAATAAAACAAAAACAGATGATGTAGATATTATCTTGAGGTTTAAGATGTATCTTTTCTCAAAAACATAAAAGCTTATTTTAAAATAATGGACACGGTTTTGTTCTTAGGTATATTTATAAGTTATATTCAATGCAATGCAAATGTTATATAAATGTTGTATTTCAAAAAAAAAAAAAAACAAAAACAAAAAAAAAAATGTTATTCCTTGATTTTATAAAATTTAAAAGCGAAGTTTCAAAATATTGTTTTTTATTTGCTTTCACTTCCGTAAAATTTCAAAATTAAGGCCTTATTAAATAGAGCGCGTTTTAAAGCGCACAGTCGGGCCAAGGCGAAAAAAAAATGGATTTTCCGAAAGTTCTGAATTCGCTTAGCTGATTCATGTTTCTCACAGTAAATTATCCAGAGAATCTGGGCACACTAAGGATTTGGGCCAAAACTGAAGTCTTAACACCTAAATAGACGCTCAAAGTCAAAATATTCGAAATAGTGTGGGAATTTGATTTAAATTTCCTAGGGTGTTACGTCTATTTGGGATGCACTAAAAATGGGATTGTTTTTTGTTTGCTTATTTAAAATGCCTAATAATACAATACAACGGTCAAACTCAGCAAAAAAATTTTTTAGTGAATTACGGTAGCACAATATAAGACTCAGTAATGGAAAGTTGTAGTCACTTTCTCACTAGCTCCACTTTCCTCTGGTCTGAGATAGTTATTTTCTCGATGTAGACATGTCCAAGCTTACATTCAAACAAAATTTAGCTGCAAATACCTGCAAATCCGCACAGTGAGCAGATTTAAAGTTACGAAGTCTTGCAAAAATATATTTTTTTTTTCACTTCTGTTTCCTAAAAAGGAATATTTGTATTGTATAATCCTTATTCAATAATAATAAAAAAATTACAATACTTACAATAATTATGTCACATCAGTAAGAATTAGGTGTAAAATGGGCGAACTTATATACATTTTTTACTGTCTTAGAATTAACATTAATATAAATTTAACTCTTTGTTTTCTTTTTTTTATACATGTACATGTGGTTTTATTTCGTAACGTAATACTTCTTTCCAAAAAACTCCTTTTCAAAATTGAGAAAAATGCCTTAAACATTTTGTACCTTGTTTTTTGGTTCTGCTTTGATGCAAGTTTCAGTAGTAAACACTTAACATATAACGTGTTTCTGGTTTAATGCATGCATTCATGAATGTTTGACTATGCGTTTGTAAATTAACACTTGCCAATTTGTTACGTTATTTTTATGATTTACCAGCACATAAAAAGTTACTTCTTTGGATACACTCAATTTCGCTATAATAAACAGGAAAACCTGAATTTTCATAATTTTTATCCGAAAATAAGAATAACATCGCTTCTTTCCATTATATTTCTAAAAAATAAAATGCACGACTGGGTCGCACGAACTTGCTCCTATCTAATAGACTAGGAATTTTAAAAACAAATGTTATTAGAAAAAACTGTTCATAAGGATAAAATGAATTTTTTAAATTCTCTTAGTAGTAAGAGATAAAAACAGAATGCTATGCAAATATGAATTTACGCAGGAACAAAAATTATAAGTCGTTGTAGTGGTTCCTTAAAAAAATAAGCTTTTATGTACAAATTTTTCAAAACATTTTTAAGAAAAAATTTTGCTACGCCAACCTTAAGTTTTTATTATTGTACGAATAAAAGTCTAATTTCCAAAAAAAATACTAAGCCGTTCTTGAGATATCGAATTTTTCAAAAATAAGCACTTTTTACTATGGGAGGGGGGGGGTCTATCTCCCCCCGTTTAGGAGGTAGGGGCACTTTTAGAAAAAATGGTTTAAATTGAAAAAAAAAAAAAAATATTAAAAAACAACGGCAACACCTACAATAAAATGCTATACTGCGTTTGAAAGCCAGAAGATTGTTCTATAATCCTGCATTTAAATTAAATTAATCATGTTAATGGTTTTTGAGAAATTCGCATTTAAAGTCCAAATTTTGATAAAATAACGTGAAAAAAAAAGTTTAGACCGATTGTTTTCAAAATTGTGAAATGAAATTGTAAGTAAGCTTATATGTGTTCTATGTATCTATCAGTTCTTAATCGAACACAAAAAACCGCATGGTTTTATGTCTTCTGGTTTTTGAGAAAATCGAAAATAACTAAAACTACTTTCCTACAAAATGTTTGATATTTTTTTTTTAATTTTAAATAAAAGAAATAAATTTTATTTTTATATAAACAATTTTAAATATTTTTATTTTTACAAATTTTAACAACATTTATGATAATTTTAAACGTAGAAAGCGACGCGTTTCGGAATTTTATTCCATCATCGGGCTTATCAAAATTTTTTTTGTTATTAACGTCTTGTTTCGTTGCCGTTGTGTCATTAGGTTTTTTTTTTTTTTTTTATGTAGTTATGTTTGTCCTTTTTTTGCATTATAGTAAATTGCGGTGTCGAATAGTGTGTTTGTTTTAATTGTCAATTTATCGTTCATTATATTGTCTTGATCTCTTTTGCACGCTTTGTAAATTTCATATTCTTCCAGTGCATCGAGCTTTGTGCCTTTCTTACAGAAGTGTATTGGCGTTAAGTTCTTGTCAAAGTTTGTGTAATTGTGGTTCTCGTCTATTAGGTGTAAGGCGTATGTGGATTTTGTGTTTTGTTTTGGTTTGTGTTCAGTAAATCTTTCGTAAAAAGTTCTCCCTGTCTGTCCTATGTAGTATTTGTCGCAGTCGTCGCAGTTAATTTTGTAAACGCCAGAGCTAGTTTTTTTGTCTTTTATTGTTTTGGGTTTTAATATTTTTTGTATATTGTTGTTAGTTTTGAATGATATATTAATGTTGATCTTTTTGAATTCGTTTTTTAAAATTTGTGGTAGTAGGTTTGTGTATTCTATTGCTATGTATTTATTAATGTTAGGTGGATTAATGTTGATATTGTCGTTTTTGTTTTTTATTTTCTTTAACCTTTTCTTGATTAGTTTGTCTATCATTTCTGGTGTGTATCCGTTCGCTATTGCTATGTGTTTTATTGTGTTAACTTCATCATCATAGTCTTTTTTGGACATTGGTACTTTTAGCAACCTATTTATGAAAGCATTATAAGCTGCATAATTTTGTGTAAAAGGGTGGTGGGATTCGTTGTGTATTGTGATGTCTGTTGTTGTTGGTTTCCTATATATTTTGAATTGGAATTTGTTGTTGTTTTTACTTATGTTTAAATCTAAGTAATTTATTGAATTGTTTTGTTCGAATTCATATGTAAACTTTATTTTTTCTTTAATGTTGTTGATGTATTTGTTCATGATGTCTATTATATTCAACGGTACGAACAGACAAATAGACATCATGAACAAATACATCAACAACATTAAAGAAAAAATAAAGTTTACATATGAATTCGAACAAAACAATTCAATAAATTACTTAGATTTAAACATAAGTAAAAACAACAACAAATTCCAATTCAAAATATATAGGAAACCAACAACAACAGACATCACAATACACAACGAATCCCACCACCCTTTTACACAAAATTATGCAGCTTATAATGCTTTCATAAATAGGTTGCTAAAAGTACCAATGTCCAAAAAAGACTATGATGATGAAGTTAACACAATAAAACACATAGCAATAGCGAACGGATACACACCAGAAATGATAGACAAACTAATCAAGAAAAGGTTAAAGAAAATAAAAAACAAAAACGACAATATCAACATTAATCCACCTAACATTAATAAATACATAGCAATAGAATACACAAACCTACTACCACAAATTTTAAAAAACGAATTCAAAAAGATCAACATTAATATATCATTCAAAACTAACAACAATATACAAAAAATATTAAAACCCAAAACAATAAAAGACAAAAAAACTAGCTCTGGCGTTTACAAAATTAACTGCGACGACTGCGACAAATACTACATAGGACAGACAGGGAGAACTTTTTACGAAAGATTTACTGAACACAAACCAAAACAAAACACAAAATCCACATACGCCTTACACCTAATAGACGAGAACCACAATTACACAAACTTTGACAAGAACTTAACGCCAATACACTTCTGTAAGAAAGGCACAAAGCTCGATGCACTGGAAGAATATGAAATTTACAAAGCGTGCAAAAGAGATCAAGACAATATAATGAACGATAAATTGACAATTAAAACAAACACACTATTCGACACCGCAATTTACTATAATGCAAAAAAAGGACAAACATAACTACATAAAAAAAAAAAAAAAAAACCTAATGACACAACGGCAACGAAACAAGACGTTAATAACAAAAAAAAATTTTGATAAGCCCGATGATGGAATAAAATTCCGAAACGCGTCGCTTTCTACGTTTAAAATTATCATAAATGTTGTTAAAATTTGTAAAAATAAAAATATTTAAAATTGTTTATATAAAAATAAAATTTATTTCTTTTATTTAAAATTAAATTTATAACTATACAACATGGAGACAAAACCACATACATATGATATTTTTTGCTTCCTTACATAAATAAATCAGTGCTAGCTTCCAACATTACAATATATAAACAGTAAAGTATGTATGGGGGGGCATGCTGCCCCCTGCAATCCCCCTGCTTGGGCACACTATAGGATTTGGGGTTGGTGCGAGGTTGGGTGCATGCAAAGTTTCTTTTGCATTCACAGAATCTGTATTTAAAAAAAATCAAATTTATTCTATTTATCCAATGTCCACTACACTGAAAATAAAAATCGTCATAAAAATTCTTAAAACCGTTTATTGACTTACTTTTCATTGTCGCAATGAAGTTTTTATTGTCACAATAAACTTTTATTGATTTCAGATTTCCGTAATCAATAAACTTTTTATTGTGACAATTAATTTGAGTTTATTGAATTCGAAATCGGAAAATAATAAGCTATTTAGTACCGCAATAAACTCATACATTGTCCCAATAAACTTTTTAATTGAATTAAGCATTAAAAATCGTTTATTGTGACGATAAATAAGTTATTACAATTTAATATTATTTTCTAAGCCCCAGTTGTAATTTTATATATAATTAACAGTTTATTTCCATAGTAAACGAGTTCAAAATTTGAATCGATTTCTTTTTGCATAAAATAATTGACCAATATTAACAATTTCCAAAATCTAATCTACCTAATTGTATTTGGTTTCTTATTCTATTTAACTTTTATTTGAAAGATCTGATCTTGAAATAAAATGTTTAAAATTAGAAGTTATTTTCTATATTTATTTTTAAGTTCACAAAAAATCCGAATTAGCATTTCAATAAACCTTTTACTGTCGCAATAAACTATTTCTTGATATTTCCATTTTCAAAAACCTTTTATTGTCACAATAAACTTTTAATTGATAATCCAAACTGCCATTTCAAAAAACAGTTAACTTTCAACTAACCATTTATTGTCACAATAAACCTTTTATTGTCGCAATAAACTAGTTATTGATAATCCAAACTGCCATTTAAAAATACAGTTAACTTTCAACTAACCATTTATTGTCACAATAAACCTTTTATTGTCACAATAAACTATTTATTGATATTTCTATTTCAAAAAAACAGTTAACTTTCAATAAACTATTTATTGTCCCAACAAACAGTTTATTGTCGCAATAAACTATTAATTGATAATCCAGACTACCATATCAAAAAACAGTTAACTTTCAATAAACTATTTATTGTCCCAACAAACAGTTTATTGTCGCAATAAACTATTAATTGATAATCCAGACTGCCATATCAAAAAACAGTTAACTTTCAATAAACTATTTATTGTCCCAACAAACAGTTTATTGTCGCAATAAACTATTAATTGATAATCCAGACTGCCATATCAAAAAACAGTTAACTTTCAATAAACTATTTATTGTCCCAACAAACAGTTTATTGTCGCAATAAACTATTAATTGATAATCCAGACTGCCATATCAAAAAACAGTTAACTTTCAATAAACTATTTATTGTCCCAACAAACAGTTTATTGTCGCAATAAACTGTTTATTGGCGCAATAAACTGTTTCTTGTCGCAATAAACTGTTTATTGGCGCAATAAACTGTTGCTTGTCGCAATAAACTGTTTATTGGCGCAATAAACTTTTTGTTGTCACAATAAACCATTTATTGTCACAATAAACCATTAATTGTCACAATAAACCATTTATTGTCACAATAAACCATTTATTGTCACAATAAACCATTTATTGTCACAATAAACCATTTATTGTCACAATAAACCATTTATTGTCACAATAAACCATTTATTGCCACAATAAACCATTTATTGTCACAATAAACCATTATTTGCCGAAATAAACTATTTATTGATGCAGATTTAGATCCGATTTTTTCATCTCCAGTTAACTATCTGACAAATAAAAATAAACAAACATTTGTGCATTTTCTATTTTTCAATTTTAACACGTTTGAACACGTTTTTACTAACCCATGTTTGCTTGTTCTATCAGACATTTTTATCTGACGTAAGAAAAGTCGGTCCTTATTGTTTTTAATTTTTTGTTAACTTTTTGTTTTTTTCTTCTTTTTATTTTCATATTGTACGCGAACTACAAGTACAAGTCCAGCTGTTAGATAAACAATAAAACTCAAAGATATAATTTTGAAAAATTATAGAAAACTAAATATCGAAAGAATAGACAAGGTGAGTTATTTTATTAATATATGTATGTACATATTCGGGGCTATCGTGAATAAAATTTCCCACGGAATTTCTCCCATCTTCTAAAATTGGAAATGTTCACAATTTTTAACTGCTTCTTGTAGTCTCAAATTTGGTTCATCAAAATGACAGTCCCGCTGCCACGAAATATTCATTTTTGATGTCATTACATTATAAGAGAAACTGCAACCATAATTCACGTTTCCAGTAATCGACGATGGGAAAAAATCCGTGAGAAATTTTATTCGCGATAGCACCCATTAAACAAATTAAACAAAACTCTAATGTGTTACTTGAATGCTGCATTATTTTTAAATTCCGAAAATTGACAGTCTAAATGATTCGTAGATTTTTTTAAGTCAACAGTCTTTCATTCTTTAAATTATTCCTTTTTTCTCTATAATTCTTTCTTAGGATTTTCGATAGATCAGAAGTTCAAAGCAATATTGTTTGATCAGTTTTAGGTTCGATACAAAAAACTACAAAATTAAAGTCAAGTTAAGCAAGAAGTCATTTTAATTTATTACAAAAATGATTTGTTTTATTTGCAAGGCTAAATTTAATGCTATAAACACACTCATACAACACTTAAAACAAGTACATTATTTAAGCTCTTTTAGCACTTTTCGATGTAGGGAAAATTTTTGTACGCAGTCATTTCAGAATTTAAGCAGCTATAAAAAGCATTTAAGCCGTAAACATATTCAGAGCTCCGGGGTTGAATGTGCTGAACATAATGTTTCTGGTGAAAATAATTCTAATTCTGGGATACTTCTAAATGATGAAGAAAGATTTTTTAATAAAAATGATCGTAAGACATCCTTGTTTAGCGATGACATAGAAATGTTGGCACCTAATGTTAGGGAAAAGACAAATATAGAAGATGGTCTCAAGGATGTCTACGATTCTGCGATTCGGTTTGTTTTGAGATTGCATGACAATAACAGCTTTTCAAGAAAAAACATATCTGAAATTCAAGAACTTGTAAAAAAGTATATTTTGAGTCCAATACTTGATTTGTTTACATCGTTTTCCGACAAAATTTCAAAACAATGTACTATTGAAGTTCAAAACGAGATGTCGAGTTTAATATCGAATTGTCGCAATCCTTTCACGTATTGCAATACAGACTATATGTTATTTGAATGGTTAAAAAAACAAAACCTAATAGAAGACCTGCAATCTTTTTCTTTAAACAACGAAGTTCAAAGAGTTTTTAAAAATGGAAGTCTTACATATGACGCTAAAGAAGTTAAAGCTATTTTAATGCCTTTAAAATTTCAATTTAAGCAATTTTTCGAGAAAGGTGATACCTTAGATAAAACACTTCGCTATATGGAAAAATTAAACATTTCTAACGAAAATAAGTCAAATTTTATTCAAGGTGAACTTTGGAGGGCAAAAGTTAAAATGTATCCTGAAAAAATTCTTGTCCCATATTTTTTATACACCGATGATTTTGAAATCAACAATCCTTTGAGTTCACATGCTGGTGTTCACTCAATGTGTGCTGTTTACTACTCATTTCCTTGTCTCCCTTGGAAAGAGTCCAAATTAGATAATGTGTTTTTAGCGGGTATTTTAAAATCTTCAGACATTAAATTTTTTGGAAACAATGCATGTTTTCAAACCTTAGTACGAGAGCTGCAAAGCATCGAAGTTGACGGAATCAAAATCAGATTAAAAACCAATGTTTCAGTGCAAGTTCATTTTATTTTAGGTATTATTTTAGGCGATAATTTAGGTTTGAATTCTTTTTTAGGTTTTAACAAATCTTTTTCTAGCAACTCTTACTGTAGGTTTTGCAAAGTTAAAAAATCAGAAGCTCAATCATTATCATTTCAAAAAGTTGATTTACTTAGGGACCGTTTAAATTACAGAAACGATATTCTTGTCTCTAACTCTTCCGAAACAGGAATACAAATAGAATCTCACCTTAATCAAATTCCATCTTTCCATGTTGCCGAAAATTATTGTGTTGACCTCATGCACGACGTATTTGAAGGAATATGTCACTATGATATTTGTCATGTCATAGAATATTTTATATTTACAGCAAGTTATTTTTCCTTGCAAACTCTAAACTTAAGAAAGCAATGTTTTGAGTACGGACCAATCGAAATTGATCATATGTCAGGGGAAATAAAGTTAAATCATATACAAAGTAAACATCTTAAAATGACAGCCCGAGAAATGATGACTTTTATTTCATTCTTTCCTATAATGATTGAGGACCTTGTACCCGATGATGACGAGGCTTGGAAATTTATTCTTAATTTTATTGAAATAATAGACTACTTGCTTCTTTTTGAAATTAATGATAATATCATTTCGATGTTAGAAGAGAAAATTCGTATGCACCATGTAGACTATGTTCGTCTCTTTAAAGATACACTTAAACCAAAGCATCATAATCTAACGCATTACCCTTATATTATCAAAAAATCGGGGCCAATTAGAAACATGTGGTGTTTTAAGTTTGAAGCAAAGCATAAAAATTTCAAATTGTATTCACATGCTATTACGTCGCGGAAAAATGTTTGTTTGACATTAGCAAAAAAATACCAACTTAAGACTGCATATAAATTTCATAACAGCGAAAATGAATTAAATTGCTTTGAAATAAATGATAAACACAAGATAGATAGTAATTTTAGTAGCATTGTATCTGGAATGTTAAGAGTACCTACATCCGACATAGAATTTTATTCAAAAGCGAAACTCGAAGGTTACACATATAAGCCGAACTTCTACATAGCATGTTTCAAGAATGATATGTTATTTTTTTTAATATTAGATATAGTTTTTTTTAAAAAAGCAAATGTATTGTTTTTTTTGCCAAAAACTTAATAAAGTTCAGTACAATCCCCATATTCTATCTTATGAAATTGATGAAAAAAAGTTAGGTGAATTTTCTTTGATACCATTGAATGATATTGTTGGTCCACCAATTAATTTAATTAAAACTGCAAAAGGTAAAACAATTTTAAGAGTCAAAGAATATTTTTGTTCTTACGATCATTAAATGGCTGTTTACACGTTAGTTACATAGGGTTTGGTTACACATTTAAGCTAAGTGTACACGATTGGTAGATCTTACAATATTGTAAGATCTTACAATGTCTGACAATTATCTACCAATGAGCTGACAAATAAGTTGTGTGTGTACACGGTTGGTACAAAATCTACCAATCTCTTACAATTAATTGTCAGAAGTTGGCTGACAATTCATTTTCAGATAGCCGGCTTAATACCTACCAATTAATTGTAAGAGATTGGTAGATTTTATACCAACCGTGTACACACACAATTAATTGTCAGTTTTTGTTGGTTATGGAAACTGACAATTAAACCTTGGCTGCAAATTTTCTGACAATGAAAAAATTGTATGATGCTAAAAAACGAACATCTTATAATTTCTTCATTGTCAGACAACAATAAAAATTGGCAGGCCTGACAATAAATTGTGTGTGTACACGATTATCAAATACCTTACAATTTACCGTCTTACAATTAATTGTCAGATACATTTTCTGACATTTAATTGGAAGATTACACGATTGTCAGCTAGCGTACACATGATTGTTAGATTTCTTACAATTAATTGTCAGACAATGATCTAACAATTAATTGTCAGACAAATTTTCTGACAATTAATTGTAAGACTACACGGTTGTAAGACATTGTAAGCATGTTTTTCACTGACAGATCTGACAATATTGTAAGATCTACCAATCGTGTACACTTAGCTTTACATCATTTAAATTATTTATGCATACACTCTATCTACACTGCAACACTTCATATATCATGTTCATATTCAATTCATTTTCAACGCTAACACTCAAAAATAAAAATATTTTTCTTACATAAACCACAGAAACAGATTACACGACACACCACACCCAATACACCACACCCAATACACCACACCAAATACATATGCATTTCTTATACGATCTCATACTACAGCTTTTTCGCAAACAAGGGAGTGTTCACACACAGCTGGTCTGTTTGATTAGCAAGTTAGTCAATGTGAAACCCCTAGTCAAATCAGTAGGAACTTTAATCTCGTCTTGAGAATTTTTAGAAAAAATTAAATTATAGACTTTGAATAAATCAAGATAAATTGGAAATGGACTACCTAAGTACCGACGACGAAACCGTCACCGACGACATTATTCCATCAGAAAAGGTCAACGAAGATGAAAGCATCGGCGAATCGCAGTGTATTGGCAGCGAAGAGATGATCCCAGTCCACATCGATACGGGAGAAGCGAGCGTCATCAACGTGTGTGCTGACAGCGAGGAGATGATCCCAGTCCACAGCAATACGGAAGAATCGAGTGTCATCAGCGTGGAGGTGTTATCGGATGACGCACTGCAAAAACTTCTCTCGGATCTTCAATCCAACTCAACCAAAGAAGTTGATGAACTCTCGGCGCTCTTAAAAAGCTGGAATCAGGAGGAACTCATCCAACATTTTAAAGGTTTGTGATTTTACTTGATTTGTCTAGTAATAATCTGTTGTATTTTGTATAAACATGATAACTCCATTGAAAAAATGTAATTAATAGACTACCATCCTTATTGCGACTTTGATACTTTCTGCCCATATTTTCATTATTTTATCCATGAAAACTGGACGTACATACGTTCAGAGGTGACTAATTATTTAGTTTTATACTTGCAAAAGCTGTTTTACTATATTTTAATAAACATTTGAGAGTCTTAAATGAAAAATAACTAATTTAGGATTTATCATGTTTATACCAAACACCACAGATGTGAACATCGTCGGTATGTTGCAAAAAGAGCTCAAGTTCATTTTTTTGTTTTACGACTTGATGCAAAAATATCCCAAAAGCCCATTGGGCCTTACCAATAAACAAATTTAGAGACGACTTTAATATCTGAGCAAAATTAACCATTATTTAATGGACTCTATATAACTGACCATACATGTTAAATTTTATTTTTTTAGTTCCGTATAATAAATGGTTCATAATTAAGAGTCCAATTAAATATTAAGTTTACAACATGTATGGCTAACTATATAGAGCTCATTACATATTGGTTCATTTCACTCAAATATTAAAGTCGTCTCTAAATTTAATTATTGGTAAGGCCCAATGTTTTATGCCGTTTAAAAAAATCCCATGTCTATTTAATTTACTTTTGTAGTTATTGTATCAAAACCATTCATTGAATGTCCAAAACACCCAAATAGTGGTGCAAAAAAGATTCAGGTGCACCTGGATCCTAATAACAAAAAAGTGGACTTGAAGTCTTTTTGCAGCATACCGACTGTAGATGTGTATGTACAATATTTTTCACACAGCAACATCACATATTGGAGCTTCATTTTATGTAAAATACTGATATCTACAGTAATACATATGAACATTCAATTCAAATTTTAAAAGCAAATGCATTCGGACAAATTTCAATGACGAAAAAATATCATTTTAATGGGCACTTTTGTATGGGCTTCGTCCCATCGGTGTAACACATAATGAGCTAGGTACATCACTGGAAAAGTGTCGTTTTATTCTTAAGTTTATTAAATTACTTCATTCATCGAGACCTTGATATTATATAGGTCACTATGTGTTAAACCTATGGGACGAAACCGCCTATTCTCCTTTCTCATACGAATTTCTCATACTAACTAACCAATGTTTTTTTTTTTTTAAGATGAAGACGTAGATATAAATGTCCTGAAAACAATTGAATGCCACCACTTGCCACAAATTTTAAAGCCGTTTAAGTACACTACTCTCATCAGATTTGAAAACAATTTGAGAGTATGGAGAGAATCTATTGGACAGTCGCTTTTTCTTTATAGCCGATCGCATTTCGGTTTATTTGACGATGGTCCAAGTTCATCCTCAAGATCTTCTCCCTACCCTGTTTCCAGACCAGCATCGCGAACTTCATCACCGAATCCTAATAATTGCTCTGTAACACTATCAACGATTTTAAGTAACAACGAAAATGCACTTTCAATTGCCCAAAGCTATGCCGAAACAAAAAAATTAAATGAAAAACAACGAAATCAGTTGATTGGTGTTATAGCGCAGTATTTCATCATGAATAAAATCCATCTTGAACTAGGTGGTAGCTATAAATTGGAAAAGGAAATCATTGAACGATTTCCTAGTGAAAAACTGGTAAGCCTTTTTATAAGAAATCAATTCAATTTTATATAATTTTAATTATATTTTTATTAATAAATTACGAGTATAATACCTTACAAAGAGGTGAAATAATTTAAAATCTCTTCTTTTCCACTTTTAAATATGAGAAAGTGTTCCTTCGGGAAGTTAACTACGTACATATTTAACAAAATCACATCAGAACTCATTACTTCATATCAGGGTTGCAAAAGCTTAAGTCACTTTTTAGCTCAAGCTTACCTTTAATTCACAAGCTATTGGGTTACTTCTGAATTAAAAAAAAAATTCAATTCACAAGATAATTGGTGACATTTGAATTAAAAAAAAATTAAATCAGAAGACTTATGAATTAAAAAGATTAATTCACAACCTGCTACTAAGTGACTTATGAATTTAAAAAAATTAATTCATAACCTAGTTTGTAGATTGGAAATTATTAACCCTGGATGGTTATCCTTCGTCGAATCGACGAACACCCTTTTTATTTTGTATAATTTCTTTTTAACTATTCATCCCTTTTAATTCAATCTTTGTACAACATCAGTTGGTGTTGATCTCTACCAGTGAGCGAATTTATGGTATCCTGTGATCAATTAAAATGTTTTGTTTTTAAAGGTATGTTCGTCGAAACGACGAAGGATAACTTTTGTGTGATTTTTGTATGAACACATTTTTTTCTTATTTTGTTATTTGGGGTATTTTTTGTTGATTTTTCTTGTAATAGCATATTAAAACCATCCAGGGTTAAGCTTGTTTTGACAATTGGTTATTTAATTATTAATGAAACCAGTTTTCAAGCTTTTGGAGCATTGTGTGTGAGTAACCGATTCTGCAGTCCCTATAACCCAATAGAATAAAAAGCAATATCGATAAAATAAAACACACACAATTCTCCAAGAGCTTGAAAACTTGTTTCGTTAATAATTAAATAATTTATGTAGTCAAAACAAGCTTACAAATTTCCAATCTACCAAGTAGCTTAAGAATACATTTTTTTTTATTTATAAGTCACTTAGTAGGTTGTGAATTATTTTTTTTATGAATCATAAGTCGCTAACTAACTTTTGAATTTAATTTTTTTTTAATTCACAAGTCATCTACAGACTTATGACATGGACTTTTTTAATTAAAAAATTCGCAACCCTGCTTCATATACATTTTGAGGCTCGAAAGCTCGATTTTTTTTAAAACCATACTATTCTACTTGTCGTTCAAAGTTTTGTTCGTTTTGCAAAGTGGAAAAGAAGAGTTTTTTTTGTCCCACACAAAATTTTTTTTAAAGCAATATTTTTAAAGTAAATATTCAATATTTTGCAGGAGTACTATAGGTCTGGGAAGAGGGGGAAGATCTACAATAAATATAGCAATTTGAAATTCATTTTAAAAACAATGAATACCCCAACGTCAAGTAAGCCCAGGAGTGAAAAAACTGTGGATGTAGACACAGACACAGAAGTCGAAATGGGTAAGTCTTATTTATTTATTTACCTACATAATATCACTTGTCGATTTATTTTTACTTGCGACTTGACTTACATATAGGTACTATAAGGCAAGTTATCATTCGTAAAAAAATCGAACTCGAGATTTCGATCAAAGTTGACATTACGATGATACCGAAGACTAAAAAAGTGGGTCTCGCAATTCTGTCTGTTTGACTACAGCCTAAACGCCGATTTTCTTTAAATGTCTTACCCCCACACATTTTTTAAGACCGTAAATAACGGTACCTGTCATACAATTTTTTTTCGAAATTTTATAAATATTTTTTTCTCCAAAAATGTTGGACATTATATTAAAAATAAAGATACAAAAAAAATTAATTTAGTTAAAGCTAGATAATGGTTGACAAAAATTTCAGAAAAATGGTCAGTGGGGGTACCCGCCATGGAACTAGTTTTTAGTTTCTGATTTTCTTAAAAACTGTACCACCGATTTAGATAATTTTTTTTATGCTAAAGCCCCCAGTAAGTCAAACACACTTGTGTATTAAAATTTTCCAAAATATTTTTTTTTGATTTTTAAAAACAGTTTTAAAAAACGTTAAAAATGGTTTCCAAAAATATTATTTTGCTCAAAAAACGGCGCGCGCCTAGAATTTTGATAAATTTTTTTTCTTTACATTAATTTTTATGATCTTTAATTTAATAAAAAAAAAATTGAAATCAAGATATTACAGCTTGTACCTACCATAGAACATTTTTTTAAAATTTTGAATGACTTATTATCGACATAAGGGATTTTAATGAAATTTTTTATAGGTTTGGTTAAAAAAAAAAATAAAAAACATTGCATTTCGAAACTTAAAAAAAATATAATTTGAATTTTTGAAAAAAAAAAAGAATATTTTTTTGTGGAAAATTTCAAAAACAGCTCAATATTTTTGTTTGGAAATTTAATTTTCATTCGTACAATAATAAAATCAAGTTTTTTCTTGAAAAAGGTTTAAAAAATTTGTATATAAAAGCTTATTTATTTAAAGAAACCACTGCCTAGATAAATTCATATTTGCATAGCATTCTGTTTTTGTCTCATACTACGAAAAGAATTTATACTTATTAATTTTATCCTTTTGAACAATTTTCGCTTATAACATTCCTTTGTAAAATTGCTAGTCGATTACATTTTCGTGCATTTTATTTTTGAAACCTGGGGCCTGTTCCTCATCATCTACATCAATTACACATCAACGACTCTAAACAATATGTGAGTCCGATTAAACTTTACGAAGTCATTTTTTAAGCTTCTGAACTAATTTACAATCAATGAGTATTTTCCAATTTCAATCAAGCGAAACTATTGGTTTCTGAAATAGTTGATATAATTTGATGAGAAACAGGAGCTTGAATATTATTTTTATTAATTTATTTAAAAAAAAACTAATAAGTTATACATATTTATGGTTTTCAGTTCCAGAAGAAAATGCTGAAACGTGCTATCAAGCACTAAGATTTGACAACCTTAGTTCCGAGGAATTTGATAGGTGCTGGAAAGCGTGTTCCAAATCGAGACTCACGGATATAAAAAACTCTACAACAACATCGGACATTTTTAAGAAATGGCCCCAATACAAAATTCCTTCTGGCTTTCGATTTGTAAGTCAAACTTGAGTAGATATATACTTCTTTCAAAAGTTTTTTTTTTAATTTTCTGATACAAGTTCCAACTTTGGGAACTTCTTAGAATCATTTCATAAAAAGTGCTGGCCTTAAAAATACACTCAATGAATAAATATTTTAATTTGTTTTCTTAAAGGTGGACATGGATTTTGCGTACATGTTTAAAAGCCATAATTCTCTCCTTGATCGATGGGAACAAGTTTTTACTAAGATACGAGAATTTTTAAAAACGGAAGATCGGGTTAAGGAGAAAACAATTAAGGGCGTTCTGGAGAAGATAGCATCCGATAATATTCCAGAAAGTAAGTTGAATATTATGTAGTTATTTTATTTTTGCCTATTAAAAACGAAAATAGTTTATTTCCGTATTAAAAATGACAGGTACTAAAGGAGAATGGGCATAATTTTATGGGTTGCATCACATTGGTGTAACACTTAAAGACCTATGTATATCATATTCATTCTCCTTTATACATCAATGAATATCGAACCCTTTCCACCAAATTATCGTAAGCGACACAAACAAAGTATGAGAAGAAAACAAAATTTTAGTTCTGATCCATATAACCACTTATGTCTAAAGTCAGCATTGAATATTTACAGTGCTTTAGCTGCAACATGACAACAGGTTTGATGGCTTCAATTGGTACTAACAAAATTCAATAATTTATTTTCTTTCTAAAACATCCCTTACGATAAAATGCAGGAAAAGGGTCGATATAGCGAAATTCGAGATTGGCTCCCATTTATTGACCCGATTTATCTTATCTTTTACAAAAGTTTATATCTACTATACTAGTTTTATTTAAGTACTACATAATTTTATAACAAAATTTTATATCCACGTTTTCATTCTTATTTTCAGACTGTCGGGATGCTGCTCTCTTGTGGGCACTTCACGGGTACTTAGTACCCACACATAAGTTCGTGCGAAAAGATCGCAAGGGAATGAAGACATCGATAAAACCAACTATCAAGGACTCGCAGGAATCTTTTATCTTTGTGGCGGGATCAATTCAGGTAGCTGAGGACCACATCCAGTACCTGCAACAAAAAGGAGACAATGTGCAACCCTTCATTATTTTGGTGGGTAAAGATGTTATAAACTTTAGGGAAATCTTTTTATATTTTGATGGAGTGAAGTTTCCATTCATTAGTTTTATCCGAGCAGTGGACATCTGTTTCAAAACTTTTTTCCTTTTCAACCTCGAATTCCCAAATCAAAGTTCCAATTTTTGGAATTTTATGCAGTCGCTCTATTTTCCGAACAAACAAAAATGTTGTACAAAAGCACATATCCTCCTGAGTGCAATAAAAGAATAAATTTTTTAGAGATTCTCTTGAATCAAATCCCATGTTCAGAACAACAGTGGCACTAAAAAAAAATTAGTTTTGAGTTATGGGTGATATAAGCGAACCTCGTGTGGAAACTAGACGAGTATCTGACTCATTAACTCGAAAGTGTAAATTTTTGTTAGTGTCACTGTGGTTCTCGGCATGCGATATTTCAAAACTAGCACCGCTATTACAGTTGTTAATTATGAAAATGTTTGATAAATACTGAAATTTGGTACTTTTAAACTCAATTTTATTTAAGGTTCCAGTACGGTCTAGAACGCCAAAAATCGCACGATTTTTGGGAATTTTTTTCTTGGAAACTTTATTAGGTACTAACATAATTCTTTTTTAAATAATGAATACATGCGTCAAGAGTACAAATTTTTTTTTTTTTTAATTTTCGAATTTTGGCTGAATTATTGAGGGCCCACCATCGACTCATCAAAAAATACATTGTCCCATTGTGGAAAGGATTGGCTGTACTGAAACAAAAAAATCAAAATCGGGTATTTAAAGAAAGATTTCTTGCGAGACAATTTACCACAATTTGCTTAAAAATAAAAAACGAAAAAAATGTCAAGTTTTGAAAAAAAAAATTGGCTATTTTTTAGGCCATTTTTGGGTCGCGATTTTTTTTTTTGTGTTCATAACTTTTTGGTCAAATTGTGGTAAATTGTCTTAGAAAACATAAAAACAATCAAGTTGCGACAAGTTTTTTGAAAATCGGTTCAGTAGCTCCGGAGATTAACTGTCCGCAATGGGACAATGTATTTTTTGATGAGTCGACGTTGGACCCTCTATAATTCAGCCAAAATTCGAAAACTTAAAAAAAATTTTTGTACTCTTGACGCATGTATTCTTTATTTAAAAAAGAATTATGTTAGTACCTAATAAAGTTTCCGAGAAAAAAAATTCCCAAAAATCGTGCGATTTTTGGCGTTCTAGACCGTACTAGTACCTTAAGAAATTATCAACTATCTGACAATATTTGTCAATTTTCTTTCTGTCATAAGGGTAAGCATGATTAAATGACCAAAACTTTTTTTAATTGGGTTATAAAATATCGAATTTCAATTTTTATTAACTATTAATTTATAATTTACAACCATAATACGGTTGTAGGTATTTTGGTTAGTGCCACTGTTGTCCTCAACGTGGGATTTGATTCAAGAGTTTTCATTTTTAACTTAAGACTTCCTTTTCCAAGTTTTGTAACTTTTTATAAAAAAGGATATAAAGAATAGTTTGTATTCGTTTAAATACATGTATGAAAAGTTTACTTGCTCCAAAGTAATTTAAATTTTTGTCCAGCTTAAAGCTAATGCTGTTTATCGCTTATATTAAAATGTACATTTAGTTTATATTGTAATAAATAATAAAAATAATAATAATAATAATAATAAATGATATAGTTTAATAAAATATCTTATAACGTTTAACTAAAATGTTTCATTTTTGAACTTAAAATTCTTAAAAATTTCAGGAAAGGTTGGAAATAAAATGTAAGTATATTTAACATGTACGTATTGCCACAGTAAATTATTTATAGAAATTTTAAAAATATATTAAACATTTTATTTATTTATATATATCAATAATTTAATTATTTATATATGTACATATACTTATATCAATGAATAGAAATTTTAATCTTTTACTAAAATTTTTATCAATATGTTATTTGTGGCAATAAACTGAGTTCTTTGCGCCAATTGATTAGTTAATTGCGGCAATAAACGAGTTTACTGCGCTAATAAATGAATTTATTACCACAATAAACCGATTATTGTGGCAATAAACAGTCAATTGCGACAATAAATTGAGTGCATTGCGCTAACTAATGAATTTATTGCGACAATAAACGGTTAATTGTGCCAATAAACTGAGTTAATTGCGACAATAAATGAGTTTATTGCGACAATAAACGGTTAATTGTGCCAATAAACTGAGTTAATTGCGACAATAAATGAGTTTATTGCGACAATAAACGAGTTTATTGCGACAATAAACGGTTAATTGTGCCAATAAACTGAGTTTATTGCGACAATAAACGGTTAATTGTGCCAATAAACTGAGTTAATTGCGACAATAAACGAGTTTATTGCGACAATAAACGGTTAATTGTGCCAATAAACTGAGTTTATTGCGACAATAAACGAGTTTATTGCGACAATAAACGGTTAATTGTGCCAATAAACTGAGTTTATTGCGACAATAAACGAGTTTATTGCGACAATAAACGGTTAATTGTGCCAATAAACTGAGTTAATTGCGACAATAAACGAGTTTATTGCGACAATAAACGAGTTTATTGCGACAATAAACGGTTAATTGTGCCAATAAACTGAGTTAATTGCGACAATAAATGAGTTTATTGCGACAATAAACGAGTTTATTGCGACAATAAACGGTTAATTGTGCCAATAAACTGAGTTAATTGCGACAATAAATGAGTTTATTGCGACAATAAACGGTTAATTGTGCCAATAAACTGAGTTTCTTGCGACAATAAACGAGTTTATTGCGACAATAAACGAGTTTATTGCGACAATAAACGGTTAATTGTGCCAATAAACTGAGTTAATTGCGACAATAAACGAGTTTATTGCGACAATAAACGAGTTTATTGCGACAATAAACGGTTAATTGTGCCAATAAACTGAGTTAATTGCGACAATAAATGAGTTTATTGCGACAATAAACGAGTTTATTGCGACAATAAACGGTTAATTGTGCCAATAAACTGAGTTTCTTGCGACAATAAACGAGTTTATTGCGACAATAAACGAGTTTATTGCGCCAATAAACTGAGTTTTTTAATTAACCGTTTATAGCAATTAACCATTTATTGCCGCAATAAACGGTTTATTGCGCCAATAAACTCTTTCAAAAAACATTTTTAAAAATCAATAAACGTTTTTAAAAATCAATAAACGTTTTTTAAAATCAATAAACAGTTTATTGAAAAATTATGGAAAAATGAAATCAATAAACAGCCGTTTATTGTCGCAAGAAACTAGTTTATTGGACGAGTTTTAATTAAAAAGTTCATTGTCGCAATTAAATTTTTAATTGATATTATGTACCTTTTTGGTTCAGTGTAAATACATATAAAATACAATAAACGATCTTGAAAACCAAAACAAACTTCCGACCATGTTCACCAATACATGGCACTATTTTTCTATCGAAAATACTGCCTAGAAAGGAAATATAAGGACGACTGGGGTTCACAAATAATAGAGTTTTTATCAGATGTAAAAAAAGTTTACCCTTGTTATACCGATGGTGATATATGTGAGGGTTTACAGTTAAAATACATCGATCCTCCCACCCTTCAGAGCGAAAATTTAGAAAGTGTTTTACCGCCAAAACATCCTCGGCTTTCCACCATAAAAGAGTAACTCAACGAACTCGACAGTTATAGTACGGACGATGGCTTTATTGACGAGACTTACACACCTTTTTAATACATTTTGACCTTTTTTAAATACCTATGACTGACTAACCCCTGACTAACTGACAAAATAACTGACCCAGATGCAATTCTACCTCCTCATGGTGCATTCTGGGTAACGCTAAATGAATTGCGGTACTGAACTAACAAAGATTCATTATGTTTATTTAACATTAATCCTTAAAATGGAATCACCGTCACCACCAAAAATCAAAAAAAAGCAGTTTTGGTAATTTTCTCAAAAACTAGAAGACATAGAACCATGCGGTTTTTTGTGTTCGATTAAGAACTGATAGGTACATGAAACACATATCAGCTAATTTACAATTTCATTTCACAATTTTGAAAACAATCGGTCTAAACTTTTTTTTCACGTTTTTTTTATCAAAATTTGGACTTTAAATGCGAATTTCTCAAAAACCATTGACATGATTAATTTAATTTAAATGCAGGATTATAGAACAATTTTCTGGCTTTCAAACGCAGTATAGCACTTTATTGTAGGTATTGCCGTTGTTTTTTAATATTTTTTTTTTTAATTTAAACCATTTTTTCTAAAAGTGCCCCTACCTCCTATACGGGGGGAGATAGACACCCCCTCCTGTAGTAAAAAGTGCTTGTTTTTGACCCCTCTACAAAAACCCGTAATCAAATCTTGGCGTCCAAGTTATCGTACTCTTCCCTTTAAACGCAATATTTTTTAAACTTTTTAGGAGCTTCTTTATAAAAAAAATTCATTAAAATCCGTTATGTCGATAATGAGAAATTCAAAATTCGAAAAAATCGTTCTATGGTAGGTACAGTCAGTAATATCTAGATTTAAAATTTTTTTTATTAAATTATAGATCGTAAAGATTAATCAAAAGAAAAACAATTTTAGCAAAATTCTCGGAACCGTTTTCGAGAAAAATACGATTTTCGAAAACCATTTTTTAAAATTTGTTTGGAAGGTACTGTTAGTTTTAGATAAAATTAAATTTTTTTTGCTCAAATCTTGTAGATTATGTTAAGAAACTTTTATTTGTCAAGTTTGAAAAAAAATCGAGCATGGGGTTTTCGAAATACTGAGTTTCCAAAAAAAAATTTTGAAATTTTTTTTAAAAATCCAAAAAATTAAAAATTGAAAATTTGAATATGTAATAATATTCAAACTTTGGAGGAGCTTTGGCATAAAAAAAATATTTAAATCGGCTGTACCGTTTTCGAGAAAATCAAAAACAAACAAAATGGACCCAGGGGGGCTACCAAAAATAACAATTTTTTGTAAAATTTTTTTCAACCATTAGCTAGTTTTAACCAAATGAAATTTTTTAATTTTGTTTTTTAGAAATCTGTGGGACTGTTTTTGAGAAAAAAAATATTTATAAAATTTCGAAAAAAATCGTATGGCAGGTACCGTTATTTTTGGTCTTAAAAAAAACAGAAAAAAACGTCCGGGGGGAAAAAATTAAAACCCATATCTACGCAGTTTGAAGAAAATCGGCCGAGCCGTTTAGGCTGTAGTCGAACCGACAGACAGACAGACAGAATTGCGAGACCCACTTTTTTGGTCTTCGCTATCATCATAATGTCAACTTTGATCAAAATCTCGAGTTCGATTTTTTTTACGAATGCATAACTTGCCTTATAGTACCTTACCTATAAGTCGCAAGTAATAATATTCATTTAAGGAAATAATTAAAAAATAAAACAGTCCTTTTCCCCGTTTTCGAGATATTGAATTTCTAAACAAAATCTCACGGATTGCCTTAAATCGAAATTTTTTATGTATTATAATATTATGTATTTCATATTGGAAAAATGCCCCATATAAAATTTAGATCGAAATCGAGAGGACTAGTAATGAGAAAAGCGAAAATAAAAAAAGCGGTCCTACGACAGGAACATGAAATATAATTTTTTTTATCGAAATCGTTAAAGACGTTAATACTTTTCAACAACTGCTGAATCGCAGGTAACGTATGGAGCAAATATTAAAATTTTTTCTTCAAGGGAATCACAAAAGACCATTAAGTACCAAGTTTTAGCAAAATCTCTTCATCGGTTTAGAATGTGGCTCGATGTACAGATATACAGACAGACAAATGGAATAACGGAAAACTCTTGTTTCCCCTTCATTATCATCGTTATGTCAATGTTGATCAAAATCTCGAAACTTGCCCTTTAGTTCCTACATCGAAAGTAAAAAGCAAGAAATAATAATTATTAATAGTTTAAACAAATTTCAAGAATACTTTTAACTTTTAAGGTGCTCTTAGGACTAAAATAAGTCTTCTTAGCATACCTCTGATAACATTGTCAATCTTCTGCTGGAGTATTTGATCTCATTCTTCGAGCAAAACACTTTTTGGATCCTCTAAGAGTGATGGACTCGTACTATCTTCCTTTGATTATTATCTGCCAAGAAGGCGGCATACATGTGCTATGGGATTCAGATCAGAAGAACAGACTCGCCAGTATAGGGTGTTCACCGTTCAGGTGGACCTCTCGGGGTGTACTGTGTCTTGCAAGAAATTGACAAATCCTCTAAGAATATCTCTTTTAACGAAAAGTGCTGCTCATAAGCCGTTCGGGAATCGGAAGAAAATTGTAAATCCCTCCCATTCTAATAACGCGCACGTAAGAATGGTTGAGAGATGTAGGTCCTGTTTCTCTTCGAGGTGTTCCACTACCAATTTTTTTTCTAGTGAAATAGCCAGTTGCGTTCCCCCTACCCCAAAACAATAAAAATCGTAATACTCTCGCTTCAGTGAACTTCTATCAGCTTACCCTTGATCCCAGCTTTCCAATAATGTACCCACAAACCATTATGGAACCTCCAACATAAGCAACTCATGGAAAAATGTTGCATTGTGCATATTGCTCACCTAATAGTCTAAACTTCTTTCCTCGCCTGTCGTCTGACTTGTGACAAAATCTGGAATAACCCCTTCCAGTCGTTTTCATATCAAAGCTATTTTGATGGTTTCACAGCTCGGTCTACTCTCAATCCAGAATCTTAGTCGTCTTCCAGTTGCCATAACTTGACTTTATACTGAGGCTGGCCCTAAGCAAAGTTATTTTTTTTTATACAGGGGCATTGTCTACTGAAGAAGTGACAAGTCTTCCAAAAGCATCATCTCTTGTCATGAAAAGTGCTCATCATCCGTTCTTACTCGCAGACATTCCTTCGGATACATGAACTTAGCAATTGCTGGGAGTTGAACTTTCGCTAGACTCTGGTCTTCAACGAGTTGTTGCTGCTCAAATCTATAAAAAGTTACACTTACCCCCAGATTCACAGTGGAAGTTTAATACTAAGTTCAGCTGAACCTGAATTTGAGGTTAAATTTGAAGTTCAACTCGTCCGGTTTCTCAGTCTAATCTGAACTTCAGTTCAATTAAACGTAGTTTAACTAAACTTAAGCTTGTAAGTTGAAAAAGAACAACCCCTATAAGTCTGGTTCTCTAAATACAAAATTTGTCTACGATAAATAAAGCGCATCACAAATTTTCTGTCAAATTGATATAGGTATAATTCAAACATTATTATTAGTAACCATATGTGTACATGTACATGTAGGTACTTACTACATTCGGTTTGATTCGAAATTCAAACAACGCCATTTGAGATAAAATATGGATGACACAATAATTAACAATTTTGCCATGCGAGTCCTTCAAACAATCAACGTGTTTCATGTGCATATATTCAAAAGCACGATATTGTAACAATTTTACCGCTTTAAACCGCATCGAAATCGTCATTCCATTCGATTAATCCATTATATAATTTCCGGCTATCGAGAATGACTTACACATTATATACATATATATAGAACCTCTATCTACCACCCCCACCACTGCCGACCAATCTCATTGAACTCCTCCGATGTCCAATCACAATTAATTAAACGCGGTTGGATTAAATGAAGCCCCAAATATGCACAATGCACAGAACTTCCAGATGAAAAAACCAACCCAATGAGTCGCATCCTTACGTTCGTTCGTGTCGTCGGTCGTCCGTTCGCGTCCCTCTGATTACGATATCCTGCGACACAGACATCGCCATATCGCATCACAGCCGACAACTAACAAAAATATTTCAACTACTGTTGGTAGGTTTAGAGTCCTTTAACGAGGACACCAGGGCATTGGACTGGGTTGGTCTGCTGGGATAGATGTAAAACAGATAAATTATGACAGGCAGTTTGATAGCCCAACCTAAGCCGTTAAGTGACAGCAAAAAGGACCTGTCACTGACAACACTGTTTAGACAGGAAGTTATGCATTAACAAAAAACAAAAAAATATTACTTGCATGACGGGTCCAAAAATCGATAGGACGAATGCGAAAAAAATATGAGAACCACTCAAAGGAATTTAATGCAATCATTCAACTGGACTTTTAAATATTCAACAGGATTGGTTGGGCAACCATGGGACATGATTTTTGCAGAATGATGTGAAATTATGCAAATTGATTGGTCGAAGGCCCGCTCCAAAGGCAAAAAAGTATGGAAGCAACGACAACAAAAAAAAAATCATGCGTAAGTGGAACATGGAACGCTTAGGCGGATGTAAAGCCCATCACACATGTGCTTTTTGCATTGGGGAACAGGAACACTATCAAGGACTCACAATCCCACTCTTACCGATCCACGACGACCGCGACGCGATGACGACGATGAAACTGAGGCTGCATTAAAATTTCAAAAAGCGCACCATCGAACAATTTCCAGGATTCCGGTTGGAAAAGCCACATCCTTTCACTTGCATTGAATTGATAATCAATGTAAAGCTTACGATTGGTCGCATGGATTGGCTTTTCGGACTATAGCTCTTGAGATAATGAAAGTTATAATATAAATTGAAAATATCCAATCAAAAAATAAAAGCGCACCATTAAAAATTCTCAAAAAACTTACCTTGTTGAGCTAATGCCTCGATTTTTCTTGCTTCATTTACCATAGCGCGTTCTTTTTAACAAAATTTAGCTAAAGTTTAACTTTGACAGGGCGAATGCTTATCGTGTTTCATTTTTTCTCATAAAGCGGAAGTGAGAGAAAGAAAGTTTCTTTGTGCAAAACGCTGAAAAATCATTTTTATCACAATATGGATAAAGGTCAGTTTGAATTATAAGACATTTGATCCAATAACGATTTAACAAGATTAATTTCTATGGTAAATCTTCGTTATTTTATGACAATTTATGAAAAATCCACTTAAATTCAGAATTATCTCCTGATCCTCCTTGCGTTAATTCTCAATACAACAGCGCCCTGGAGATGTTCTTTCGCTATCCAAAAATTATTTCTATTTTAACTTCTCTATCTTAGCACTTATCGGAGCAACTTGTGCAGTCCAGCCCTATAAAGGCAACATTAAAATTACTCCAAAACATCGCATACAGCATGTAACCAGGGCCTCGCAGTTTATTTATGATCTGCGAAATTTCGAAATTAGTGAACTGCGCAGCAGTTTAGGGTTTTCGCAGCCTAACAACCAAGTAACATTTGAAGTAAGTTGTACAACATGTGATTGTGACACCGGTTAGATTCGTACATATATAAAATCAATAAAATATATCATTTGGCTAAAATAATATAAGGTAATTGTGTAACTGCATTTATATGGAGAAATCCTTAAGAACTCCATATTTTCTTATTAGTTCTGAATATGAACCTGGAATCAGTGAAGTGAGCCCGAGACTGAAAAAGAATCTCACCAAAGTTTATTCGGGATTAGCACCTTCAACCTGATCTTCCAGGCCTCAATTATAACCTCGAAAAGCCAACTTTAGGCGAATTGCTGCAATCAGTTTTGACTCGTGCCAAACAATCTGCTCTTAATAACGAGAGCGCTTTCCTCCGTGCGCTCTAATACGGAAAAGCAGGTTATTATCGCCTTTAATTGTGTTCTATCATGATCGACAAAATTTTAGATTTGTGCTGAGTGTTCATCGCAAGTGCCGAAAGATCGCGCCTCAGCCAGAGCCCGAACTCTCGCATGATCAGGGGTTCAACGTGCATGAGAGCAGCTTAACCTTAGAACAAGAGCAAGCCATCCAAACTCTGCCTCTCCGAGGTTTCAAGAAGTTTGTGATTGTTGCCCTTGCTCCAAGTAGCGGTTCCACCCTGAGTTCATGTAACCTAAGACAGACAAATATCAGATCTTCGTTCGTGCGAAAGCCTCGTACAATCTCAATCGATAGCTCACACGTGGCCAGGCTATACAATACATACATAAAGTAAGCCTCCAGCACCCAGCCAAGAGTGAAGATAGCCAACCAACCTTTTAGTCGGACCAAACTCTTTCGAAATAATATTGGATCTATCCCCACCAGCGTTACCACTTTCGAAAAAAAGTCGAAGTAGTAGTAGAAAAAAGTGAAGTAAATTGAGCAAAATCGAAGTAGATTTTAAAATGACTTTTTACTTGCTTTTAGAATAATTTGAACTCGAGATTTTCATCAATTGACATTACAACACGAAAAAGTAGAGGTTCCATCTGTCTGCAGGTCCGTACCTCAACCTGCAGCCTAGAGGAGAAATTAAATTTTTTTTAGCTCGGTTCCTTCCATACAGCATTATCAAATGTCATAATTAAAAAAAAATTATATTCAGGCCATACCAACAGTGCAGTCTATATTTTGGTCAAACAAAATTTTACCAACGGTACACGTCATAGATCCTTTTTTTGATTTTCTACTTTTTCATTTCTGACTACCGATTTCGATCAATTTTTTTTTTTATCTGAGCTTTTTTGGTTTTGAAATAATATTGTATAAATAACATTTTTTCCTTAAAATTGTCAATACATTTCTTTTAATTTTAAAGATATTTGTATATAAAGAATTAATTTATTAATAAAACTTCCTTTTATAAATAATAACATTAAAATTATTATAATTCAATATAATTTTATTTTAAGATAAAAAAACACGCAAGCGAAATTTTCGTGTTTCTATGCTTTAAAATTACTCATTTGTGTATTTTTATTGTGTTGACATTAATTTTTATACTATTATTATTATTATTAATATGTACTACTTAGAGTGAAATAGGGAAATAGAAGTAGATTTGGGCTTTTTCTTGTAAAATTGAAGTAGGTTGAAATAGAGATTTTTAAAATGAATTAGATTTCAGTATTTTGCTGATGGTGCGAAGTAGGAAGTAGATTTTAAAATATTTTGAAAAAAAGAACTAGATCTACTTCAATTGAAGTGATCCCCACCAACTAAGAAAATACCCGATCAGCGTCCCATCGAAATTCCACTCTGAGTACATTTAACAAGCTAAGCATCATCCTGAACCAAACACACTAAATTTCATCATCCATCATCTCTATCAACAATAATCAAATTTAATATACAACAATCAAATGAAATCATAATCGAATCCTAGTTTATATATGTACATATACATCATCATCAATTTAAAAGGAAAAGTCAACGCTCAGGCCTCAACAAAGCTGATGTGCACACCAACTTTGGACAGCCGAGCCGGTGAGTTTTTTTTTATTTTGTGATCTTATAAAAAAAATCTTGCAAACTGAACCTAAGACGATCTTGCAAATTTTAGTGCAATTTTTTTTTTGATGCAATGAGAAATTCCTTTTAAACTTTCTCTTAATTTTTGTTATTTTGAAATTATGGAGTGTCTATTTTTGAGTGAGAGTGATCCAAGAAAAAAAAAGGGAAATAATGCAAAATCAGAATTGATTAGTTTAGTTAAGTTAAGTTAGTTAAATTCTCATTTACTCTCTTGTCTCATTTCAGCTTTCGGTTTAATTATGTTTGTTTTTTTTTTGTTTGGTTTTCACTCGAACTCAGGACAGAGCTTTCATTTATTTTATTTACCAAATGTAAATTTGAGTATCTATTATTTCCAACCTTAATAAAATTATAAAATTTTTGATGATGATCTGAAATTATATTTTTTTTGAGTAAATTTTGAATTAGAATAAACCATGTTAAATCAAGTTCTTGCCTCAAGTCCTTCGTTTTGTCTGGTGAATTAAATTTTTGAATTATGATTGAGTGATTCTTTTATGGAGTGTGCAAAGGGAAGTGTTGTGAAATGATGTTGCTAAACGATGATAATAATTTGAGTAGTTCTAAGGGAATTATTTATTTCGGTTAGGGGCTATTGAGAAATAATATTGAGAGTGGCTCAATAGCCAAGGAGCTTCTAGGTTCTTGGAAGCAGAGGGAGGGCGACACTCTGGGACCCTAAATAACACCCAGGGTTCCCCATAAATAGATAAATTAATGAAACAAAATAGATAAATTATTAAAAAAAAAGAACACATTAAGTGTGACCGGCTGATTTTGTTTTCTAAATTCTCTTGTGACATATGGGAAGGGTGTTGCGAAATGATAAAATACAAATTTACCACAATAAAGTCAGTTTTCTTTAACCAAAAAATTATGAGAAAATTGGTTTCGGCAATATCGTAGCTCTCTTAGCTGTCAAAGGGCAAAATCTCAATACAAACTTAAATGGCAGCGCCATTTAAAGGAAAACATCTGCGGGTACGATGTACGAAATCCACTCTATTAAAATAAAAAGCTTCACGCAACGCAAATGAAAATCCACAGTATTTATAAATAATTCAGATAAGGTAAATACCTTCTTCTTAGTTTTGTTTTAATGGTACAATTTTTTGATTTTTCGACAACGGCTTACCTGATTTTAACATTTTTTTTAAGTGTTTACCCTAATTTATTAAAAGTTATTTAGGTATATCGAATGTTTTATTTATACGTCAACTAAAAATTTTTATAACTATACGAATAAAAAATAGATTTCCAAAAAAAAAAAATACAAAGCCGTTTTTGAGATTTTGAATTTTTCAGAAAAAATTGATTTTTTTCACCTCAAAAAATATTTTTGTTTTAAGTTTTGAACTGTAATATTTTTCAAACTTTTAAGAAGCTTATCTATAAGAAATTTCATTAAAATCCGTTATGCCGATAATGAGAAATTCAAAACTCGAAAAATGGTTCTATGGTACAGTCGGTTTTATTTATTTTTATTTATATTTTTATTTTTATTTTTATTTTTATTTATATTTTTATTTTTATTTTTATTTTTATTTTTATTTTTATTTTTATTTTTATTTTTATTTTTATTTTTATTTTTATTTTTATTTTTATTTTTATATTTATTTTTATTTTTATTAATTTAAATTTTTTTTATTTAATTATAAAATGTAAAAATTAAACAAAAAAATTCTATCAAAATTCTCGGAACCGTTTTCGAGAAAAATATGATTTTCGAAAACCATTTTTTAACATTTGTATGGTGGGTACCGTTATATTTAGGTAAAACATTTTTTTTTCTCAAATCTTGTAGATTATATTAAAAAACTTTTATTAATCAAGTTTGAAAAAAGTTGGGTATGGGGTTTTCGAAATATTAAGTTTCCAAAAAAAAATTTGAACTTTTTTTTTTTTTAAATCCAAAAAATAAAAACTTGAAAATTTGAATATGTAATAATATTCAAACTTTAGAGGAGCTTAAGCATTATAAAAATGATTAAAATCTGTTGTACCGTTTTCGAGAAAATAAATTCCTGGGGGGCTAGCAAATATAACCACTTTTTGGAAAAAAATTTTCAACCGTTACCTAGCTTTAACTAAATGAAATTTTATGAATCTTTTTTAAAATTCTGTGGGACAGTTTTTGAGAAAAAAAATATTTATAAAATTTCGAAAAAAATTCGTATGGCAGGTACCGTTATTTTTGATCTTAAAAAAAAAAGAAAAAAACGTGTGAGGGGCAAGAATTACAAATTAAATCTACCGAGTTAAAAGGAAATCGGCCGATCCGTGTAGGCTGTAGTCGAAAAGACAGACAGCCAGAATTGCAAGACCCCTCTTTTTTGGTCTTCGCTATCATCGTAATGTCAACTTTGAACGAATGCATAATTGCTTTATAGTACGCAAGTAATATTATTGCGGATTTAAAAAAAAAAAAAAAATGAGTGGTGCTGGATATTTTTTTAATTTCCAGAGGATTCTCAAAACAGTCTCACTGCTTTTGTATTGGAAGAAAATAACACCATATTCTAAATTGCGACAAATACCTATGTAAGTACTGAAAAAAATCTATTTCGATTTTTCAACAAACTTGACAATGCGATGATAGAGAGCACGTAAAATTCCTTATGTGTTTAGGTATGTCCAGTATCTCGAATGTGGTACATTCTATGGTAGACGACAGCGTGGTAGACCATGCTTGCGCTGGTGAGATGGCGTAGACCAGGACGCCTGAAGCATTGGGGTGCGCAACTGGATGGCGATGGCGTCGGCTAGAGACCGGGATGGGTGGAGAGACTTGTTGAAAAAGGCCAGGACCGGAACCCGGTTGTCGAGCCGATGATGATGATGATAAGTATCTCGACCTATAGCCTACATCGCTGAAGCGATTTTCTTCAAACTTTGTATTTATGGGGTTTCGGTGATTCTCTAGAAAAGAAATTAATTTTTTTATGGGGCTAAAATAAGCGGTACATACCTGTCATGCAGCCGTTATGAAAAATTTTATTTGTCTCGAAAAAAGTTTTTAACGATTTTAGTTTATGAATTATGAGTACTATTGTAGACAAGTTCTACATTTTGGTCAAAAACAAAAATTAATAAAAATGATATAAGCGATAACTGCAACACAATTTTTTTTTATTTTCGACTTTCACATTAACAACCGATTTCGATCAAAAAATGAGTCGCTTTACGCTTGAACAACTTTGAGAAATACTGAAAACTTATTTCCAAGTGTTTGCTGTGTAGCGTTTTTTGAAAAGAAGTTTTGGCCGAAATGAAGCATTCACTGCGTCTGCTGTACACAAGTTTGTGCAAAAAGTTCATGAGACTGTTATGCGAGACGTGTCGTACGGTGTACACAGATAAGAATATTGCTGCTCTAGCAGAGATTGTGTGACTCAATTCACAGAAGAGAATTATGCATAAAGATCTCGGTTTGGAATGACAGAATGCGCTCCTGCGAAGCACGCCGAGGCAGCCACTTAAACGGCGTTGTGTTCCATAATTAATGGGAATGTTTGCTCTTACTAACTAATAAAGCAAGAAACATGGCAAAAATTTAATTTTGTTCATTTTATTGCATTTCTTAAAAGAAACTTGTATTTAGTTCACCCTACAATTTTTGCAGAAAATACTTTTTTGGATTTAAAACAAAAATTAATATTCGTTTGAAAATTAAATTTTTTTTTGAACAATATACAATATACAAAATAAATACACTAATAACTAAAACGATTTCTTAAATTTTGTTTAAAGTTCATATTTTTTTATTTATCTTCTTAATATATATAATTCTTCTGTGAGTGTGTATGTCACTGAACTTCTCTTAAACGACTGGACCGATTTTGATGAAATTTTTTGTGTGTGTTCAAGGGGATCTGAGAATGGTTTAGATTCACAATTAAAAAAAAAAATATATTCGTAGTTAGCAACGCGAGCACGGGCGGCTAGTATTTATATAAATTTATAGATATACAGTTTTTAAATGCTAAAGTACCTATATGTAGATATATAAGAGCAAGTACGTGCGATCCAGTCGTGAATTTTATTTCTATTTTCTCAGATATTTTATGCACCCAAGGAAAAACTTAAATTCTAAATCAGTTATAAGATTAATTAGGACTAATGCAGTTTTGCGCTAAGTAAATTCGAAGTTTTCTTGCGTTAAAAGCCTTGGATAAATCAAATCTATTCTACCGTAATACTCGCATAGGATTCCTCATCAATATATACTTGAGACCAATTTCGGGCTTAAGTATTTAAGTATTGAGATTCATTCCTTAGCCGTTCCGCAATAATGTGGAATGCTAAATCCCGGCACTCTGTTTTTTTCTCCATTTTCAGTATTCAAAACCACTGTTCATCGACTCCTCTTTTAAAATCCTTCCCTTTTTCCTTGAAGCTTGCATTGTGTTTATCATCTTAAGGGTAGAGTGAATTCTAAGGTAGGCCCACGAATTAGGGTACTATAGGACAAGTTCTGCATTTGGAAAAATCGAAATTTTGATCAAAGTTGACAAAAAAAAACGCGAAAAAAGTGGATCTGGCAATTCCGTCTGTCTGTCTGTACCTCGACCTACAGTCTAATATTTTCTTCAAACTCGGTACTTAAGAGTCTAACGGTGTCCCCCTTATCATATCTCAAAAATGGCCATGACGATTTTGATTAGAAAAATTATGGGGCCATGGACGACATTGTGGTCAAAACAGATTTTGGGAAAAAATGTTACTAATGGTACCTGTCCTAGGACCGTTTTTTTGATTTTCGGGTTTCTCATTCTATCTATCTATCGATTTTAATCAAAATTTTTGCACAGGAGCGCCTAGGAATTAAAAAAACCATGGTTCATAAAATTTTACGAAAACTGGCTTTTTTCGGTGATTCCCTAGAAGAGAAATTGAATTTTTTTTAGCTCCAAAACAAACGGAACCTGTCATAACACCGTTTTTTTAATTTTTGACTTTCTCATTAATGGCTCTACCGATTTTGACCAGAATTTTTTACAGGAGCTTCTTTAGATTTAAAATAATATTGTTTATAAAAATAAAATATTTGAAAAATTTTTTTGGGTTTTTGAAAAAAAAATTATTTTTTTGCTTAAATCAATGTCTTCAAAACTTGTTAGCGATTATTTTTTGAAATTATTTCCCAAGACCAATATCCTTAAATATTTAAAATTGGCTTCCTGTTTTTTTCTTGAAATTTTTTAAATATATTTTGTATAAAAAACTTTGTTTTTATAAATTCATACTTTTCTAGAAATCAGACGGCAGTTTTATGCGTTTGAACATTTGTATCTCATTAATTCCATGTTTTAAATTTATTTTCAAACAATTTTTAAATTCCAAACGTAGCATAAGAGCAAGTACGCGCGATCCAGTCGTGCATTTTGTTTAAGATTGTTGAAAATAAAACTTCTTAGCTTCTTAACGTGATACTGATAGCTTCAAAAATATACAAAGGTAATACAAAAAATTTATAAAAATAATATTTCTGTGCCCCGACCACAGTGCCACCTACCGGATTTAACTAAAGGTAAGAATCAAGTGAGTCCGAATTAAAAAATCATCAAAATCGGCCAAGTTGTTTTAAGAAGAATTACGAACACACACATGTATAAAGTTGTACTGAATGAGAGATTAAAGCCAAGACTATAAGATAAAGCGATCTTCTTCTTGTTTTAGAGAAAACAAAAAATAAGCTTCAACTACTGCTTAGTTTAAATGAAATTAGCCGATATTCTCAGTTTGAGGAAAACGTACAATTACAGATTAGATTTTACTTTTTTGAGCCCATAACTTACCCTTAACGTACCTTTAATACCGGTTAAAAGGAAAACTGTCGTAAAAAGTGTTTCGTTGCAAAACGAACGCATTTTCCAATTTTTGTGTAGTTATATCTCATTCCAACACACAATATGGCGAAGCTCTTTTAACGTTTTGCTTGAAATTTTACATAAAACTGCAATGAGTGGCTGTTTTATATTTATTTTTATTTTTTTAAAGCAACCAATTGTATTTATTACAGTGCACACATTTTACATTCCGTTACACAATGATGTCCTAAAGGGCACAGGAGTTAAAAAAGAAAACTTTATAAAAAAAATAAATACATACATATAAATAAAAAAATGACCAACGTGATCCAAAAATTGTATTAACACAAATTATTTGCTCGGCTAGGACTACCGTTGCCGTACTGCATTTTGTCTTTGACGTGGGTGGTGTTATAGTGACGGTTAAGGTGGGTATCGGAAGCAACGAGCGTGATTAATTTACAATTGCATAGTTATGCACTTGGGTTTTATTTTTAAAAGCTGGTTGCTTGAACGGGAATCAGCCTCGGATGCTAATGGAACTCATCAGCTGAACGGTTCAGTCAATTGAATTAATTTTCGTGGTCAGATCGATTAATTTTTTTTTCTTCTGTTTATGACAAAATCGATAAAAGTGGATGAAAATACCTGTGTAGCTATGTAATAAACGAAGGACTATTTTATGCAAAAATGTAAATGGTTATACATGAAAAAAGGTGCTACACTTAGGCAGAAAGTAATAGGGTCATCCAATTCGGGGTCGGGATTGTACATGGCTGATGTTTCAATCACATACCTATGTCAAACCGAACTGTCGTTTGAAATGGGCATAATTGTCCATCCGAGTGTACTAGACGGAAACTGTAAAAATAATCGAAGAGAATGGGTCTGTTATAGATGTCTTAAGGACCACCGATAATCGACATTCACGCTCCATATAAATTATAGCTGCCATCAATAGAAGTGTTGAAAAGAGCCAAAAGGCAATTAAGGTAGGCGCGGGTAATAAGGCCTAGCTAAGGGAGACTTGAAATAATCATATAATAAAACGGCAAACATGTTTTTTGTGGTACACTTTTCTCCAAAAGTATTTAACCGATTTCGATAAATTTTATATGGCTGGAATGCCACAGTTACGGAGATGTGCAGAATATACTTGAGACACGCATTTACACACTGTGGGTCGTTTTTGTTTTTGCACTGTCGAACACTTTGCATATTACATAAAATGAAATTTAATTTAATAAATTTGCTTGAAAAAACTGCCAATAATATAAATAATAAATAAATTGGCATTCGAATTTCGAGAGCTGGGTCGGCTAGTATTAATTAATGTATTAGATATATTACTATAAAAATAGAATAAAAAATGGCAGCTTCTGCAACAAAATTCAACATTTTTAAAAACCTTGGTTATATTCTTTATTAAACTACATATTATATAGTCGGGTAATAAGGCTTAAGTTTTTAAAATACATACATACATAGAAAATCAAAATACACTTCATGCAATTGGTAATTGAGATTGTGATATGCTTTTTGCTTTCCAGCCGAGGTTCTGCTCGCCAGGGTCGTCCTGAAGAAAACACAAAACTTCAGAGCAAAAGGTCTTCAAACCTTATAACAAAATCTTTATTGAAAATAACTCTTAAATCTATAACACACAATATACTGCTACTAATATTTCACTTATTACGGGTAGTTGAATAATCAACTTGGTCTTGCTGCTTCGTATCGTCGTACTGGTTGCTGCGGATTCGGATCTGGTACTTGGTTACGGGCATCCTCGTTTCTGGTAATTCGGCTTTAAACTGACCCTATCATTCGGATATCGGCTTGTGACGGGATCCAACAGTACAACGCCCCTGGTGGCACTAATCAGCAGGTACAAATCGCCCCAGGTGGCACTAGATCAGCAGGTTTAGACACTCTGGTTGATCAGCAGGTACCGAAGCCCCTGGTGGCGATTAAGACATTAAACTTCAAACTAAGACCCCTTACCGCTGGTGGGGGGAAGCCTTAATAAGAAAAAGCTGGACAATCTCACCTACCTAACTTGTCTTTCTACGAAACCCCTTACCAAGCAAGAAAAGCTACTGTGATCAATTCGTCTGTACTACTTGCCTACGACTGGATTTCGAAAGATTTCTGCAATCAATTTACTGTGTCGCCTGACTTTGTGTATGATGGAAAGAGTGATTTTCGTTCACCCAAGTAGGTCCACATGATGACTTTTCAGTAAAAACAGAATGTGAACTATGTAGGTGGCGAATGAAAAATAATAATGTTGTTCATTTTCCTGTGACTTCATGTGTCTACGGTGTGTGTGAATTGTATTTGGGCGAAGTATAATTCTTAGTATAAATACTAACGTCCTATAGAGTGGAGTATCATGGAACATTTCGTTACAAGATAAATAAAATGAACGACTAGGTCGCACGAACTTATCATCGTTTGCATTTTTACCAACGAAGCACTTCTCACATACCGTAACATAATGTTTACTGCAAGCTGCAGTATAGCACAGATCGCAGACTTCATCAATTATGTCCTCATGGTAAGCCGTTGACAGCATAAGTACATTTTTTTTCGTGTTACTTGCATAACTGTACACCTGCATACACCGTGAGTAACAAAATATCGTTGAAAATTTGTCCCTTGTTTGCTTGAATATCTTATCGGAAGGTGTAAACTGCTTAGGTAATCGGGGCTTATTCGACTTTATTGTTCCAATGGTTTTTGTTCTTCTACTCATCAGTTAAAAAGGCTAATGGTACCGATTGTGAAGTAGTTATCGGTTGTTATATTGTAACTATTGTCTAAATACCTCTGTGCCAATCGCATTACCAGTTGGTGTGATATACCACCGGAACGACTCTCAGATGGTTGCTGACCAACATAGATTTCACCTTGAAGGGAATAGCTGCTTACAGCGTCGACAATCCAGAATATTTGTATGCCATATTTTCCAGGCTTGTTTGGCATGAACATTTTGAAGGGGCATCTTCCTCTTGAGCCGACCAATTGTTCTGTTCATCAACTGTTAGTTCTTTTGATGGTTCATAGAATTCCACAAGATTCTCCTGAAATAAGTTCCAAATGTACCCAGTAAATTGATGAAACAAATTATTTGTAAATGCAAGTCAAAAAATCTATCTTTTATACCTAAATGCAGCCAGTTTGTAAGTTTGAAGACGAAACGCTCTAGGTCTTCTATCATAAAAACGAATAAAGCGTCGTATTTGTTCAAACCTATCCAAAGACATAACGGCGCGGCGGTAGAATGCCATACTACTTTGATGAAAAAGATCCTTTGCTTCCACCCCGTAGGCTTTTTCAGCACCAGCATACAACAATATCACAATATGTATAGGCATACATATCTGCTTCAGAGGTGTCATACCACCTGCGTATTTGCTGTGGATTGCTAGACAAACGATTTTCCTCATAAATTCTCTTTGCTTTTCTATTTGTCTCGATTAAAATATTTTGAACAATATTTGGAGTTACCAAAAACTTGAAAACGTCTGCCTTTCCCGAAAAAAATTTTGAGCATCTTGGAACACATGTTAGTCTCTCATTACGATTCCTGATCGTTCTTTGTATTTCATCCTCATCCAGCATTGACCACCAAATCTCGTCGAATTTGGCATTCCTTTCAACATACCGCACGCCTCTGTTTGGTGCAACAGGATTTTCATCTTCTTGCTCATGCCGGTTGCCTTGTTGTTGCTGCTGTCTTTCAGCCTCCTCTTCTTATTCCACGTTAAATTCAACCTGTGCAACAAAGCACAATTTGGCTCATAACTTGGATCATCAGCATCCGAAAAATCTCCATCGTTATCATCATCTTCTGATTCATTGCATGGAACTTCCTCGTCTTCTGCATCTAGGAACCTAGAGTAATTTTCATCAAAAAATTCTTGCTCCGCTGCAGTCAAATCCCGGTTGGAAGATGCATTTAGCAGATAGAGAACACGTTCCATTATAGCATCCATATTTCTCTAACACAATAAATACTCGTAAATAACAAGAAAAAATCAAAAGGAATGGTTTACTCACTTTAGTTTATAAATAAAACTTTTTGAATCAACAAAAATCACTTTTATAATATGCAAGATATTGCACTGAAATCACTTGTTTTCACAAACCAATTTTTACCGTTGTAAAATGTAAAACAAAACAATTACAAAAAACAGTCGATATCCTGTAACACGAAAGCTTTGAAAATGAAATTTCTCTTGTTTGTATTTTTTCATAACTTTCAAAGGTTTTCTCCAAAAGTGAATGTTCATACTTTTCAATTATTATGTCAGCAACTCAGCAAAAACCTTGTTTCACTCTTGTATTTGTTTTATATCTAAGTGTATCTTAGAGGACTTTGACTGTACAAAAATATTGAAAAAATCAAAGTAACGGTGAAAAATATAAAAACAGTCAACGTCCTATAAGCCGTAAGTCAAAATACCAGAATTTTCCCATATTTCGTTTATTTTCTACCATACACCTATTTCATATTTTTCAGTTACTATATCTTTTAGGTGGCTAAACTGTATCTCATTCTTGTATTTTAGGGTCAGCAAAGTGCAGGAAAGAGGTGCTCGACTGTACAAAATATTAATATCAAAATACGGTTGTAAAATCAATAACGAAAACATTGCAAGACAATGATTTTCATACAAAAAAAGACTGTGAGCACTGAGTGCCCAAGAACGCGATTTCGGTATATTTTGCTTATAGTCTCATTATGTCGCAAATATCCACAAAAACTATTCAAAGGTAGCCTATACACTATAATTTAAGTATTTATTTATGCATGTTTTCTTGATATGGTCCAGTAAAAAAATATGTTTAAGTTTGTTTTGAAAAATGGACTGGGCACTGAGTGCCCGATAATGAGAAATTCAGAATAAGATATTTCTTTGGTAGGTACAAGCTGTAATATCTTTATATTAAGATTTTTACTTGCGATATACATAGGTTGGGGAGAGTGGGGCACATTTGAACACTTTTTGCTTTCCAAACTGATAAAACCTAAAATATTCGAGCAATTGGACTCACATGGAACAGTGGTATTGACGTTCAATTTAGAAAAATATTTAGTACATTTAACGAAATATTTATATTGAATTTTTATCTCCACACAATAGAGGTTCTTATGTTCAAAAGTGCCCCATCAATTGGGCAGTTTTGAACTTCCAAGGGGCACTTTTGAACAGAGATACAATTTTTTTTAACTGAATAAAAGAACTTTTAAATTTTATTTTTATATTATTTTTTTAATAGGAACTTATCAATAAAACTCAAAATTAATACTTATGTTATATCATATTCATGTATTTGTAAAAAAAAAAAGAAAAATCTAAAATTTGGATTTTTAAGTAAAAGCTGGATTTTTAGTGAATAAGAATAAGCTTAAGATAGCTAGTGAAAGATGTTCTCTAGTAATAGCTATTTTAAAATAGCCAACGCTTAGTTTATTTAGTTTTAGCTTGTTTTCCAAGCCTAAGCTTCAATTTGTGTGAATAAAAATAGCTTAATCTAGAATATTTTAGTTAAAGCTACAAAAATTTCAAGATTTGTTCGACCTGTCTAGAAAGCTTTAACTTGGTCTTGTTTTCAGTATTCAATAGCTCAAAAATGAGACAGAGAAAACGTACAGACGCAGAGACGGACGGGCGATATGACAAAAACACTTTTTACTTTAAACCAATACTTACCCTATAGAATAGATAACAAATTGCTTGATTAATTGCTTGAAGCTGATTAAATTTTTTCTTAAATGTCTTAAGTATGTTAAAAAAAGAAACTAATCCGTGCAGTTTTGGACATGTTCAAAAGTGCCCCAACACGTTTGTTCAAATCTGCCCCAACTGTTCCAGTGACATAGAATTTATTATAAATATTTAACTGAAATATTTCCAGTAACAAACTTACCATAATTAACTTTCAAATTTATTTTTCCTCCAAAAAAATTTGTTCCTGTTTTAAAATCGCGCAGTAATTTTTTTTTAAACTCTTACAACTAAAAAACGAAAACAAACCACTTCCACTAGCAAAAGGACTTTTCACCTCTAAGTCCGAGAGACAACTGAGAGAATCAAGGACATTCAATGACGTTTATGGATATGGTATTGACTTTGACAGGTTAAAATTTTAAGTTACTTTTAAAAAAGAGTAATAAAATAAAATTTTATAAGCATTGTTCAAATGTGCCCCGTGTTCAATTGTACCCCACTCTCCCCTACTATAGGGCAAGTTCTGCATTTGGAAAAAAATCGAACTCGAGATTTTGATAAAAGTTGACATTACGATGATATCGAAGACGAATAAAGTGGGTCTGACAATTAGCTGTGATATTATTGACATGGACTACATTTTGGCAAAACAAAATTTTGGAGGGAAACGTTATTAACGGTACCTGTCATAGAACGGTTTTTTTCATTTTCGAATTTCTCATCAACGGCTCTAACGATTTAAACTAAAATTTTTATGCGGGAGCTTATTTGCATTTTAAAAAACATAATCTACAAATTTTTTCGAAAAAATTATATTTGGATTTTTAAAAACATAAAACATTTTTTTTTTGAAAATTCAATATCTTAAAAACGGATACACGAATAAATTTTTAAATTACGTTTTAAAATGTATTTTATTGAATATTAACAATTTGCATATCAATTTTTTTTTATAAAAATTTTAAGAAAAATTTAGTACACAAAAAACATGTTTCAGTGTGTCTGTATGTCCGTACCTCTCCCTACAGCCTAAACCACTAGACCCATTTCTTTCAATCTCGGTAGTCACTGGTCTTCGGTGATTACCTAGAGTGGAAATTGAAAGATTTTTTTAGCTCCAAAATTAACGGTACCCCCCCACACCCGTATTGCAAAATCTTATTTATCTCGAAAACGGCTCTAACGATTTTGATACAAAAAAATGGAGTTAGATATTGGGTCTTGTGAATAAAAAAAAAGTTAAAGCTTTTTTTGGAGTAAGCTAAAGCCAACTAGTCATAGCTTTTACTAGCAGCTAAAGCTAGACAGTACTAGCTTAAGCTTTGTTTTATGTGAATAAAAAAATGATAACGCTAAATAGCTTATGCTGGAAAATTCTAGCTTAAGCTTCGTAATATAAGGTGTTCGTTTTTTTATTCACATGTTTCGGCTAGTTAGCTTTAGCTAAAACTGGTACATGTATGACCGAAAGGAAAGTTTTTTAGCCTCAATTTGTTATCTGTTCTACAGGTCAAGTATTTTTTGGCTAAAAAATGTTTTTTAACATTTCGTATGTCAGTTTCTGGGTCTATACGTTCACAGTCCTATTTTTTGAGATATTCCCTTATGTTTAATTAACAACTCGCACAAGTTAATACTGAAAATAAGACCTAGTCAAAGCTTTCTAGACAGGTCGAAAAAATCTTGAAATTTTTGTAGCTTTAACTATAATATTCTAGTTTAAGCTATTTTTATTCACACAAATTGAAGCTTAAGCTAGGAAAACAAGCAAAAACTAAATGAATTTAGCTTTGGCTATTTTTAAATAGCTATTACTAGAAAACATCTTTAACTAGCTAGCTTAAGCTTATTGTTATTCACTAAAAATCAAACTTTTACTTAAAAATCCAAGTTTCAGCTTTAGCTTTTTTTTTATTCACAAGGACATAAATGGAAAGAAAAATTCGACTTTCGACTTTCTCATTAACGGCTCTAACGATTTTAACCAAAAATTTTTACCAGCTTAAAATAATATTGTATATAAAATTATTCGAAAAAATAGTTTCTGTTTTTTTGAAAAAAAAAATTCCAATTTATTTTTTTGAAAAATTTGAAAACTTGTGAACGATTATTTTTTGAAATTATTTCCTAAAATCTATATTACTAAGCACTTAAGATTGGCATATCAAATTTTGTTCTATAAAAAATTGAGAGAAATTTGTTATATAAAAAATTACTTTAATAAAACGATTTTCAAACTTTATTTGCGTAAATTCATACTTTTCCGGAAATCAGACGGCGATTGCATGCATTTGAACTTTTTTATCTCATCAAATCCGTGTTTTATATTTATAAAATGTATTTTAAATTCCAAAGTATTTTTACACAAGAGCAAGTACGTGCGATCCAGTCTTGCATTTTATTTATTTTAAGCTTCCTATTACCAGTTGTACCGATTTCGATATAAAAAAGCTACTCTAAGCTAGTAATAAATTTAAATATAGAAAATTTCAAACAAATAGTTTTTGGGTTTTTGAAAATGAATCAATTTTTATTCTTAAAAATAAATTAAAAAATAGATTTCTATTGAACATTCTGGTTTTCTGATTTAACCCTGTCCTTAGAGTCCTGGTCGGACACAGTCCTACTTAACAGAAGATGCTCTGCTCCGCCTTGTGCGTGGGCACCCCAAGTATAAAGGAGCCACCTATTCACAGTTCTTCGGCCGACGAAGTGGTAGATTAGCGGAACTGCTATTCCATCCTGGACCAGCCCTCGATTGTCTGAGTAGAGAAATTAATCGGACAGGATAGGAACGCTTTTGACGCTTACTCTCGTAATAACTTCCGCCAGGATAGTAAGCCTCAAAGTAAAGCTGTTGCTTGAGGACATCACGCTTGTAATGTGACCCCGAAACAGCTTTTACAAAGAATTGTCCGTTCAGTTTATGTTTTTGATTTTCTACTTCCAGTCATCACAATATCGATGAATCTTGTCGAAGTCAGGCTGCAAGAGAACTTTGATTACTTCGACTTTTCGGGCTGTTCTGTACGCGTATTACAACTTTAGATTTATACTATCGACTCCTGCTGACTTCATTTTTTTAATGAGTCAAAGTTGAGCTGGACCTCCACCTGAGAAACTTGTAGGGAACTTGACCCGTTTTGTTCGGCAATGAACGTTTGCAAAATGATCTTCGTTCAACCCGATGTCCAAGGTGTCTTTTGTAAGCCATGAGTACAAAATTTTCTGTAATTTAATGTAATGTTGGGTGTTACGTAATTCAACAGTATTCTGGAACAATTTCACTTACCTATTAAGTACACACAAAACTAAAAGTGACTTATTAGGAAAATACCTAATGATGCCTAAATGGTTCAACGCAAGTGATGCACCAACTTTCATCTGTTGTTGTTAATTAAATGATGGCAGAAAACAGCTTCTGCATTAATTTTAGTTCGTTGCAAGGTGGGCGAAAAATGATACACAAGGAATCAGAAAAAATCTCTCCATTACAAATATACGTTTTGTTATATTTATAGCTCTAACTGGAATTCCAAGCACTTTGGGGGTGTTTGGCAGGGGGAAATCTGAGAGTAAAATGTCTACGAATTTTATTTTTTATATAAGGGTTCTATGGACCTTAAGTTCCAAGTTTGAATAAAATAGCTTCAGTGCATTGGGCTGTTGGAGTGCAGAACTGAGGGACCCACTTTATCGTGTTCTCCATATCATCAAAATATTAGGTTTGACTTAAATCTCAAGTTTCATTTTATTTACGAATTCAGAACTTGCCCTACAGTATCTACTTATATCGCAAGTCAAAAAGATCAAATGCCTATAGCATCTTTTTAGTAAACGTCTTTTAAATGCCAAACAGCAAAAGAAACTTACTTCAAAACTCACGGATAAATGGCTTTCAAGAGAAGAAATTACAAAAATCCAACTTAACAGTTCCAATTTAATTCAAACAATTTATTTACTTACACACCCAACCCATATTATATTTTTTGACAGATAACTTAAGACCCGCACACATTATAAAAAAAAAACTGCCAAAAATAAACCTTTCGGTTGTGCAAGAACCTTCCTGATATCACAGTTTTGCCCATTCATCATACCATCCGTCATGACAATATCCTCTTTATACCGCCACACAATCCCCACTCAAACGTTATCCTTCCGCTGTTTCGGTTTTACCCTTGAAAAAAAAAATATGTATCCCACCCAGCAACCCACAATCAGGGCATAACTTTTGCCATTAAAAAAAAAAAATCTCCCAGTGAAAGTCTCCGGCATCAGAAGAGGACAGAATGCGAGGGAGTCTCGGGTTGCAATGATATGGTGTTTCATCGTGTATCAGAAACTTAAGCTCTACAAGGATACAATATCTTTGACAAGCAGAAGATGTTTTTCGTTGTCACAATGAGCCAGACTGTGAAAGCACAAGAAAAGAAGAAGACTGAAAAGAATCCCTGTTTGGAATATACGAACATTTATCCTTCGCAGTTCTAGCACAAGGACATGCAAAAATATATGTATATGATGATGTATTTGAACCTATGGCAAAGTAGGAAAAAAAAATACTAGAAATCTTAAAAAAGAAAAAATACCACATCACCATGGCCCGATGAGAAAACTCGAGAAAAATAATAATTCCTCACATCCCCTGTGGAATCTATAATTTCCTTTACATATTTTTAACAACCAGCAGCAGGACCTTTGTATCTTTTTTCTATCTTCTTTGGTTGTTTTTTTGTTGTTGTGCGTCTTTGCAAAGTCTCTCTTGCTAAACAGATTATGACTAATCCCATCAAAATTTGTTCTCTTGCTGCTCGAATTTATGTATTCTCATAGCGTGTCGGCCTTATCACATTAGGATAATCCTTAATGTCATTTTAAAGGACTTTAAATTGTAAATTATGGAGTAGGCATCTTAATCACTCTTCTTTTCCCTCAAAGAGACACACTCACACTGATGTTGTATGATGGAAAAATCTTAGTGATATGAAAAATTACATTTTAAGTGTGGAAGCAATTTATATGACTTCGCCAATTTTTCGTGGAGTTGTCAAATTAAGTGTTTACAACATGTCTTTATGAAGTCATTCATTTCTAGCATTGCGTGATTTCTTAATTGGTATTCCAAAAGGGAAATCCAAACTTTGACAGGTGATTGCCGCCATATTGTTGAAGCTACGTCTGTCAAATTTGATGTCATTTATTTCGACTGTCTCATTAAATCAACATGAAGAATTAAAGCGTTCAATAACATGTGCAAATTATTTAATTGTTTTATGAAAGGCGGTTTTCTTTTCGCCGATTTTACATTCACAATAATCAACCTTCCGAGAGTACTGTTCGCAATGACCGGATCAATGATCGATCTGCCAACACCCATACGTCAACGAAACTCAAAATCTGCCAAAAATATCACCGTGTACAGGAGAATCCGAGGCAGTCAATTCCGGAACCCCATACAAAAATGATAAAAATCTTTACGACATTTTTGAATAACTATGCACAACTCTCCAACGGAACAATTAATAATTGCTGCTGAAGATTTTTTAAAAACAATCGGGAGATCTGTTACTCTTGATGATCTTGGTTATGACAGCAAGAAGTTTGTGAGGATCAGTGCCGCCGCTGGTTGTTCGTGAGCCCGCGTGCAAGAACCTTAAATTGCCGCCCCATATCTCGGGGTATTTACGTTGAATAAGTGGAAGTTTTATTTATTCTCCATTTCGCAGTTGAAAAATTAAGGCAAATGTCCATTGTTGTTCCAATCAAAAACAAATTCTTATACAATGAACGTATTCAGACTAGGATTTGGGGGAGTCTCTTGTTAATGAGTTTGAGAGTTATTCATTCCTTAAAAAAATCGAAATCAAGATTTTGATCAAAGTTGACATTACGATGATAACGAAGAAGAAAAAAGGGTTCTCGAAATTTTGTTTGCACACGTTTTTTTCTTTTTTTTAATACCAAAAATAACGGTACCTGTCATACCTACGTTTTTTTTTTTTTTGAAATTTTATAAATTTAAGAATTTAAAGAATCGGTACAATCGATTTTGATAATTTGTTTTGTGCTAAAGCGCCCCAAAATTTTAAATATTCCTGTGCATTAAAATTAAAAAAAAATTTTTTGATTGAAAATTTTTTTTTCGAAACTTAATATTTCGAAAATCCCATACTAGATTTTTTTTAAAACTTGGTAAATAAAAGTTTCTTAATATAAAGAGAAAAAAATGTATTACCTGAAAATAAAGGTACCTACCATACAAATATTAAAAAATGGTTTTAGAAAATCGTATTTTTCTCGAAAACATCTCCGAGAATTTTGATACATTTTTTTTCTTATGATAAATTTTTACGTTATAAAATTAAACAAAAAAAAATGAAATCAATATATACTAACTGTACCGACCATAGAACCATTTTGTCGATTTTTGAATTTCTCATTACCGGCTGAACAGATTTTAATGAATTTTTTTATATTTTTTTTTTGGAAAATTCGATATCTCAAAGAAAAAAATTTATTTCTTATTCGTAAAGTAAAAAAAAATGTTTCAAAAATTTTTATATAAAAGCTTATTTAACGTATAACTTTGTTTATAGCTTGACAGAAAGAAGACAAAGTAGTTTTTGATACTTTTAAAAGTTTTTGTTTTCACTTTCTTTTTAAAACACTTAATCATTTACTTCCGGATCTGGAGGTATTATATAATTCCTTGACATCTTAGGTATGTTTCGATGGAATTTGATATTTTGTGGCTTGTGTGCTTACTATATTTTGATATAAATAGAGTCTGGACTCTGAATGTCAATTGAAACGTTAAATTTTTGGGTTATTCTGATTTTGTTCAATCCATTGAAATTTAGGTTATTTTAAAACATTCATACAAAAATACGGTAATTAAGTAAAATAAGTGTTTTCGATACACTGTTATTTTATGCGAAGTACATGGGCTGTAAATCTAAAAAAAAAATCAATATTCTTTTCAAGTTTATAAGTCTGAGATGTAGGTTGCGTGGAAAGCTATTTCCCAAGTGTCAAAGTCAATCTACAGTGAATCACAAAAGTAAGTAAGCACCTCTTAGTTTAAAGATCATTTCCTTCAAACAATCGATAGTTATTTAAAAAAAAAAATAAAACTTAATATCTTTTTCTGTAATGGATATCAAACCAAAAACATAAATGGTAAAAAAAGAGCCAAGTTTTTCTATACAAAAACCTTTGTGTAACAAGTCAGACGTGAAAAGTACTGAGATCTAAAAGTACGCCAAGTTTTATTTTGTAAATAATTCATTTAGCACTTCGTTGGTTACCCTTTGGATTTTATAACTGCTTTCATACTTCGAGGCATTGAGTTAACCAAATTTTAGACCATTCATCCTGAAGAATACGCTTTAAATCATCTTTCGTCCTGATTTCATGTTTTCTTATTTGCCAGTCAAGATGTTCACATAAGGCCCGGTGCACACATGCGTTCTTTTAACGCGCGGTACCGCAGCCTGCGAGTCTTTTTACACGCAAACAAAAAATCCTCATACAACTCATAAGGTTGGAAGTCACTGCTCTCACCTTCTTGCAGGACTGTGTAAATCCTGACAGTTTTACAATATTTGCTCTTTTGGAATTTTTATTTAAACTTGTTTAAATCATAGAGAAAACCAAAATTTTCAAAATATTGATTTAAAGACATAAATCTCGATTCTATGTCACTTATCGCAGAATCAATCATGGTATTAAAAAAATCTGTTTCATACCGGATTTTAGCAGACTTTGTAGGTTGATCGCTACCATCATAATCAAACATCCTTTTCTTTTTGGTTACTCTTTTATTTTTAAAATCTTTTGGCAAATCATAACTGCTTTTCTCACTAAATTGACGAGCGTCAGATAAGCACTTTTCGAATTCTGTTTGTCGATATTCTTTGATCCAGTCACTAAATGTACGCAAATGTTCAAGAGTAATATACATACTTAAATATAAACAAATGATCAGAAACGACAGATATGAGACTTTTTAAATAAATGTAAGTTCTCCTTTTTCGGCGACCAAAAATGCATTTTTTCCCATTTTTTTATTTTATAGAACAAAAACGAGACCTACCTTTTTGTCTCGAAAATTGACATTTAGCGGTATTTTGAGCGAAGCATGTTTTACATAAATATTTTTGAATTTGGCGTCTACATATCCATACCATGGTAAGCAGAGGTACCATATAGGCCACCAGGTGTCGACACATGAGCCATGACTCGAAACGCGTTTTTCTCGAAACCACGTAATTCAAACTATTGGCCACGATTACTTTAAAACTACTTGACGGATTGTATAATAATTTATTTTCGTTTTAAAGCTTATTAAATTTATTGGAGTCTGGACCAAAAATCAGGCTGATATATCAAAAACTTTTTCTTGTACAGCGCTCAGAAGAGTGAAAAAAAGTGGAAAAAACGAACACTAAAATTCAAGCGTCCGCCATTTTTTTAAATTTCGACTTTGGGCAATTATTTTGGTCCAGACTCTAACTACGCTCTTCTATTTTATAAAAAAACTTTGATTTTTTAGTTTTCAATCATTTTTGCAGGATGTAGATTCGCCACCAGCGAACAACTTTTTTTGGAGGTGGTCTCGTTCCGAGGCGCATTGTTTTTTAACGGCCCGGTATTTTTTCATGAAAAAATTATTTTTTGTACTTAATATGATAATAAACAAGTAGAAAAAAATTTGAATTGATTATATCATTGCTTCCATGAAAAAAAATCATGAAAAAGTGTCATTTTTGACACTGAAGAAGGAGAACCTCCCTTTAATTAATATAACATAATATAAGCTGAGTTCGTAATTGCAATGTTTGTTGCCCCTGCCCTGCCTAAAACATGCTTCAAATACATTTATGAACACAATTACAACAGCATGTGTGCATGTGCAGTCATCATACTTTGTTTAAAATGAGTTCATAATTGCTAAAACAGCGAACATAGAAAAAGTCATATTTGTATTAGACTAAGAGCCCACAGCAATTTTTGGGTGTGATTGAAAACAAAAAATAATTAGCATAATGAGATAGGCCTTCAGTAGTTATTTACAAATGTGAACGTCTTGCATACTCTAGTGGGGGCAATAGTGCATAATAGTGCATTAAGTATGCAGTTCTTTCCAAAAAAACAGATTTTGGCCTCGTATTCAATCCTGTGGATGGATAGTTATTAATTTCTTATCAAAGATGAAAGAATCAATATTTGTACGTATAATCAGTATTTGTATATTTCCTCTGCCATTTTCCTGCAAATTCAGCAATATAAAAAAAACACATGCCTTGTGATATGCTTTTTGCTTTCCAGCCGAGGTTCTGCTCGCCGGTCTCGCCAGGGTCGTCCTGAAGAAAACACGAAACTCCAGATTTAAAGGTCTTCAAACCAGCAACGCTGGTCTGGTTGGCAATAGTTTGGTGAAGTGTCGTGGTGGTGAAAAAACAAAGGAATTAAAGTGAAAAAAATAGTTAAAGTGGTTGCAAAGTGAATTAAAGAAAGTATAAACACAATATCCTTGAGCAAGTATAAGGATATAAGCCTACAGGTATTTATAAACCTTAAAAACATTGAATTTATGTGAAGAAAATTCTCGTACATACAAGATTCCCATTCTATGCAAACTTTAAACGTCAAAGAAAACAAAAGACAAATAAATAAAGCTTTCATTAGCTTAAAATATCTATAGTAAAATATATAAACACTAAGATATTGCTCCTAGAAATATACTTTTCTTTTTAATAATTAAATCAGAAATATTAAGCAAAGACACAAACCTACATACACCATATTAATAAAAATAAAAAAAAAAAAAATCTTCACAAAATTAACACACAATTAAAATTCACAGAATATTTTTTGAACAAAAAATATTGTATATACAAAAAATGGCTTCCGCCGAAAACTTGAACCAACAGGCAGATAAAGAAGTAAGCAATTCTGAATTAAAGGATATGATAGCCAGTGGCGGCTGTACCTTAAGTGCGCTCGTGCGCTGAACCACCAATTCAAAAGATTTAAAAATTATTACAAAATATTACTGCATCTTTATTTTTAGATTCCCATATTAATATTTATTTTTTAAACATACCTACAAGAACACAAACAAGTAAAATTTCCAATTATGACGAAACAATGTAAGCGCTTTGCTTTACTATTAAGACTTACTTTCCCTGCAAATAAAAATTCTCGTGCGCTTCAACGAGCGCACGAGGACTGCTAATATAACTTGTATGAGTTACAAGCAAGTATCCCTGACACGTGAGACAAAAGATATTTCATTGAAGTGTATCGAGAAATTAGCCTGCTCTCGTGCAGCGCACGAGAACCGAAGAAGATTAACTACAGCAACCGATGTTTGACTAGAATGCGCTGCGCCTGCGAATATGTAATATTGTTTCGCTCTATCCGTGATTGGTTAAATAGTGTAGGTTTGTAGGGGTTAGGTTAGTAATTGTTTTTTATTAACTTCCCATAGGGAGTTATTGTAATCGGTCCGATTTGTCAAATTGGAATTTTTGACATTTCTCGACGTTTCAAGGTCCCTAGAGGCTATATCAATCATTTTTAGAGAGATGTCTGTGTGTGTGTGTGTGTACGTACGTTCGTACGTTCGTATACGTCCGTACGTTCTGGTACCATTTTTCGTCGTCGATATCTCAAGAACGAGTAAAGATATCGACTTCAAATAAATTTTGTTTAATAGATAATAACTTCGAAAGAGGCTGAAAGGGCGTTTATTAAAATTCAGTGAGTAGTTTTTTAACTATAACGGTTTAAAAAAAAAGTAAAAATTTTGGTTAGTTTCAAATATCTCACGAAAAAATAATGCTATTGATTTCAAATAAGATTTAATGTACTCATTATAAGGTCGTACAGATTTGGTATGAATTTGGAAAAAAATTAACATACCGTTATTTTTTTAAATAAAAAAAACTGAAAAAAAAAATTTCATAACCTAGATATTCTAAGAACGGAAAACAATTTGAAACTCAAAATAATTTTATTTTACGAAAAATAATGTGTTTGACAACTGGTGAAAATTTCAAAAAAAATCAGTTTACAGTTTTTTTACAAAAAATAAAAAACTATATAAAATTCTATTGAAAATTGGTAAAAATTGTTTTTCGACTCAAATTTCTCGAGAACTAGTAGTGATATTGACTTCTAATTTGGTTTATTTTATACATAGTATAATTTTGTACAATTGGTAAAATGTTGACAAATATTGAATTAATAGTTTTTTTTTAAACAAATGGGAAGTTATCAGTGTGGGTCGCACCCAGCCTCTTTTTTTGGTTTTGGTTCGATTCTCTATTGTGTACAGTGTGTGGTGTGGGATAAAATTAGCAGTGATTAGGTATATTTAAGACAGTAATAAATCTTTTTAAGATAAAGTTACCTGAATTCACGATTTGACGCATTTAAGTGAAAATATAAAAAACATTATTCCTTGCTAAATGTAATAAGTGTGTCAGTTTTATACATGGTCGAAATTCTTCGAGCAATTATACAAAATAATAAAAAATCGACATATACATGTAAATTGTTGTTTTTTTTGCGATTTTTAATCTTAATACCTACTTAGTGAGCAAGTAAAGTGCACCACCTGTTCAACAACACACCAGCCGCCACTGATGATAGCCCTTATTTATCGAAGTGTTCAGGACTGCAAGAAAGATATACAAGGAGAAATAAAAGAACTAAATAATACTGTTGCTGCGGTGGGATCAAAAATTGATAAAATCGATAATAAAGTATACCACATCGAAGGAAAACTCAGCAAACACGAAGAAAAAATCAATATTTTAGAGTGTCAACTTCGAAGAAAAAACGTCATTCTCTTTAATTTAGAAGAAAAAGAAAAATCTACTGCAGACCTTGAATCAATTGTGTTGCATATCTTACAAACAATTTTCGAAATAGATATTTCAATAAGAGATATTGATTTTATCTACCGTCTAGGTACCCGAGATGAAAAAAAGATGCGACCAATCAAAATCGGTTTCTTGACTTATAGAGCAAAAAATCAAATAATGAATGAAAAAAATAAGCTAAGAGAATACAACACCAAACACCACTCAAAGTTTGCTATTTATGATGACCTGCCCAAAGAAATGGTAGACAAAAAGAAATATCTAATGGAAAAGGCGACAGCTCTAAGAAACCGTAATAGCAATTCAAAAGTAACAATTAAAAATAATAAACTGATCCTCGACGGAAAAGAGCTAACAACAGAAGAATTGGAAAGCATACATACTTTTTCTAATCAACACAAGAGAAAACTTTCTGAGGAAGATTTCGTAAATGAACCAGAACAAGTCATGAGTCAAGCCACAGGTGCAATCAAAAAGATTCCCAAATCAGCAACCAGATCAAAATCTTCCCCATCATCTTCTCCGTCATCTAATCTGATGAAATATGTGCTGAAGAAAACAATACCAAAAAATCAAGAAGATTCTAATAAAGTACAACCATTCTCCGGAGAAAAAATCGAAAAAACAATTAAACAATAACAACTAACGTACAAAACACCATTAAAAACAAATAAAGTCAACCCAAGCATGCTTATGAACAACGAGAAAAATCACAAATTGAAAACTCAACCAGAAAAACCTCCAACACGGTTGGCCACCGCGGAGGAATTCGGCGAAAAACCCCCCTTAAATAATTTTGTGGAAGGCAAAATAAACATGAAAAAACAACACCAATACATCATCTTAAACGATAATCTTATTAATAAAACAAGCCAACACCAAAACGTTATCTTAAACGAAAATATTAAAAATAAAACACGCCTTTATGTAGCAACTCTAAACACAAGAACACTTCAATCAGAAGAAAAATATATCGAGTTAGAAAACGCTCTTGAAAAGATAAACTGGGATATAATCGGATTAGCAGAAGTTAGAAGACAAGGCGAAAGTATACAGGAACTCAACAATGGAAATATATTCGCACACTATGGAATCAAGAAAGGGTTATATGGTGTCGGATTTCTTATAAATAAAAATCTTAAAAAAAATGTGAAAGAAATTAAAGGATTTAGCGACAGAATAATAGGAGTCAGAATTAAATTGGGAAAATGCAACATATCAGTAATACAAGTCTATGCACCAACAAAGAAAGCAACGAATGAACAAATGGAAAGCTTCTATAATACTCTAGAAATCGCAATTAATCACTTTAAATCAGAGATCTTACTCACAATTGGAGACTTTAACGCAAAATTAGGATTCCAAAAAAGCGGAGAAGAACTTATTATGGGTGAATATGGCTATGGTAAGCGAAACGAAAGAGGAGATCGCCTTGTACAGTGTATGTGGCAACAGAAATTAATTTTTGGAAACTCTCTATTTAAAAAAAAGCCTCAAAATCAATGGACGTGGATTTCACCAGATAAAAATTATAAAAACCAATATGACTTTATTTTAATAAATAAAAGGTCAGTCTTAAAAGATGTTTCCGTTCTTAACCAATTCGAGTTCGAATCGGACCATAGATTAGTACGGGCTGAGCTATTGATTAACCATAAAACTAGACAGCTTAACAAAAACACCCAAAAAAGTATATCTAAAGCGATATCCACTGAAGCCATCAATACGTATAACGCTGACTTACAACAAAGATTCCACATAATATCATCAATAAACGATCCATTTCAAATTGCTTATAACAAAATGGAAAGAACAGTTATAGAAGCTGCAGATAGACATATCCTCACTCCTTTATCGAAAAAACCGCAAAAGCTTTCAAATGAAACATTGGATCTGATAAGAAATCGAGAATGCTTAAGAAGGAAGACAGGATTAAGTGATCAAGAGACACAAGACTTAAGAAATATCCAGAAAACAATTAAGAAAAAAGCCCAAGAGGATATTAAAACATTTAATGAAAACCTCTTGAAAACAGTTATCGAGGAAACAAAATCTATTAAGAAAGCAAAAATTGCAGTGCAAGAATATAGAGATTGGATAACCGCCATGTCAAAAAATGGTAGAAAAAATCATATGAGGTGAATAAATGTACACGACACTTTGTTTTTTTTTTGATTATTATTTCGTTTCTCTTTATTTGTTTAATTAATTTGTATTTCTTAAGTTTTGGTTTTACAATGTACTTTAGTTGATAAGTTTATAATTGTACATTACTTTATAAATGATTATTAAATTACACGAATGAAAAAAGATAACTTTATGTTTGGATGGCTAGACGATGAGTGAAAGATGAACACACACGAAACGATGCAAGGCGGGACGAACATGAAAAAACCGGTGTACCAACACGAGAATAACCAAGTACGACGTGAAAAAACCGGTGTACCAACGTGAGAATAATTAAAACATAGAATTGTAAGGGTTGGTGTTAAGTTAGTGCAAGTCGACCTAAGTGTTTACACGGGCAATATTTGTGATCTTAACATGAGGAGAAATATAAACTTAATAGCTACTGATTTCTACAACCATCTGTACTCAAAACAAACGACGCAATCTGAAGATACGATCCAACTTCATCAAACAGATTCCGAAGAAGAATTTCCACCTTTCCTCAAAAGCGAAATTGAGAAGGCAATAGACAGCTTAAAAAACGATAAAACCAAAGGAAATGATGGAGTAGTTGCAGAGTATCTGAAGTACGGTAAATTTTCACTGGCCAACTGGTTGAGAAATATTTTCAACCAGGTTTTGGTCACCGAGGAAGTTCCAGATCAATGGACAAAATCTGAAATAATACTCATTCATAAAAAAGGTAACAAGGATGATATTAACAACTATCGGCCTATCAGTATTATATCATCGATTTATAAGGTCTTCGCGAAATGTATTTTCGAACGAATGAAACCCATGCTTGATCTTAACCAACCTATTGAACAAGCTGGCTTTAGGTCAGGTTTCTCCACAATAGATCATCTACAGGCAGTTTCTCAAATCATAGAAAAATGTAAAGAATACAACATCACTATCTACTTTGCTTTCATCGACTTTGCCAAAGCTTTCGATACAGTTGAACAAGATTTCGTTTGGACAGCACTTCTAAGACAAGGAATAGATGGAAAAATTGTTAGAATCTTGAAAAAAATGTACGACAGGAACACTGCCCACATAAAAACAGACTGCATTGGACCTGAATTTAAAATATCACGAGGTGTTAGGCAAGGAGACCCTCTCTCGCCGGCACTTTTTTCAGCTGCTCTTGAAGAAATTTTTAAAAAACTTAATTGGAAAAATAAGGGCTTAAGAATAAATGGTCAATATCTTTCAAATCTTCGATTCGCAGATGATATTATACTCATTTCAAATAGTAGTGAAGAGATGCAAGTAATGCTAAATGAGTTATGCTCCGAGTGCCAAAATATTGGTTTATTAACAAACCAACAAAAAACCAAAATTATGACAAATGGTGATGTCAAAGAAATAAGAATTCAAAATAACATACTAGAGTACGTTGAAGACTATACTTACCTTGGCCAAATCATTTCATTCAGTGATAAAGAAACAAAGGAAGTAGAACATCGAATGACAAACGCATGGAGACAATTTTGGAGTGTTAAACATCTTCTGGACCTGAATATCTCTAAAACCCTAAGAAAATACGTTTTCGACTCAACAATACTCCCAGTTCTCACCTATGGCTGCCAAACATGGCAAATCACAAGAAATACGGAAACCAAGCTACGATCTTGTCAAAGGGCAATGGAGAGAATAATACTAAACATTCGTATTACCCAGCGCATAAACCATACACACATTAGAGGTCAAACTCATTTTGAAGACGTTATACATATGGTCAAAAAACTTAAATGGGAATGGGCTGGGCACATTGTGCGGATTGCTGATAATCGATGGACTAAAACAACAACAGATTGGATACCTTTAGACGGTCACCGAAGCGTTGGAGGACAGCTGAAACGATGGAGAGACGACATACGGACAGCATGCCCACTCTATTATCATGATGCCCTGGACAGAAGAAGATGGAAAAGTATGGGGGAGGCTTATGCTCATGTGGTATAGAATTTTGTTATATATTCAAATATTAAATATTAAATTGAAAAAAAAAAAAAAAAAAAATATTTAACTTTAAATTTGTACTAAAAGTAGTTTAAGAAATTTTCTTTCTGTAATTTAAAGAGTAAATAAAGCTTGGAATAATAATAATAAACCTTATTACAAAATCTTTATTGGAAATAACTCTTAAATCTATAACATACAATATTCTGCTATTAATATTTCACTTAATTCGGGTAATTGAACGGTTCACGGGCATCAACTCTTCTGGCTTCTGGTCTAGCGGCCTTGCATCATTTGTACTGCTCACTGATGATCCGGATCTGGTACTTGATTACGGGTATTCTGGCTTCTGGTAATTCAGCCTCAAACGGGCCCTTTCATCCGGATGTCGGGTTCCTGACGGGATCTCGTAGGTATAACGCCCCTCGTGGCACAAAACAGCAAGCTAACGCTCTGGTAGATCAGCAGGTTCAAGGCCCCTGGTGGCACAAAACAGCAGGCTAACGCTCTGGTAGATCAGCAGGTTCAAGGCCCCTGGTGGCACAAAACAGTAGGCTAACGCTCTGGTAGATCAGCAGGTACCGAAGCCCCTGGTGGCAATTAGGACATTAAACTTCGAACTAAGACCCCTTAACGCTGGTGGTGGGAAGCCTTAATAAGAAATAGCTGGACAATCTCACCTACCTAACTTGTCTTCATACGAAAAACGAAACCCCTTACCACTGGTGGGGGAAGCTCCGCAAAAAGCAAGGGAAGCTAAATGACCAACTCGTCTATACTTCTTTTCTACGACTGGACTTCGAAAGATTTTTTCAATCAATTTACTATGCCGCCTGACTGTATGTATGAGCGAAGAGGTGCTTTTCGTTCACCCAAGTAGGTCCTCTTGATGGTTTTTCAGTAGAAACTGAGTGTGAACTATATAAGTGGGGAGCGAAAAATATCCATGTAGTTGATTTTCCTGTGACGTCATTATGCTCATGGTGCTTGTGAATTGAATTTGACCGAAGTACAATTCTTGGTATTAATGCAGAAGTCGTATAGAGTGGAGTAGCATGGAACGCTTCGTTACAGCCTAATTGACCGCATTTTGACTGTAAGTTTACTTTTATGAACACAAGTGTTGCCATGCTCATGCAGAGATGATGCTGTTTGTTTACAATAATTATGAACTCAATCTGTCTGAAGATGATTTGATCACTGGCATCCGAGTCTTCTCATCTTGTACCCTTGTTGGCTAGCATAGTATCAAAGAAAACTCAACGACAATAGGGGCGTTTTCAAGATTAAGGATTAAATTAAATTAAATTTGGTGGTGCAACAGCTCGAACTGAACCAGGAATTGGTGACTTACGACTCTCAACCATTCCTGTGTGTGTGTTACCAGGAACGGAGGGGACCTACAATTTTCTGCCGATTCCGAACGGCTAATGAGCAGAACTTTCCATGACAAGACATAATACTCTTGGAGAATTTGTCAATTCCTCGCAAGAGGCCATTTACCCCTGAAAAAAACTTTTTTGCAGCGGCTGGGAATCGAACTCGAGACCTTCCGCGTGACAGTCTAACGCACTAATCATTATGCCAAGGGGTACTATAAAATTAGAAGATTAAGGATACTTCCACTAATAAATCCAAACGTTATAAGGCGAAGCTCGTCGTGAGAGGTTTTACTTAAGAAGCTGGTTTTGATTTCGATGAAATCTTTAGTCATGGAGCTCGGTTTAATTCTAGATTTACCTTTAAAATGAAGAATGCATTTAAAACAGGTATATGCATCAAGACAACCTCTCTCAAAAGTGACCTTAACGACGTTGTTGATATGCATCAACCAAAAGGTTTCGTTGGTGGGAGTGCACAAATATGTAAGTTAAAAAAGTCTTTATGGCTCACAAAGTTTTCTGAAGCGGATCCATGTGTATTCATAAGTGACAGAATCATATACGTTGAACACACCACAGGAGGCGATGCAGGTCTTGGCCGTCAGCGGGCTAGTCGTTCGGCCGAACGACAGGGGGCTCCTGTTATAAAAGTTTTTTGCTGAACATGAGGTTAGCAGACATAAACACTCCCAATATCAATAGGCACACTTCCCAGAAAACTCTCTTAACCGTATACACTTGCGAGCTTCAAACACTATAATTTTTTGTTTTCCAGAGTTTATTTTGAGATCCCAAGTTTTGAAGCAAATGTAGAAGACTACTTATTTGGAAATTAAGAGAAACGGGGATATCCCCTAACATGACTAAGTCAAGTCATCTACGTAAGGAATAGATACTTTAAAGAGGATGTACAAAAAAGTGGCTCCACCCAGTATATTTTCAGAAACATAGTCAATATAATGCGAAAGTAGGATTGGGCTTAAAGTACATCCTTGAGGAACACCCACAGTCGTTTAAAACCAGTTTAAAGTCTTTGACCCTGTCGCATAGGTTCGGCGAAAAAAGTTTTCATTGAAAGACAAAAACCAGAAACTTTCTTGATATTCCAAGAGAAACCATTTTATATTATAAGGGCTGGTAATTGTCAGTATCAAAAGATTTAATATCGTGAAGTTGAATGTAATAACTTGAATACGAACTAAATGAAAATAAAAAAACGTCATTTGGGCCCACTGTGCGCAGGTACAATAATTTTGCCCGCTAATATTATCTCTTCCAGTTTTCTGTATTTACGATTTGATAGAAGCGAAATATGATTAACATTTTAAATTATTACAAAAAAAACAACGATTTTCTACATTTAGCCAACCACCGTAAGTCTACTCTTGTATTTCATACATATTATAAAATTAACACTTGTCTGTCTATAAACTTAACGAATCTCGAAAATGAAGTATATCTTATCGGGTGCAATACGAAATGTCTTTTAATTAGCAAAGGGGCTTTAAGTGGGTGTCAAATTCACGCCACAGATGTCTACGTTCGCGGGCAAGTGTTTACTCTTCAGGAGTACTCGTATTATGCATTTGAATATAAACATTTTCCGTTCACCCTCTAACATTTAACGAAGATATTTTTGCTGTTCTTGTGTTTGAGAAATAAGAAAAAATAAAACAGTGCTAATCTTTCTTTGATGACAACTCAAGACCAATGCGGTGTTTTCGCTTTAAGGACTCTTTAAACAACAACTATGCTGATGGGAAACAATAATTTAAATACAGAGAGTATTGGACTTGGCGCAACCACGTCGTCGTCGTTCGGTCGTGCCGTTTGGTGAAGTGTTAATCTTCAAACAATAGTTGTCAGGTGGTGTTTGGGTTGGTAAATAAACGTTGGCGTTGTTTCCCGCGTGTCAATGTTTGCATTAAAGCACATTTTGACGGAGGTTGAGTTGTTAAGGCATGAAATTTAAAAGTATCTACATATCTGGTTTTGATGTGCTCGAACAACTTTAGTATTGTCTTCTAAACCTCTGTAAGACGGGTAGTTCTTTTGTTGAACGTATATTTGGAAAAGGAAAATGTCAATAAATTATTGCAATTCTAATTGAAACGAATTGAAAAACTTTGCTTCGTTTTCATTAAAAGTGTGCAACATAATTTTCAATGGAGAATCTATTACTATTGGTATGTTTCTCTTTAACTGGAGAGACGGGACACGATAAATTGGTTGGTATTAAAAATGGTCCGAAGTGCTGAATGGAAACCAGTCGAGAGTGTGGGCATTTTACCTAGCTTCATGTGGTATTTGAGTGGGCTCATATACAAGCTGAATAAGTTGCTGCATCTCAGCAAAGACCCAATATATTATCTTCCTTCGGGTGTTCGGTGTTGTGAGTGTTGTTGTAACTATTTCAATGTGAGGGTACTAGGAAAATGGAATCAGTTAGCGCATTAAGCTCATTAAGAGTTGAATTGCTGTCACGATTTGGACTCCTAAAATGAAACATTTCGTATTATTACAACGTCCATATTGGGCTCTGGCAAGCAACACGAGTTCTAACATACGAAAGAGTAATGGAATTCAGTTCTAAGCAGCTAGCTTGTATTTAACAGAATTGTAGGTGTGCAAGTTAAGACATTGAAATCATTGATTAAAATTCTTAATATATGAATGCAGGTTCAGAGAGCGTATTTAATTCATAAAAAATGAAATTGCTGTCTTAGGGCCATTTGCTGAAGCGAAACTTAAACATTTATGTTCAACTTAAGCGCTTATGTTCTACTTTTTCCTCTACGTAAACTGTCACATAAGAGTTTATGTGGAACATAAGTATTTAAATTTATGTTCTGTATCAGCAAATGGGCCTTAATGACTTAATTTGTATAAAGGGTATTTCCGAGAGAGATTCTGCGCTATTTGAATTATAAAAAAAAAAATTATTTTTCTTATGAATGTTAACAATGGGCTTATATCTTAATATATAAAACAAAGTCGGATTTTTTCAAACACTTATAGTTTTTTTTTTTTTTTTTTTTTAACAGCTGGACCGATTGTCATGGTTTTCGACTTGTTGTATATGTCTCCGTTCCGAATAGCAGAATAAGTATTGAAAACATTGGGAAATTGATGAAAAAATAAAAGATAAAACATTTTCCCATACAAAATGTTCATGGGTTTCGTAACTGTCAAACATATAAAGGAAACGATTTCGTTGTCGACAGTAGTATGATCATTCCATAGTCGCCACTTCTTTCAAAAACATTGAAGGCAAATTGTAACCTTGAGTATTGCAGTTCGGTAAAGTCCTTTAAATACAATTGTAAATATGTCACAAAAGACCACTATATGGCAGTTTTTGGAATCCAAACATCCAATACCGACGATGAAGTTACGCTATCAAGTTGGTAGATTTGTGAATTGCAATTAGTCAGTTATTCTCATTATTCACGAACTTCATCCCACTGTTGTACATTTGGCGGTGCATCTTGAGAACGCTCAAAGAGTATATTCAAAAAGCTACACGCTTCCCATCTAATCCACGTGACCTGTGAAACAAATACAAAGATAGATAGAATGCCAGCACAAGATCGCGGAGTGAATTACGCATTTAATAGAGAATTGGAACGTGAACGTGAATATGATCGATATAAATTATACCAATCAGTTCAAACGAATGTTGAACCGAGAACAGAAGAAAGTCTATGATACATTAATTAATGCAATTGATGATGGAAATGGTGGCTTATTTTTCCTGAATGCCCCTGGTGGAACAGGAAACACATTCTTCATGTCATTGACTTTGGCCACTGTTCGTGCGAGATCCGAAATTGCGGTAGCAGTTGCATCTTCTGGAATAGCGGTCAGAATAGCGGTTAGACGTATGCCGTATGGCTCATTCAGCGTTGAAATTGACATTAAATTTTCAAATTATTGAACAACATTGCAAAACACTCTGCAATGTCAAAAGTTTTAGTAGCCTCAACATTCAACAATCATCATCTGGGACGAATGCACAAAGAGTGTTCCCAGGTTTTCAAACAAAAAATCCCCTTTTTTGGCACCAAAACAATTCTTTTTCCCCTTTTTTTCTTTTAAATCGCCTTTTTTTCCCCGAAGAAAAAAAACGAGTTTTTAATTGTTTTTATATGTTTTTTTTTTATTTTTTTATAAACAAAAAAATTATTATAATCCCTGAAAAATAACAAAAATAAACATAACAAAGGTCTTCAGGACTAAAAATTAAATCACAAAAACAAAAAATATATTCTTTAATTATGATGTTAAAGTGGGCTTTTTTGGTCAAATTGTCTTAGATGCAAATAAAAACAAATTATTTCATCTTTCTCAACGTTTCGTCAATTTTCGCGACTTTTTCAAGGGTTTATTTTTTATAAATTATTTTTGATTATTTTTAAATAAATGAATAAATTATAGTTGATTTAGTAGTATTGTTTTCTATGTTAATTTACTAAAATGTGTATTACTAATTCATGAATTGCCAAAAAATATCATCACGGAATCATCACCATGTAGTCAAGCAACGTTGTCCGTCATCCGTTTCTTTTCTCTTTTGTATGTTCTTTCATTTGTTATTACATTACATGTACATAGTACATCAGTTATAAAATGTCAAAAGAATTAATAAGAAGTTGCATGCGCTGTCTTTTAGAGCATGTTGTTTTTTATATTTTCTAATTGGTTGCTTAGATTTGTAAATTTTTAAAGACTGTTTTTGATAAGATTATATTTTTCCCGTTTAGGTTTTTTTCACCTTTTTTTCCCTTCCTCCTTTTTTCCCCTATTGGCATAAAAAATCGACAAAAATGGTGGTTTTGTCCTCAACCTGGGAACATTGGCACAAACGCGCATTGAAAGCTATTGATCGAACCTTAAAAGATCTGCAGAATGACTCGAGAATTTTTGGTGGCGCAATGATTTTACTATCTGGTGATTTTGCCAAACACTGCCAGTCATTCCAAGATCAACTGCTGCCGATGAAATAAACGCTTACCGATTCAAAATAGCTTTTTTGGCCTTTAGTCCACAAAAATTGGCGTTTCATCCCGGCGATCTCGCATGGACTGTGAGGACCTTGTCAATACACAATTTTTGTTAAATTCAGTTCATCTTTTTACAAAATCTAATGTCAACGCTTACCTCAAATCATCAAATCAGTGATGTGAGATACTGGCAGCAAATATGAGAGTTGCATTGTTGAGCGACCCATCTGCTAAAGATTTCTCCGAGCAATTGCTGACTCTCGGTAATGGCCGTGTTCCTGTCGACTAATCGAGCAGATTGATTTTATTTCTTTCGAATTTTTGTAATTTCGTCTCATCGAAAGACGAGCTCATCAGCAAAGTATCATTGCTTTCCACAAAAATAACAAATGGTTGGCGGGTAAGAATAAAGATGTGAATGACTTACACTTTATAATTCAGAATCAAATCGTTGGTACTCTGCATTCATTCAAATCTATTGACTGTGTAACAAACGAGGCTAAAGCCACCAATTATTATCCAACTGAATGTTTAAACTCCTCAGATGGGCCTGGTTTACCACCGCACAATTTACAACTGAAGGCGGACTCGGTAGTCATCATGCTTCGAAATCTAAACCAATCAAGTCTATGCAATGGAACGCACTTGGTTAATAGAAAACTGACGAGTAATGTGATTCACTCGACGGTACTGAAAGGAAAATTTAAAGATTAGTTAGTTCTCCATCCGAAAATTCGAATGATCCCAACGGATATGCCCTTTGAGCTTAAGCGAATTCAGTTCCCGATTCGTCTTTCCTTCGCAATGACTATTAACAAATCACAAGGCCAAACCTTAACTGTTTTTGGTTTCAACTTAGAAAATCTATGTTTTTCTCATGAGTCAATTCCATGTTCAGGTGTCGTCAAATTATCCGCTTTATTTGTTCTTGCGCCTGATACAAAAAAAAATAAATTAAAGGGAAGAGAATTAAACCGAGTGCATCCCATGCTGCGCAATATCTCCATAGTTTAATTCAATCATACTTTTTTATATCTTTTTGTGTTATTATCTTAATAAAGTATAGTGAACTTAATATATATTTTGTATTCATTTTCTTACTTTCAGCTAATCTGTAACACGACATTCATTGACTGTTAGGCGGTAGGACGTTCGCCGAGTCAGCTAGTTCGCTATAAATCTAAGGATTCTTAATATTAAATTGAATATTTATCATGAATGTGAATTATTTCCCAAAGTAATGTTCATTATTTAGGAAAACCCTGTATATGATTTTGGGGTGGTGTGGCATCTACCTGGTAAGTACCCTTCGAAATCCATTTCTAACATATTTTGCAGAAAATTTCTTTAAAACGTCATTGTTAGAATTTAAAATAATTTAATGAACTGAAGCAAAGTTACTTTGTACGATTATATTTAATTTGTTCGAGAAGTTGCACCCCTCTCTGCTTATGACGATTTTGTACTCTTTTATTAGACCACCTGCAGAAAATTATAAGTTAGCTGCCTTCTTATTGCATTTCTTCTGTAAGGGCGTTATTGCAGTTATTTCATAGCGAATTAACTATAGATTCTAGTTTGCAGGGGCCACAAAAGTTTAACAAAAGAACTTATTAGCTATATATAGGTTAACACAATCCGATACGGAATACGTAACAATTACTTTACTTTTTAAAGAATGCATCGCCCTAGTAACGAGGGCGTCCAAAACTCAATAAGCATCCCCCATCGCAAAATACACAATGCCGTCGTACATGTCGGGTAGGGGTGTGTTGTTTTGTTGTTGTGCGTCTTATTTTTTTCGCGCTCGTGAGGGGTGCGGATGTGAAATCACGAATCGACTAAGCCATCAACAAAACATAATGAAAAATCACAGAAATTATAGTGCCATGAATCTTACACCAATCCCTTTTAATAAAAAATGGAAAAGCTGACTAAAAGCGGATGGCGATATGAGAAATTGCCAAAAATGCGTATCAAATTTTCATTAAGGGCTGAAAGTAATTTCTCTCGTCCGCATTTTATATTAAGCCGCACTTTGCGTCCGCACACAACCACACAGCTCAGTACGCAGCGGAAAAACGAACCTAACCAAGAGTAGCTCTTGGTAACATGAATTCCCATTACGAACGTGAGATTAGATTATTAGGATAAGTGCTGTGAAAGCGGAAACAGGAAACAACAGTAGGTATACACTATACAGCATGAATATGGTGTTAGGTAATTGATTTTTGCACTTTATTTGAAACGGTACCTTACCTTTTTTGTTTCAGATTTATCAAATAAAAACGGCTGATGAGAGTATATGGTTAAATTAATAAATCAAATTGGGTCACCTAACCCATCTACCTTACCAATATGGGAGTCAAAAGGATAAAAATTTGGTAGCGCGAAAGTTCGTTTTGAACTAGTGCCTATAGTGACCTACAGTTTTCTGCGGAGTTTGAACTGCTACATACCTGAAATTTTAAATAATGTGTAACAGCTAAAGGAGTGTCTCCCTAGGTCTATGTAGCAATCGTTGATTGTTGGAGTTATATCATCGAGAAGGGTTTCCGTAGATTCCGGATGTCGTCCTTAAGTTGCTATCCTGTTCGTAGAAGCATGTTCGTCGTAAATGATGTTTTCTAACAGCTTCTTTGCAGGTAAGATAAGTACCTGTCCGGGGTGACTTTCTTAAATTCCCAACAGAGTACCAAATTTTTGAAGTGTTTTTCGCTACTGTCGGTCGAAGCTAATCTTCAGGATTTTCCTCTCTAATATTTAAAGTTCCTCCGTAGCGGTCTTGGAAAGCTGTGACTGATGACTGATTTCAAGAATAATTGGAAATGGAATAAAATTGGAACTTTTGTGTGTTGACTTTGTTCATTATTATCTGGCTATAAAGGGCATTGATTCGGACAACCAGTATGGAATAAGTATCCGACATTAAAGGCTTCACGATATTCGGAAGACACCAACGACCAAAGAATGACCAGTTAATGGATTGCTTACCATGCAGAAAAACGATGACACAAACAAAGCCTAAAATAGATTGCCATCACCTAAGTAAATAAAATGCACGACTGGGTCGCACGAACTTGCTCTTATGTAACAGACTAGTAATTTTAAAAACGAATGTTATTAGAGAAAACTGTTCATAAGGATCAAATTATTTTTTAAATTCTTTTAGTAGTAAGAGACAAAAACATAATGCTATCCAAATATGAATTTATGCAAGAACAAAAGTTATAAGACGTTTTAGTGGTTTCTTAAAAAAAGCTTTTATGTACAAACTTTTTAAAGCTTTTTAAAAAAAAATTTGGTACGCCAATTTAAAGTTTTTATTATTGTTCGACTAAAAATTAAATTTACAAAAAAAAAATATTGAGCCGTTTCTAAGATATTGAATTTTCAAAAAAAAAAAGATTTTTTTTTTCAAAAATTCAAAAAATATTTATTTTAAAGTTTTGAAATGCAATGTGTTTTAGACTTTTTAGAAGCTTCTCTATAAAAATTTTCATTAAGATCCGTTATGTGGATAATGAGAAGTTCAAAATTCGATAAAATGGTTCTATGGTAGGTACAAGCTGTAATATCTTAATTTCAAAATTTTTTTCATTAAATTAAAGATTGTAAAAATTAATTGAAAGAAAAAAAAAAATTATCCAAATTCTAGGTGCCATTTTCGAGAAAAATACGATTTTTGAAAACCATTTTTTTTTAATTTTTTAGCATTTGTATGGTAGGTACCTTTATTTTTAGGTAAAATAAATTTTTTTTTCTCACATCTTGTAGATTATATTGAGAAACTTTTATTTATAAAGATTAAAAAGAATTTAGCGAGGGGTTTTCGAAATATTGAGTTTTGAAAAAAAAAAATTTGAAGTTATTTTTAAAACTGAAAAAAATTTTTTTTGATAATTTGAGTACACAATTCTATTTATGTTTTTGAGGAGCCTTAGCAAAAAAAACTGATTAAAATCGGTTGTACCGTTTTTGAGAAAATCAAAAACAAAAAAAAATGGTTTCATTTTTCAGAAAAATGGTTATTGAGGGTACCCTCCGTACCCTCAATAACCATTTTTCTGAAAATTTTTTTCAACAAATATCTAGCTTTAATTAAATGAAATTTTTTGTATTTTTATTTGTCGAACAGTCTTTGAGAAAAAAAAAATGTTTATAAAATTTCGAAAAAAATTCGTATGGCAGGTACCGTTATTTTTGGTCTTAAAAAATCAAATCAAAAAATATCCGGGGGGAAAAAATTAAAACCCATATCTACCAAGTTTGAAGAAAATCGGGCGAGCCGTTTAGCTGCAATCGAACGGACAGACAGACAGACAGAATTGCGAGACCCACTTTTTTACTTGCGATATAGGTACTATAGGGCAAGTTCTGCATTTGGAAAAAAAATCGAACTCGAGATTTTGATCAAAGTTGACATTACGATGATAGCGAAGACGAAAAAAGTGGGTCCGACAATTCCGTCTGTCTGTCTGTATGTCTGTATGTCTGTATGTCTGTATGTCTGTATGTCTGTATGTCTGTACCTCGAACTACAGCCTAAACTACCATAGGTATTTTCTTCAAACTTGGTAGTTAAGGGTCTTCGGTGATTCCCTAGAGGAAAAATTGAACTTTTTTTTTTAGCTCCAAAACTAAGGGTACCCCCCATACACCCGTAATGCAAAATCTTATTTATCTCGAAAACGGCTCTAACGATTTTGATAAAAAAAATTAAGTGTGATATTATGGACATGGACTATATTTTGGTCCAAAAAAAATTTGGGGGAAATGTTATTAGGAGTACCTGTCATAGAACCGTTTTTTTGATTTTCGAATTTCTCACCAACGGCTTTAACGATTTTAACCAAAATTTTTATGCAGGAGCTGCTTTGCATTTGAAAAAATAAAAACTAAAAATTTTTTCGAAAAAATAGTTTTTGGATTTTTAAAAAAATAATACAATTTTTTTTTTGAAAATTCAATATTTTGAAAACCAATACACGATTAAATTTTTAAATTACGTTTTAAAATGTATTTTATTAAATACTAACAATTTGCATATCAATTTTTTTTATAAAAAATTTAAGGAAAATTTAGTACACAAAAAACATGTTTCAGTGTGTCTGTATGTCTGTACCTCGAACTACAGCCTAAACCACTGGACCTATTTCTTTCAATCTCGGTAGTTAAGAGTCTTCGGTGATTCCCTAGAGGAGAAATTGAAATTTTTTTTTTAGCTCCAAAACTAAGGGTACCCCCCATACACCCGTAATGCAAAATCTTATTTATCTCGAAAACGGCTCTAACGATTTTGATAAAAAAAATTAAGTGTGATATTATGGACATGGACTACATTTTGGTCAAAAAAAATTTGGGGCAAAATGTTATTAGGGGTACCTGCCATAGACCCGTTTTTTTATTTTCGACTTTCTCATTAACGGCTCTAAGGATTTTAACCCAAAATTTTAAGCAGGAGTCCCCTTAAGTTTAAAATAATATTGTATATAAAAATATTCGAAAAAATATTTATTGGGTTTTTAAAAAAAAAATTTTAAATCAATATCTTCAAAACCTATGAACGATTATTTTTTGAAATTATTTCCTAAAACCAATATTATTAAATACTTAAAATTCGCATCCCACATTTTTTTCTTGAAAAATTTTAGAGAAATTTCTTATATAAAAAATTTATTTAATAATAAAACGATTTTTTAAGGTTTATTTGCATAAACTCATACTTTTCCGGAAACCAGACGGCAATTTTATGCATTTGAACATTATTATCTCATTAAATCCATGTTTTATATTTATGAAATGTATCTTAAATTCCAAAGTACTTTTACATAAGAGCAAGTTCGTGCGATCCAGTCGTGCATTTTATTAGTCTTCTTCAAAATCTCGTGTTCGATTTTTTTTCCGAATGCATAACTTGCCTTATAGTACCTACCTATAAGTCGCAAGTAAAAATATAGAAATATGCTATTGTAGAAAAATAGCTAAAGGGAATTATTGTAACCAAAAAAGGTTGTATTACATTATACTCAAGCACTGAATTGTAATTAGTGTATCAACAAGTAGACACTATGCAGTGAATACAAAACAAATCCATCAAGCATTTTTTTTAAGAAAGTAAATTGGCTTTTAAGCCTAAGCAATTTAGCATCCAAGTTGGCGAGTAAAAATTAACTTGAGCCTTTCGCGAATAATTTCCTAATTCCATGGTGTTCTATGTATGAACTATTAATCCACAGGTTACACCAAGAAGTAGTTATATTTCTAAATATGGTTGCTAGTTCAAGCCAAAGAAATGGCAAGTACGCTTTCCAAATCTAAATTATGACTAAGAGCTGACAAAACTGGGGGCTCTTAACATAACATCATTGAGTGTGGTTTGAATTTCAGCATCTTATTGAAGATGTAGCTTAGTGTATGATGCTTATACAGTTTCCAGCTGAGCAACTACGTCTGCAATGACGCAGGTACTAGTCAGTAGTAAATGAAATCCCATTCGACTGAAACAAAAGTCTTAAATCTGTTTCCAAACTTATTTCCTTATGAGGATGCCATGTGATTCAAGCAAATATTAATTTATGCAATAACAAAAATTATAAGTTGTTGTAGTGGATTCTAAAAAAAATAAACTTTTATATAAAAAATGTTTAAGACATTTTTAAGAAAAATATTTGCTACGCCAACTTAAAGTTATTTTTATTGTACGAATAAAAAATAAATTTCCAAAAAAAATATTGAGCCGTTTTTTTATATATGTATCGAATATTAAATTTTTAATATTTTATATTTTTTTAAGTTTTGAAATGCAATGTTTTTTTTCAACTTTTAAGAAGTTCTCTTTAAAAAAATGGTTCTATTTTTTTATTAAACTATAGATCATAAAAATTAATTGAAAAAAAAATATCAAAATTCTCTGAACTGTTTTTGAGAAAAATACGATTTTCGAAAACCATTTTTCAATATTTGTATGGTGGGTACAGTTATTTTAAGGTATAATAATTTTTTTTTCTCACATCTTGTAGACTATATATTATTGAGAAACTTTTATTTATCAAGTTTAAAAAAAGTTGAGCATGGGGTTTTCGAAATATTGAGTTTTGAAAAAAAAATTATTTTTTTTTTTAAATCCAAAAAAAAATTTTGAAAATTTTAATACAAAATAATATTCAAAGTTTTGGGGAGCTTTAGCACAAAAAAAAATATGTATTAAAATCGGAGAAAAAAAAAATGTTTATAAGATTTTGAAAAAAAAATTCGCATGGTAGGTCCGTTATTTTTGGTCTTAAAAAAAAAAAGGAAAAACCTGTGGGGGAAAAATTAAAAATAATATCTACCAAGTTTTATGAAAATCGGCCGAGCCGTTTAGGCTGTAATCGAACAGACAGACAGAATTGCAAGACCCACTTTTTCGTCTTCGCTATCATCGTAGTGTCAACTTTGATCGAAATCTTGAGTTCGATTTTTTTCCGAATCCATAACTTGCCTTACAGTACCTATATGTATAATTGGATAAGTCCAAGTAAAAGTAAATCGTTAGTTTTATTTGTTTGTTCAAAGAAAGTTATATTTTCTATATAAATTTCTTTATAATCAGGTTATTAGCAATTCTAAATCTGAAATTAAATCCAATGGTTCGAAATTTATTAATATGAAGAAAAATTCGTCAGCATTGCTTAGTTTTTATCCCGAAGCAACATGCAGTAGTACGTGCTTTAATGTAGAAATTGTAAAAGATTTCAAATATCTTACTTGAAGTGGGCTGAGCACGTATTGAACCTTAAGCAGTATCTACTTCCTTTCCACAAACAGATTTTTTTACCGCCCAAGACAGTTCTGTTCAAATTCTACGCTAAAGAACACCTACTACGGAATATTTCACTCAAAACTACAATTTATGGCATTTGTTGTTGGGGAGGTGCTTATCTAAACAAAATTCAACAATTAACGATTCTTAAAATGTGTGTTGTAAGAAAGATATGCAACGCTTCTCGATTAGCTCACTCTTTAGAATTATTTAGACAAACGAAAATTCTATCAGTAAGGCAGTTGTTTTATTTCAAAGTTTTAAAAATATTTTTTATGAGAGGTGGTTATTTGGAAAGCCCTATAACAGACTTTTATAACTTGAGAAGAAATGCTACCACTGTGCCAACATTATTCTTTTTGGAAACTCATACACAATCGTTTCTCGCAAATTGTACAACCGACTCCCAATCGAGATACGAAACTTTAGAAACTTGCCACTTTTTTTTAAATCGTTAAAATCATGGCTTTTCAACTTTAATACTTATGACATCGAATCTCTGCTAAGCTACATTGTTGATTAATTTGTAATTACTACTAAGATCTCTACTGAGTTTTTTTTTGTATTTATATTTGTATTTATACTTCAATTGATGAAAGTAATGTTATTTGTTAAATGAATATTATTATTGTTTAACTTTCTTTTATCTAACGTTTATTTTTGTATTCACCCCACAATAAAATAAATTTTTGTTAATGTGGCATTATCTCTTACTTACTTACTTAGGTCCTCGGATCTATTACGTATGTGATGTTTCCTTTTTGCGACATAGGGCCTCAACTACTTCTACGCACCATCGTGTGCGATTTCTGGAAATGTATTTCAGCTCTCTCCAACTTTTCCCCAGTTGTTCTGTTTCGGGCTCGACCGTTCTTCACCAAGTACTTCTAGGCCGCCCCACTTGTCTGCCTTGTTGTGTGAGTGGTGTGAGTGGGTTCCACCGCATCGCTTAACCCGCAATGCACCCATCGCTCTTTCGAAGCGTATGGCCAATCTTCGTATGATAGACTCTATGTGTTCCTGACTTGTTCTCGCATGAAGTTCAGCATTAGAGATACGGTTGGGCCAGAAAATCCTCATGAAGTTTTGAAGACATCTATATTAACGAACGAGCGTTTGCAGCTTTCTTGTGACAGTCTCTGTGGCTCTCCAAGTGCTGCACCCATAAAGCAGCACGGATTCAACATTGGAGCGGAACAGTCGTAGCTTGATCTTTAAGCTAAAAGATCTCTGCAGGAATACCGTCAAGTCCAACCGCTTTGTTGTTCTTCAGTGCTTTGATGGCGGCAATGATTTCTTTTTTATTGGAGGTAAAGTGCATATTCGAAAGATTGTTACTTCGGACGGCTCATTGGGCATAGGGCTCACTTCACTGGCGAAAACACGATTTAAGACTGCAGAAAAGTGTTCCTTCGACTTTTTGAGCTAGTCCTCAGTCGAAACTAGCAGACATCCGTTTGAGACTTTTACCAGGTATTGATTAGACCTCTGGACATTAGTGAGCTCTTTGGTAATTCTGCAGACCGTTCTTCTGTCACACCAACCAGCTGCTTCTTCTGTTTCTGTAGCCAATGCGTTGATGTAGTTACGCCTATCACGTCGCACGCTACGGTAAACTTCCCTTATATTCATGCGATACGTAGACTCAAGCTCGTCTCTCCCTATTGCTGGGGTAGCTGCGATGCGAGCTTTGAGGTGTTTTCTTTTTTCAAGCCAAGATCTATCAGGTAGATCTACTGCAACAAGCTTTACTAGGTATTTTAAGTGAAACCGCTGCAAAAAAGTTTTTCAGGGGTGTACTGCCTCTTGCGAGGAATTGACAAATTCTCTAAGAGTATATCTCTTATCATAGAAAGTGCTGCTCACTAGCCGTTTGGAAGCGGCAGAAAATTGTAGGTCTCCTCCGTTCCTGGGTAACACGCACACATGAAGGGTTGAGAGTTGTAATAAGTCACTAAGTCCTGGTTCATTTCGGGCTGTTGCACCACGAAAATAAATTTATTTATTTTCTTTTTATTTAATTTATAAAGGTTTTGCGAAGACGTTTGACAAAGTTAATCATGAGCTGCTTATTTTCAAATTAATGCTACTTGGATTTCATTCTCAATTTTTGATGTGGATTAGGTCCTACTTGAAAAATAGAATTCAATTTGTTAGAATTTGGCACTTTTAAATCCAAAGCCATTGATGTTGCTTCGGGAGTCCCACAAGGCAGCCATATGGGTCCTTTGCTATTTATTCTATTTATAAATGACATTCAAAGTTATATCAATTTTTCAAATATTCTGTTATGTGCTGATAATGCGAAAATTGTTAAGCATGTTATATCCATTGCAAATTGTCATATGCTACAGAGAGACCTTGATAGTTTAAAAGTGTGGTGTAATAATCATGCTCTTTATCTTAATTTCGCTAAATCTTAATCTTTGTTGTGTTATAGAAGAAAGTTTCCAATATGTTTTAAATGATATTACTCTTGCAAAAGTATGCCATAAGGAAGACTTAGTTGTTGTTTTCGATCATAGACTTTCGTTTAGTTATCCAGTTGATTATATTGTTAATAACAGAAGTCAGATGCTAGGTTTTATAATAAGGAAATCAATGGAATCCTCAACCCATATAAACTTAAATGCCTCTACATATAATAGATTTTGTTCAATTAAATCTTGAATATTTTACTGCTGTATGGAATCCGTCTTATAGTTCTTATTCTTTAAGGTACATTTTTTTCAACATAGTTTTACAAAATCTAAGTGAGGATTTTATATGAGATTGATGAAATAAATAAACAATTTTAGATAGAAATTGAGTCTGTCTGGTGTCTAAAAAATTGCATTGAACTAAATATTTCCAAATGTCAATCAATAACTTTTTTCACGAAAACGCATCCGATCTACTCCCCGTGCATCGATACCTTCTACATTATCAGTCCATATCCACCGCTGAGTCAATTCGAGACCTTGGTGTTTTATGTGATAGAGAACTCACCTTTCACACGCATATTGACGAGATTATACTTAAAGCAAACTCTACACTAGGCTTTGTGAAACGTTGATCCAAAGAATTCTCTGACCCCTACGTGACCCGTTCTTTACACATAACCTTTGTTCGCCCGCTTCTTGGATACGCCTGTCAAGTATGGCCCCCTTATGAACAAACTCATATATCAAGAATCGAGAGCATTCAACGTCGTTTCCTACGTTTCGCACTTCGTGGTCTGTCTTGGAATAACCCTCTTATTTTACCCCAGTATCAAGACTGACTTCTGTTAATCAACTTGAATACGCTGGAAGAACGGAGATCAATAAGCAGCATTCTCTTCATTCATCGATTACTTTCGGGGTCTGTTGAGTGTTGACTGCACAACTCACTACAATTCCATCTCTTTCAACACTAATTCCCGTAACATAAGAAATCTTCGTCTCTTTTATCTGTCTACCCGCCGTACCTCTTACGGCTCCAACGAACCTATTACTCGCATGCTTCGGAGGATTAGTTGTAACATTAACTGTTTCGACTTTAACCTCAGTTCATCCTGCCTAAAACTCCGTCTTAATCACCCTTCCAATTCCCAACCCTAGATTGAGGAGCTATACTTAAGTTAGATTAAGAACTAGCTTGTATTAAGCCTAATAAATAAACCAAAATTAAAAATTATGTCATTACTGACCTTAGTAGGCCTTTCAATTAACTCTCGTATCGAATATTGCTTCGAAACTAAGAAAGTTTGGACTGAGCGATCATTTTGATGCATGGCTTCAATCTTATTCATATATTATCTATTATAACTTTTTAATGGTAATTCTTTCAAAATTCTAAACAATAAATCTGAAATACCACAGGTCAGTCATTTGGGTTCTATACTTTTTATTTTTATTAAAAAATCACTTACCATCATTTAAAATTTATCAATTATGCAGACATCCAGGGTTTGGGATAGTTGAACATTCACTTGACACTGGACAGTAAAGAATCATCATTGCCATATCTGTGGACTTCCGTAAGAAAATGAAACAGTCATTCCTCTGAAAATGTCCTAGTCTGGTCATTCGGAGAGCTACTCCGTGACGTTTTAAGATTTAAAACTGGATGCCTTTTCTCAATGATACGAAGTGGCTCTAAAATGCACTTCGACGATCTTAAGACCGCAAGCTAGCAAAGGGAGGGAGCTAGGCAGAGGGAGCTCATCCCTCATTATATCCCATCCCATATAATAAAAAGGTCAAATCTGTGCATAATATCAAAACAGCGCTGTCCATGTCCAGCGCTATTTGGGTCATATTATTTCTAGCTACATACCTTAATTGAAAAACAACAATAATCAATTATTAAGCCAATGGCTATGGTAACTTCATGATTTTTAAACTTGGTATAACTGTTACACCTACGGCTTTCCTTTCTTTTTCTTACAAAGTGAGTTTTAATATTTCCTGTGCCTATACATCCCGAAGCACTTGAAAGTTCCCCAACTGGAACACCTGCAGGGTTCAACGGAAAACTTTAAAATACAATTGCCAACTTAAAGTACACAAAGTGAAACCACAGGTATAGGAAATATATGCATATTCGTCTAAAGGTAGATAATAGACATTTGTATCAAACAGATAGCTTTCAAAAGCAGAAATTACATTCCATGATGAGTTCGCATACTTTTGGCAGAACGCAAAACTTTTGGACTCCACCCACCACCCCACAGCCTCATGCTAATAGCACATGAAATAACCATCTCACCCTCCTCTTCGATAAAAGTTACTGAGAGATGTGATGCAGAGATAACATTGTTTGGGGATTTCTTTGAACTCAGTTTGTGCCCCGGAAAATTATTATCAACAACAGCAGCAGGAGTGGCACTCGTCGCAAAGCGGCAAAAGGAACCAAAGAAATTACCAAATGGAAATAAGATGACAGAAAATTTATAACAACAGCCAAACTAGGCACAAGGACATACCATTCCGCACATCGTCCCATTCCATAACAGCAGAACAAATAAACATATAATACAACAAGACCGAAAGCATCAAAAGGATGTGCCGGCTCGACTAACTAAAGGCATTCGAATCCACCCCACTGTGCACAGAGTCGAAAGATTCAAAAAACCTAACCACACCATTTGTCATCAAAGAACTCTGCCTTGATTCGATGGAACAAAACATACAAAAGGCACGCACTTTATTTTAGGCAAATGTCATATATCTGGAGGAACATTACCGTTCCTTATTTTTATGAAAAAGTATTAGTGTCCTCTATAATAATTCTGCAAAAATAAAAAGTACATATACGATAAGCCAAAGAAGCCTTGAAATTCTTCAAAAGTCGAATTGAGTTGCAACCGCAGACATGTGGCGGTGGCAGTGGCAGTGGCATTGCTTAAGGGTTTTCCAGCCATTAGGACGTAAGAGAAATTTTCCATAAAAGTGTATCTTTTGTCCTTAGTTTTATTTTGTTTTTTTACTTGGTCCTTCTGTTTTTGCAATAACGATGTGTAAAAACGTAGGGTAAACTGCTTTTGACACACATTTCCAGGGAAATAACCAAACGGGAACATGGAAATGATTTTTACTTTGACAAGCTTTTGCCGGTAGATTGTACCTTAATGCTGTTTTGATTTTCTTAGCTTATGTTGTAGAAAGAAGCTTTAATTTTTTTTTTTCTGTTGTTGTTTTTACTGCGTCGTCGTCGTCGACATAACAAAGGCTCACGTCTCTCTTATGCAAAAAAAAATCGAAACATAATTGGCATCGTTGTCAAGACGTTATGAGAAAAAATCAAACAAAGGTTATAATTGCTGAGCGCTGGAGTATGAAGAAGGCATTTACAATGAAAAATGCTGGGACTTGGAAGTCGTCTTCAACTTTGTTGGAGTTAAAATATTAGACGTACTTTTTTTGTACGAAGGGTATACAATTATTACAATGAAGATTTTGATATACAAAAAACAAGTGATCTTTCATTGAAAAAAAATAAGACTTTTGCAGACAAGAGAACAAACATTTCTTAGAGATTTTGAACCCTTAGGTACCTTATAGCTTAATAATGTGCTCGCCCACACACCGGCTTCGCTCGGGTAGAAAAATCTTAATTGTTTTAAAACTTCAGTCAACATTCTGGGTAAGCTTAATTTCTGAGTAATGTTTTCTTTTGACATCTTAAGTTCTTTCTGAAAAGTAGAAAATATGAAAAATATTGGTTTATTCCCTTAAACAAATTGTTAATAGAAAGCTTATAGATAAAGTGACCCTCTAGGTTGGTGGGTAGGTGCATATGGTGACCACTGGCAGTCTAGCCTTGTGGACCAATTATTAACTCCATATTTATTTATTTATTTCATTCATCAAGCAGATATACATACATCGAAAAGTATATAATCTTAAGGACTACTGAACAAATTATTTGGTGGTTGGGTGCTGTAGGAACTGGGGGCTTCGAGCTGTATCTTTTCCTACACATCAAGTGCTTACAATACTTCCTCGTTGGTAACCGCCGGATACTGGTCTTGGCTTTATGTCATGACTTGCTAAACTTGTAAGTGCGAGTGTTGACCAAGGAAACAATTGCAACACTAAACCCATGGCCCTACAGATTGGAGGTTATTGCGTCGGGCTAACGACCCGGCCACAGTAAAAATTACCAATTGTTATGAGAGAGACGGGAGAAGCCTCGAATAACGACCCCCCAATCAGACCGGGAACGAAAATGGACTACGATTTACGAGTGTGCACCTGGAATGTAAGGACACTCCACTTGCCAGGTGCTACTCAAAAACTTGAATCTGTCCTCTCGCGGTACAAGGTACAGACATTACCACCATCCAGGAGATACGATGGATAAGATCAGGAATAGCGAAAAGAAAAGATTGCGACCTTTATTACAGCTGTCATCAAAGAATGCACATGTTAGGATGCGGATTCGTCGTGGGAAATCGACTCACATTAAAAGTCATCGATTTTAAGCCGATTAGTGATTGCCTGGCTGTGATCCTCATCAAAATTACTTTTCAAAACATCAGCCTAATATTATGTGCACACGCCCCTACCGATGAAGGTGAGCAATCTAACAAGGAGGAGTTTTACGACCTCCTGGACGGAGCCTACGGAGCCTGTCCGGAGCACGATATCAAAGTCGTGCTCGGAGATTTCAATGCTAAAGTCGGGAAGGAAAATATCTTTGGCGGATTAGTTGGAAAGCACAGCCTCCACGAAATGACAACAGATAACGGCTTCCGACTAATCGACTTTGCTGCAGCTCGGAATACGGTGATAAGTAGCACTAGGCTCCCCAGGCGAAGGATACACACAGCAACCTGGCGATCTCCAGATGGTCGAACCGCCAACCAAATCGACCACGTGCTAATTGGCGCAAGGCACGCGTCGAACATCTTGGACGTGCGAACTTTCCGAGGTGCAAACGTGGACTCTGACCACTTTCTTGTTGTGACAAAGTTCAGAGCCCGACTGTCCAACGAAAAGAAAATGAGGACCGCCCAAAGGAAGAAATTCAATACTGCATGCCTTAGCACACCTGAGAAAGCCAGAGACTACAGTGAGCAATTGACCGAGAAACTCTCTGCCGTACCCCCAGCCACAACCGTCAACAAACAGTGGAGCCAGTACCACGACATCATTAAGGAGGTAGCCGAGACCACCATAGGCTATCAACCACCTAGGAAAAAGAACCCGTGGTATAATAATGAATGCGCGGTATTGAAGCAGGAGACGGAAAATGCACGAATGCAAATGCTGCAACGGAAAACAAGAGCAGCAAAAGAGGAGTACCGTGGAAAGAGAAGGAAGGAGAGAAAAAACCCTGCGCAGAAAGAAAATAGCAGCCGCAGCTTCTCAGCTCAGGTATCTCGAGGAGTCTAGCACCGCCACAAACACCCGCCAGTTCTATAAAACAGCCAAACAACTGGCATCAGGTTATAGGACCGGCACGCAAGCTCTTCGAAACAGCGAAGGGAACCTAGTGACCGAAGCACAGGGAATTGTAGACGTGTTTAAACAGTATTTCCAGCAGCTGCTTAATGGGCATTATTTAGACGAAAACACAGGGGAGCAAAGAAGCATAAGACCAGTCAATGAAGATCCAGTCCCACTACCCAGTAGTGAAGAGGTTAAGAAAGCCATACGCAAGCTTAAGAATAACAAATCCGCAGGCTCGGATGGCCTACCTGCGGAACTCTTTAAGTATGTAGGAGATGTCCTGATAGGGTGCATGCATTAGCTCATCAACCATGTGTGGGAGGAGGAAAGCATGCCCGGCGACTGGTCAAATAGCTCCATATGCCCAATCTACAAAAAAGGCGATCCTATGTCCTGCAAAAACTACAGGGACATATCCCTGCTTAATGTTGCCTACAAGATCCTATCCACCGTACTATGTGAGCGTCTAAAACCTTTCTGCAACACTATAATGGGCACGTACCAGTGTGGCTTCAGGCCAGGCAGATCAACGATAGACCAAATCTTCACATTGAGGCAAATCCTGGAAAAGACCAACGAATTTCAAGTCGAGACCCACCATCTTTTCATCGACTTTAAAGCCGCATATGATAGCATAAGTCGCCAAGAGCTTCTATTGGCAATGTCAGAACTCGGGATCCCGAAAAAACTGATCCAGCTATGCCGCAGGACGTTACAAAATACGCGGTGCAACGTGCAAATGGGTAACAGCTCATCCGAGCTATTCCAAACGTGCACAGGGTTCAGACAAGGAGATGCGCTATCATGTGATTTCTTCAACCTAGTCCTGGAGCAGATATTGCGCAAGAGTGGTGTTAACCTGGAAGGCACTATTTTCAACAGGTCTTCCCTACTGCTTGGATATGCGGACGACATCGATATCATCGGCCGCTCCAAGCGTGCTGTGCTAGAAGCGTTCACAGCTATTGATGAACAGGCGAAACGCGTTGGTCTTGAAGTTAATGAGGAAAAAATAAAGTATATGCTATCAACAAACAAAGCCGCATCTGTCCATCGCCTAGGACAAAACGTCACTGTTGGTAGCAGTAATTTCGAGGTAGTCAAGGAGTTCACCTACCTCGGAACGAACATCAATCCCACGAATGACACCTTAGTGGAAATTCGACGAAGAATTACCCTAGCAAACCGCTGCTACTTCGGTTTGACCAAACAAATGGGTTCAAAACTCCTTTCTCGAAAGACAAAATGCACGCTATACAAAACGCTAATTTTACCAGTTCTACTCTACGGCGGCGCCGAGTGCTGGACGATAAGAAAAAAAGGGGAATTGATACTGGGCACTTTCTAGAGAAAAATTCTTCGGCGGATATTTGGTCCTATATGCGAAGAGGGCGAATAGAGGAGAAGATTCAATCGTGAATTATACGAGCTGTACCAAGATGTGGATGTAGTCCAAAAAGCCAAAACACGTCGACTACACTGGCTCGGTCACATCGAGCGAATGGACAACAACGCTCCAGCCAAGAAAATCTTCGAATCCCAGGCCCCAGGTTCGAGAAGACGAGGAAGACCGAACCTCCGCTACAGGGACCAGGCGGTTATAGACGCAAGAGCGCTTGGTCCCAACGACTGGAGGGAGCTCGCGAGGGATCGCAGCCGATGGAAGACCGCAATAACTCAGGCAGAGACCCTCCATGGATCGGGAGCCGGTTAAGTAAGTAAGTAAGAACAAATTATTAAAGTTTAGATGAAAACACTAGACAATTAAAACACGTTGCTTAATATAAAAGTATCTACTTAGTATTTAAAGCAAATTATCAAACTAAAACTATTTTTATTTTTGCTTGTCAATCATTTTTCAAATTGAATTTCGTTAAATAAACATGTTCTTCTTCTTCTTCTTATAGTTTCCGGTTACTATTGGCAGCAACACTTTAACTCCTCCTGGAGCATAGGGCGTCAACCAGATCCTTCCATCTCTCTCTATTCCCAACACGATACCTCAGCTGTGCCCACGACTGCAAATTTAGGGACCGAGCTTCATTCATAACTGTTGATCTGCATGTTCGCTTTGGTCACTGCTTTGTGCTTTGCTATGTTGTAATCAGGCTCCCTCAGTGTGTGGCCGATCCAGCGCCATTTTCTTTGCTAGATGTCATCATCCACTTTTGTTTGTCCAGTCCTAAGCCACAATTCTTTGTTTGATATTGTTTGCGGCCACCGGATCCTTAGGATCTAACGCAGACAACGGTTGACAAAGACTTGCAACCGTCTCGAGATGTTGGTAGAGCATTTCCACGTTTCACAAGCATAAAGCAGCACAGATTTGACATTGGATTCAAAGAGTCTCAACTTAGTACGAAGCGATATTTTTGTGGAGCTCCACACGGGAGAAAGCATTCCGAATCCACTACGAGCTTTATTTATTCTATTGATGACGTCTAGGTCTGTTCCAGCGTCCAAGTCTCTCACTTTCACCCACCGTGGCAGTCATAACATCATCGATTGCAAGTAAGAATTAGATCGGTGACAGTACATCACCCTGTCTCACTCCTTGTCGCACCTCAAAAGCATCGGAAAGCTGTCCACTGTGTAAAACAACGCACCTTGCGTTGTTGTACGATTCTTTTATAAGAGCAACAATTTTATCAGGAATTTCTCTAACAGCAAGCGATCTCCAGATAGCATCGCGACTGACGCGATCGAAGGCCTTTTCGAAGTCAACGAACATGAGGTAAACCGGTGATTGATACTCCGATGATTGTTCAAGGATAATTCGCAAGGTGTTAATGTGATCGACCACTGCGAAATCCCGCTTGATGCCTCTTGAGAGTCGACTTGATCTTGGATTTTATCCTTTCGAGAATAATAGTTGCCATTAACTTGGGAAATACGGACAAAATGGTGATACCACACCAATTATTACAATTCTTAAGATCACCTTTCTTCGGTACCTTGACGATAACTCCGTCTTTCCATTCCCTGGGAAAGGCTTCGTTTTCCCAAATAGCCTCAACAAGTGGCAACAATATATCAGCTGCCAAGTCGGGGTCTGCTTTGAGAAATTCAGCAGGTATGCCATCCAGTCCAGCTGCTTTGTTGTTTTTTAGAAGTAAGACCGCGGTTCTTAACTCAATATTAAAGACTTTGGTAGATCTACGTATGTCCGGCAGTAGGAAATCGGCATTTGCATTCTGGTCATCATTTAACAGTGCACAGAAATGCTCCTTCCACCTTGGCAACTGGTCTTCTATTGACACTAGAATACGACCGTTCGTGTCAAGAACAGGGTGGTTGTTGTTGTTACTTTGTTGACCTACAAGGTCCTTAGTAATTCTATACAACACCCTTGCGTTACCTCTTCTTGCAGCGTCTTCCGGCTTCCGCGCTCTCCACCAATTCGTCCAATCTGACCCTCCTATCTCGTCTCAAACACCTCTGCACTACCTTGTGGGCTGCTCTGTACTCGTTCCGCAGAACCAATTTCCGATGAGCATCAGTTTCCTTATTTAAATTTATTTTGAGTGCTCTGCGGTGTGTAATTTTGTCCCAGGTGTCTTGGGATATAAAAGTGTCTCTATCTCTAGATTGCCTCGGTACCGTTTCAGATCCAGCTTCCATAAAAACCCTTTAACTGTGTCCCACATCGTCTCAATGGGAACATTAACATTTAAGCCCACATTTGACGCCTTGTCGTTAAGGGTGGTGGCAAAATCACGACAAATATTTGGGTCACTAAGAGCGGTTGTATTGAATTTGGGTCTGGTTGATGTATTTTCTGAACGTGGCCGGATAGCAGCTGTTCGTAGCTGAATTGTTGCTAGTAGCAGGTGATGGTCGCTATCTACATCCGCACTTCTCTCATTTCTCACATCGCAAAGTGATTTTCTCCATCGTTGTTGAATTATAAAATGGTCGATTTGATTTTGTGTTTGACCATCAGGGGAGACCCAGGTGACTTTATGGCAGGTCTTGTGTGGAAACAGGGTTCCACCAACCACCAACTGACGAGCGTTACAAAAATCGACCAACAAACCACCATTGTTATTTCGCTGGCCCAAGCCATGTCTACCCATAACGCGTTCAAGGCCTACGTTGTCCGGGCCAACTTTGGCATTGAAATCCCCCATGATGATAGTTATGTCTCCTTTAAGACAATTTTTAAGCAACAAATAATATAACACCTTACCACCAGAGTTTAAAACAGTTAATATATTAATAATATGACATTTAAAGATATCACTATGAAAATCTATAACAAAAGCAACTGAGTTGGCCTGTCTAAGGCACCTAGTCATTGGCTCATTAAGACCATAATTAACCCTATGTAAAGCTTCAAAAAATATACTATGCACTCGAAGATCTCTCGTTGGAGCATATATTCTTATAAGGGATAAAAGAAAAGGACAATTGATTTGATTTTAGGAAATGCTTTCTCCGAGTTTCTAAGAGCTGGGGACCGATTAGATAACATCTAGTAAGATAAGAAAGCATTCGTATATTCCAATGAAGCCTATAAATCACTATTCTGGAAAATCTTGTTTGGATACTTTGGATTCATTTTGAGTGGATAGTATAGTGGGAGTTCCATATTACACAACACTATTCAAGGACCGCCCTTACATATAGGAATAAAATAATGCTCTGAATGTATAAGGGTCAGAAAATTCCTTAGAGTTACATGAGATAAATCCAAGCAAGGAATTTGCTTTCCCAACAATAAAATCTATATGAAGGCAAAATGTTCGCTTACGATTGAATATGACAACTTGGTCTTTTTTTTGATATTTTTGCAATGGAATAGCATCAATATTATAAACACAGTTTATAGGTGAAAACATAGAAAATCACATTTGAAAACATTTAAAAACAACTCATTAGAGTTACACCAATCAACTAAGTTCTTTAGGTCACTCTGAAGGAGAAGGCAGTCTTCGACGGATTTAATGCATCGGAATATTTTTATATCATCAGCGAACATAAGACATTGGAAAGAATTTATTAAACCGGGAATATCGTTAATAACTAGCAAAAAAAGAAGTGGACCTAAATGAGTTCCTTGAGGTACTCCAGAAGTCACAAATATGGGGTCAGATATTATGTTATTAATACGCATATATTGAGTGCGCCCTTTTAAATAAAATTCGAACCATCTCAATATATTGGAGTGGAAACCAAGGGCAAAAAGCTTCTTAATTAAGACTGTGTGATTAACATTATCGAACGCCTTTGAAAAATTAGTATATATATCACGGCACTTTGATAACCATTTCCAAGATTTTTTATTAAATCGTTGGATAAAATTGTTAAATTTGTGGTAGTTGACCTACCAGAAACAAAACCATGTTGAAGAGGGGAAATAAGTTCTCGAACAATGAAGGACAACTTTTCGTAAGGTAATTTTTCAAATAATTTAGGGATCGTTGAAAGGTTGCTTATTGGACGATAATTTGAAAGAATTTGCTTAGGACCTGATTTATGAATCTGAATAATATACGATAACTTCCAGTCATCTAAAAAAAAGTCCCGTATTTAAAGAAGCATTAAAGAGTCGAGTTAACGGATCTAAAAGGGAGGCTAAACAAATTTTAAAATTAAGGGAGGAATACCATCAGAACCTGGTTGTTTGTCCTGGCTTAAGTCAGATATAGCCTTTGCGACATCACACAGTGCGGCCGACAGCCGCTTTGTACGACCAAAAGTCGAAAAACGTAGAGAATGATCCACAAATTGGTATAGGGGTTTTTGGGGCCGCTGATTACGAATCTGTAATCAGAATCAGCAAATTCAATATCCTAATATTGCGTCATGTCATACGAAAAAATCTTTTCAAAAATGAAATACCTTTGATAGTTGGTTAAAAAATTTTGTTTTGATATTATTAGGGCATGTACTTGAAAATTTATTAAAAATGAACAAATTCAAAATGGTGGAATTCTATATGTCAATATTATATAACAAAAAAAAATGGAAAAAAATTATTTATATATTTTTATTGAAATCGAACACAGTAATTTATAAATCATAAATTTAGAAATACATAATGCAATATGAGCAAACAATATATAAGTTAATCCGATATTTACATAAAAAAGTTTTCATTGCCCATCTCGTAACAGTCGCAATCATCTACATCTGTATCTGTTTCAGAAGCGGAAGAGCTGTCAAAAGATTGTTGTTCATCTTCTGTTTGATTATTTACAGGAGTGGAGGTGCTAACAAATTGATACAGTCCTTACACAAAGATTTAAGTGGTTTTAGAGGTAATTTCACTAGACAACTAGATATTAATGGATCGGATGCGATTAGGAATCTTTTAAAAACATCCTCCATTGTCTTTTGACGATATTGGTTTCTTGCGAAATTAGCTTGATAGATTAAAACAAAATATTACATGCTTCTTGTGCATCTTCCGACATTTGACAAATAGGTAACACTGAATATTTTATTATTTCGGGGCCATGAATTAAAAGTTTGTCAACTAACGTAGGCATACAATTCCAGGGATATTGTTGTAAATTAAGGTACTAGTACGGTCTACAACGCCAAAAAACGCACGATTTTTGGGAATTTTTTTCTCGGAAACTTTATTAGATAATAACATATTTTTTTTTTAAATAATGAATACATGCGTCAAGAGTACAAGAACATTTTTTGGTCTTAATTTTCTAATTGTGGCCGAATTATAGAGGGCGCCAACGTTGACACTTCAAAAAACACATTGTCTCATTGCGGACAGTTAATCTTCGGATTTACTTAACCGATTTTCAAAAAACTTGTTGCAACTTGATTGTTTTTATGTTTTCTTACAGAATTTACCACAATTTGACCAAAAAATTATGATAACAAAAATGGCGACCCAAAAATGGCCAAACAAATTTATTTTTCAAAGCTTCACATTTTTTGTTTTTCTTTTACTTTTAAAACAAATTGTGGTAAATTGTCTCGTAAGAAACCTTCCTTTAAATAACCCACTTTGTTTGTTTTGTTTCAGTCCAGCCAGTCCTGAGATTAACTGTCCGCAATGGGAAAATGTATTTTTTTAATGAGTCGACGTTTGCGCCCTCTATAATTCAGCCAAAATTCAAAAATTAAAAAAAAATTTTATTCTTGACGCATGTATTCATTATTTAAAAAAAATCATGTTATTATCTAATAAAGTTTCCGAGAAAAAAAATGAAATTCGTTCTAGAGCCACTTGCTCGCGTTGAGAAAAGAGGTATAAAACTTTGATATTTATGTTCGGCAGTTTGTCAATGTCGTTAATAAATGACCTTCCATATGATTCTGAATCTAAATTGGGCCAGAGCAAGGCATTTCAAGAGGAAATTGAGGACCTCTTCCTTTCCGGCTGATACTCACAGCTATGACAGTGAGTGTTGTGAGGAGTATGCCACAGAAAACTATGATCCTGGCTATGTCTCGCATGGATTTGCATATCAGATCATGTGTTCAGGATTTATTTCCAACTGGTCCACCTAACGCCGAGTAAGCCAAAAAGTCGATGTTACAAGATAATTATAAGATGATAATATAGCATAACTGGCTAAATAAAATGGAGACGGAGCTGGAACTGGAGCATTTAGCCGGAAGACCTGTCAAAATGTTACGAAAACATCGCAACGCAGATGCAGACGGAGATTCAAGAGTTTACCAGCAGCTATTGCGTGCAGGTTTTTGACGTTTTAGAATCGCACTACTTAAAGTATTCGATACAGTTAAGAACGTAAGAACGTTGAAGCGAGCTTCAAAAATTTCTACAGCATTTATTCCAGTTAAGCATAAGTAAAGCATAAGTTGCACTTGTAAAAATTATATAAATAAATAAATTCGGTGGTGCAACAGCTCGGAGTGAAACAGGACCTTGTGACTTACAACTTTCAACCATTCCTGTGTGCGTGCTACCAGGAACGGAGGGGATCTACAATTTTCTGCCGGTTCCGAACGGCTAATGAGTAGCACTTTTCATGACAAGAGATACTCTTAGAGAATTTTTCAATTCCTCGCAAGAGGCAGTACACCCCTGAAAAACTTTTTTGCAGCGGCTGAGAATCAAACTCGAGACCTTCCGCATGACAGTCTAACGCACTAAAAATTATGCCAAGGGGTACTACTGTTGCACTTGTACTGTGTTTAAAATGTGCATATAAAAGGTGGTCCAAATAAAAGTTTCTTTTTAAAAATGCAGGTAAATTAACAAAATTAAATTTTGTCCATGTATTATGGCCTTATTAGTAAGAGCAAGCATTCCCATTAACTATGGAACACAACGTCGTTCAAGCGAATGATCGTGCACCTTTAATTGATGCTGAGTTGATTGGGACCTTGTAAGCGACCAATCCGTGATCTTTGTGCAGAACTCTTCTCAGGCTAGTGCGTGAAATGTTGAGCTGTTGAGAGTTAACGTGCAGCAATAACGCGCGCTTAATAAGCAAAAACAGAGAAAAATACAAGCAAGGAAGTATCGAGCCTTCTCTTCAGACCATTTTGTTAGTACTTTAATAAGTAGGCAAAGAAATAGACATCATTGAAAAATGGTTTCAAAATTATATAGGCCTACTCCTAAAAATGTAATATCATAATTATACATATAATTGGAAACTAAATTTAGAAAGTTAAATTAGAATTGAACGCAGAACCCACCCAATACCTTTGCATAAAAGACCTAAGCACTCTAATGTCTAATTAACAACCCACAAGTCCTTACAAAATAAATTCTAAATATAATGTTCTTAACATCCTTTTGAGTATTTCTACTACCGGATTAATTGCTATACGCAATTACCAAAACACCACAAGCTCATTATATACCTCCAGTACACAAACCTATTAGCATTTGTCATTTGAATAAATACCAACTTCCTTCACTTAAGCAAGCCATGCCTAAAATAACGAATTAGTTTAAATAAAAAAAATTCAAATATTACCAACCGAATAATAAATCAAAATGAGTGAGAAAAACATTTGTCTCAGGTCGTGTATGTCTGAATTGTTAATTCACACGCAACACGGAAGTTAGCGATTATACCGGTTTGTTAGTGAATTTCAACACGATACTTATTCAAACTGTTGAAGCATTAAATCTTTGACATAAATGACTTGTTTCGAATGTTTGTACTTAGCCGCCGCCGCCGTAAGGATTTCGTATTAAGGCATAAATGTGACATGCAAGGAATGTACCTACCTACCACACCTAATTGACTTTGCTTCGAAGGACCTATTTGACCTACATCCAGGTGTCGTATCGTGTAATAAACATTTTAACTACAAATTGCAACAGAACAAAATATTTCAATCAGCAGAAAGAAATAGCTCCAGCTATTTTTAGCACTAGAATTAAGTAGGTAGTTGGCATTAGTCAAAAACGAATATTCTGTCTGTCACTTCTTAACAATTATGTCTTTTCATTCTGGAGGAATTCTACAATACAAAATTTTCCAAAATTGGAATATACATACATACACATATTTTTCCTTTTGGAAGCTGATTATGATGATCAGTCGCTCAAAAAATATAATAGGTATAAATGTGGTCACAAGCATCTTAGCAACGCATTTTCATTCTCTCCTGAATGCATCTGAGTGTATTACAACTCACTACTTTGCACTCCCGTCAATACAAGGAGAACGTTTGGATAGATATACATATGTCAATAGCAGAAGTACAATATGCTATCGATAGAACTAAAAACAATAAAGCTCCAGGAGAAGACCGGATAGCCTTTGAATTTTATAAAAACTCAACACCTGAATTTGTTCGATTTCTGACTGATGGTTTCAATAACATTTTTACGAAAGGAACTGTACCGGAAAGTTTCCAAAAGAATGTTATATTTCTTATATTTAAAAAAGGTGACCCTAAAGATCCAGGGAACTACAGAGGGATCTCATTCCTCAACTCCCTGCTAAGACTTCTCACTAGTTTACTTCTCGATCGTCTTACCAATTGGGTAGAAACAAATGGTCTATTTCAGGCGGGATTTAGGAAAGGCTATTCAACGGTGGGCAACATTTTTGATAGAACATTTCTTAGAAGTGGAAAAGAACTTTATGCCTTCTTCACTGAAAGAAGAGCTCTATTTCTAAAACTCAGCAACTTAGGTCTACCCTCCAAAATGCTACGCTTGCTAGAAAGCTTGTATGAAAACAACCAAACTGCAGTACGGGATGGAATAGCTATGTCAAATGGTTCAGTACTTCTTCCGGCGTTAAACAGGGCTGCCAGCTAAGTCCACTCTTTTTAGCCTGTTTTTGGATGATCTGCTGCAACACCTACCTTGAGGAATAATTTTCAACGAAGTTTCGTTAAAGGGTTTGATGTTCGCAGATGACATTGTTCTGCTAGCTGAAACAGCTAATATGCTTCAGCTCATGATAAATAGGCTCGAAGAATACTGCAAGCAATGGAATCTTCACATCAATCCATCCAAATTAAAAATTATGGTATTCCGTTACACAAGGAACGAAAAATGAACGAAATTCAAATCTAAGTTAAAAAGTAGGTTAAAATATTTTCTAATTTGTTTGTAAAGAAATTTCTCAGAGTAATCTTTAGTAAGCTAATGCTTCATTTGCTTAAAATAATCATAACCTCACTTATGCTACCAAAAAAAAATCAAAACATACTATAGCTTCATCTAAATTTAAATCACAAGAACCAAAGTAGCTTTAAGGTCAAATTCCTGGTGTTGAATTAAATCCCATAGAATTTATTTAAACTTTGCGCCCCAAGTAGCTACTTAGATTACTAACGCAGCATTTTGACTTTCCTTTACTGTAAGTAAATGCCTCGCCAATAACTCATGTAGCACAATATGGCACGTCTACGAACGAAGGCATATTGGGGAAAACAAAGTGGTTTGGCTTCAATAAGGAATTTCCTTATAGTTTTGCTAAGGACAACTCGTTCCATTTCTCGACCGAACTTTGTCTTCGAATATTTGCTGCAAGCCAAGCGAGTACAAGTTCTAGAGTGTCCTGAATCAAGACCCAGACTCGAGGCAAAGAAAAATAAAGCAAGAGGGAGCTAAGGGAAAGTAACGTGTGCCAGATCGATACGAATTGTAAACACCACGTACTTGTACAGAACTGGAAAGCCATTCCTAATCCAAACCACACACTTACTCATGGCGGCCCTTCCTTCATCGTCATTGGACTCTCACACCCGTTGCAATGCATCCAGCAGATAGGAAATATCTCTTAATTTCCAAATGGATTCGTTACATTCAACACAATAAACGAGGTGACGGAGGGAGGGGGCTAGAAGGGAGATTACGTGCAGCCAAAGGATGAGGCAATTCTCTGCGTTACATTCAAGAGATGGCGATAGACCGCGCCCAACAAATGCCTCCATTCCGTTCCGGACTGATGGGTTTTGGAGACATGTTAAGACAATGTGACTGCGGAAGTACAGTAACCCCCTAATGGGAAATTAATTGCTCGTTCCATCGATTATTTATTTATTGCTTAGAGCTCTTGCCCTACCATCCTTCCATTGTGCTTTCTTAGTCTTCGGTGCTCGGTGATGGTGTTGCGGACCGGAGACATAGACGGAGACAGAGACAGGACGGAGTAGTCAGTGGGGCTTGGTTCCTTATTGCTGGCGACGATGACTCTATGTACACTTCCACTATGACATTTGCTGTTCGAGAAACAGTTGCCAATGTTGGGGGCGCAGAATGACACCCGGCCAAGAGACAACATGGGTGTCACATTGCATGTTGTTGTTCTTGTGGTATAAGCAGGGTCGGGGTGTAAAACGATACTGGAATGGGTTTCCTGATAACGCCACAAGGCAAGGCATTGCAGCATCATCGCCATGAAAGCTTTAGATTACTGTTTGTGTATATTTGAATCCTTAGGAGAGGAATGCCTCAGCGAGAGTTCGATGTCGTCCTTTACGAGTAGATATACATAGTTGTTATGTATGAATGTGTGTGAGCACTTTTCGATTCATTTAGTTTTCATTAGAAAGGCGTCTCAGTGGGAATTACATTAAGATTTTTATATTGCTTCGTGTCTTGGCAAACGAAAGGAGTCTTTAAATTTAAATGTTTGGGTTTCTTATTTAATCAATTGTGAAGCAAGTGAGATACAGACATGATTCCGCCAGGACTGATTATTATAGTTGATTAGATTGATTGCTTGATATTTTTAAATACCTAGTAAGAGTAGGGTTTTCTTTCTCAATTAGGAGTTCATCAATGAACAAATTTTGAACACAAAAACTCAAAAATCGTTACAATATTTTTGTAAATATAAGGTGGTTAAAATATTGTACCTACTGGGTGGGCCAAATAAGACCAACGAATGTTGAACACCTATAACTCTTGTAGTACTCATTTGTTTGAATTAATTTTGCTTATTTATTAAAAACATTTTATGGAAATTAAGGCGCACTATGTTGGTAAATATGATATTAGAAAAATGTCCACCATTTTGCTCGATACAGATACTGGCTCTTCTTACCGCCTTTTCCATTACACCACTTTTCACTGGCTCTTTTTTTAAATATCCATACAAAAGTCGGATGCACTGAAATCTGGTGAACAAGGTGGTCAAGGGAATTGTGAAGTTCTTGAAATCAAATGTTTGCCAAAAATTTCACGCAGCAGTGTGCGTATAGTCACTCCATTTTGTTGGAATCACAAGCATGGATGCAAAGTTGTCAATCTTTTTTCTGTAAGAACTCCAGAAATCATTTCTGACGTTTCATCTTTGAAGAATTATGGGCCGATAACAGCTGCTGGTGTGTTGCCCCTGGAAAATCTCTACAATCTACAGTTTCCGACTTCAAATCATGAAGCCTGTGGGAGCTAAATTTAAATTAACGACAATAGAAAAACTCAATACTTTCAACTTTAACGTATTGTTGTGTCAAATTTCCAAAAATTCGATTATAACCTGCAGAAATAAAAAACGATTTTATTGGAAAATAAAAATTTACTAGTGTTTCACTTCGGTAAGTCTAATTTGGTTCACCCTGTACATAAGAGGTGCATTTTATTTTTTATCAAATTCAATGGGGTCGTTTTCGAGATAATTAAGCTCTTTCTTTATATGTTCTTAAAAATTCTATTTATTCACTAGCGTTTCGACTTAAATGGGTTTGGGGTTTGAGGAATCCAAGCAGCTTGTTGCTGGACTTAAGACTATACTCTGTCCAACAAAAATTGTCAGTACAGGGAAGATAGGACGTTTATCTCTCATTCTGGTTGCATTGCCATGCATAAGTATGTCGCCTTTTAAAGCTCTCACAGGGATTCCGTAGCTTACATTACAAATCGCCGCAAATGAGAGTAAAAAACGCGTAGGGCTACCATCTGCCGATTCAAAATGACTGAAAACAATATTCAATTTACCTTTTCCCACAACACCAAGCGGTAAGATAATAGGCGCGTTTTTTTTTAAGTTGAAAAGCAATACGACAACACTCAACATACTCATCTTCTTAAAATGTGTTCTCAAAAGCTTCAAATCCCAAAAGCTCCTTAATAAAAACCACTGAAAAAGCTCCTTGCTTGCAATTGAGAATGATAATGGTAACTCTGTTTTGATGTAGATAAAGAGCGCACGATCGTATTGACACTTGAGACTTGACACTCTTGACAGTATCTCATCAGCAGTGGGATACGACGGTCGTGTTGGGATGTACAACTTTTTGCAAAGAATTACAACAACAATTCCTTAAGAAAAGTCAGTGGCTTGCTCTTTTTTTAGTGGCATTTTTCTTAAAGCATTGTAGTGAGGGTGCATCAGACGCCACTGCTTTAGAAAAAGCTCTCCAATAAGGCCTGTACTGACAATTTTTGTTAAACAGAGTATAAAAGGCAGGCTCTTCGGTACAGCGAAGTTAACATAGGCAGTTTACCACAGAACCAGCTTAGCCTCAACTATATACATATAACAGCTTAACAACAACAGAGCCACAGGTTCTGATGGTATCCCTGCAGAGTTCTTCAAATACGGTGGTGATGTTTTGGTAGGGTGTATGGTGTGGTCCATGCATCAAATCATATACGTATAAGGAAGCATGTACATGTAAAATGGCTTGACTATATCAGCTTTATATGGCCCACTTAAAAAAAGGTGATCCAACGTCGGCAGGAACTATCGAGGTCTTTTCCCTTTAGGCGTGGCATATAACATCGGCATATAAGTCGACAAGTACGCCTTTCGGATCTGCAGCTCCAACATTAGTCAACTCACAGTGAATCAAATCCTGCAAAGGACCAAAGAATTTCAAGTCGAGTTTCAACATATTTTCATTGACTTTAAAGCATATTATAGCATTCTTCGTCAGAATTCATAATTCCGGGAAAACTGATCCAAATATGAGATTGGAAAAGAGGCACTCAACATCCAACTGGGGAACAATTCGTCGCTTTTCCGGCAGAGTGCCATAAGTCGAAATTTGTAAATTTTCATGAGAGTCTTTTAAAGTTTTTTTCATACTGAAAACAAACATTTCATTTTCCATAAAAAAACAAAACTTGAATGTTGAATACATGAAAAAAAAGCATTTTTTGTTTGTTAAGTTTTATAAGAAACGAAATATTAAAAAAAAAAAAACAAAATTGATTTATGCCGTATTTCGAAAATTCGTAGAAAATGACAGGGATGTTTGTGAGAATTGAGAGCGGCGCTTTTTCATAACTCGAAAACTAGAAGAAGTAGGTTAATGCCGATTACACAGAAAAATTGTGTTTTTTGTTCAGCTCAGTTCTGTGTTCTAAACTAAAAAACGACAAATTTCAACTTATGCCACTCTGCCGGAAAAGCGACGAATTATTCTAAGCTATTCGAAACATGCACACGATTTCGGCAATGATATATTGTGTCATAGTATCATGTGACTTCTTCAACCCCTTTGTCCAATCTTCTGTGATAGAGTCTTTCATTGTGATTGGACATTAGGTGGGACTTCTTGATCTTGATGGAAATTTGGACAGTATCAACCACATGCTATCAACGAACAGACAAACATCTGTCCGCCGAACAGAAGAAATCGTCACTATTGAAAGCAACAACTTCGATGTAGCTAAGAAGTTCATCTACTTCGAAGTTTATTTTCATTCCATGAGCCATAACCTTGTAGAAATCCAATAAAGGATTTCCCTAGAAAAACGTTGCTACTTCTGTTTGACCAAACAAACCTCCACTTCAGATAAAGTGCACGTTCTACACAATCAAGTTGGAAGTTTCAGAATGCTTAACTCTGATGACTATAAAATCAATTGCTCTGCATCAAAAATATAGGAAGTTGCTGTGTGGCAGGCAGAACCCTTTCATTGGTCGGGCACCGGCTAAGTATCTAAGTGAGTCAATCTTAAAATCTTGAGTTTAATTTTATTTTCTTTACGAATGCAAGACTTGTTTATAGTACATTTAATACCACGTCCAGAAGGAAATCAAAAATTTCACAAGAAAGTTGCCATACCATGTCGGAGATGAAGTCTTTTGGAATCAAGACCGATAGCTACGAGATAGTGATTTTGACAAGCCCGGGAATGGACTTAAAAACTTGCTGGGTTTCTGCAATAATATCATAATTTTTTTGTTTCTCATATTCCTTTTCATATTCAGAATCCTATTTTTACTTACGACTTATAGGTATTTTTAATTTTTCCCCCGACACGTTTTTTTTCTTTTTTTTTAAGACCGAAAATAACGATATTTGCCATACGATTTTTTTAAACATTTTATAAATATTTTTTTTTCTCAAAAACTGTCCCACAGTTTAAAAAAAAAATCAAAAAATTTCATTTCATCTGGGTAATGGTTGAAAAAAAATTTCCAAAAAAATGTTTTTTTTGGTACCCTTCTTGGAACCATATTTTTCGGTTTTTGATTTTCTCAAAAACAGTACAACTGATATTGATCATTTTTTATGCTAAAGCTGCCCAGCAGTTTGAATATTATGGTGTATTCAAATTTAATAAGAAAAAAAAATTGGATTTAATTAAAATCAAATTTTTTTTCAAAACTCAATATTTCAAAAACGCCATGCTCATTTTTTTTTAAACCTTGATAAATAAAAGTTTCTCAATATACATTATAAGATGTGAGACAAAAAATTATTTTATCTAAAAATAACGGTACCCTCCATTCAAATGTTAAAAACGGTTTTTAAAAATCTTATTTTTCTCGAAAACGGTTCCGAGAATTTCGCTAAAATTTGTGTTCTTATAATTAATTTGTACGATATATTATTTAATAAAAAAACGGAAATTAATATATTACTGACTATACCTGCCATAGAACTGTTTTTTTCAAATTTAGAATTCCTCATTATCGACATAATGGATCTTAATTAAATATTTTATAGAGAAGCTCCTTAAAAGTTTAAAAATAATTGCATTTCAAAACTTAAAAAAAATTATTTTTGAATTTTTGAAAAAGAAATTTTTAGTTTTTTTTTGGAAAATTCTATATCTCAGAAACGGCTCGAATTGTTTTTTGTAAATTTAATTTTTATTCGAACAATAATAAAAACTTTAAATTGGCGTACCAAAATTTTTTCTTAAAAATGTTTTAAAAATTTTGTATATACTCGTAAGATCTTATTTTCTTAAGAAACCAGTACAGACTTATAAGGTTTGTTCTTGCATAAGCTAATATTTGCTTAAGGAGTTGTTTAAGTCATTTAAATAAAATGCACGACTGGGTCGCACGAACTTTGCTCCTATGTAATAGACTAGGAATTTTAAAAACCGATGTTATGAAAGAAAACTGTTTATAAGGATAAAATGAATTTTTTTAAATTCTTTTAGTAGTAAGAGATAAAAAGAGAATGCTATGCAAATATGAATTTATGCAGGAACAAAAATTATAAGTCGTTGGAGTGGTTCCTTAAAAAAATAAGCTTTTATGTACAACATTTTTAAAACATTCTTAAGAAAAAATTTTGGTACGCCAACCTTAAGTTTTTATTATTGTACGAATAAGAGTCTAATTTCCAAAAAAATCTTAAACCGCTCTTGAGATATCGAATTTTTCAAAAAAAATGACTTTTTTTTTTCTAAAAATTGAAAAAATATTTTTTCTTAAGTTTTTAAATGCAATGTTTCTTAAACTTTTTAGGAGTTTCTTTATAAAAAAATTTCGTTAATATCCGTTATGCCGATAATGAGAAATTCAAAATTCGAAAAAATCGTTCTATGGTAGGTACAGTCAGTAATATCTAGATTTCAAATTTTTTTATTAAATTATAGATCGTAAGGATTAATCAAAAGAAAAAAATTTTTAGCGAAATTCTCGGAACCGTTTTCGAGAAAAATACGATTTTCGAAAACAATTTTTTAAAATTTGTATGGAAGGTACCGTTAGTTTTTTTTTTCTCACATCTTATAGATTATGTAAAGAAACTTTTATTTGTCAAGTTTGAAAAAAAATCGAGCATGGGGTTTTAGAAATATTGAGTTTCCAAAAAAAAATTTTGAATTTTTTTTAAGAATCCAAAAAATAAAAAATTGAAAATTTGAATATGTAATAATATTCAAAAGTTTGGAGGAGCTTTGGCATAAAAAAATGATTTAAATCGGCTGTACCGTTTTCGAGAAAATCAAAAACAAAAAAAATGGACCCAGGGGGGCTACCAAAAATAACAATTTTTTGTAAAATTTTTTTCAACCATTAGCTAGTTTTAACCAAATGAAATTTTTCAAATTTTTTTTATAAAATTCTGAGAAAAAAAAATATTTATAAAATTTCGATATTTATAAAATTTTGTAAGGCAGGTACCGTTATTTTTGGTCGTAAAAAACAGAAAAAAACGTCCGGGGGGAAAAAATTAAAACCCGTATCTACCAAGTTTGAAGAAAATCTGCCGAGCCGTTTAGGTTGTAGTCGAACCGACAGACAGACAGACGGACAGACAGACAGACAGACAGAATTGCGAGACCCACTTTTTTGGTCTTCGCTATCATCGTAATGTAAACTTTGATCAAAATCTCGATTTTTTTACGAATGCATAACTTGCCTTATAGTACCTATAAGTCGCAAGTAAAAAATTAATTTTATGCTTATTAACAGTTTTTCTCTAATAAAATTAATTTTTGAAATTCTTAGTCGCTTACATAAGAGCAAGTTCGTGCAACCCAGTCATGCATCTTATTAACTTCCCATAGGGAGTTATTGTAATCGGTCCGATTTGTCAAATTGGAATTTTTGACATTTCTCGACGTTTCAATGTCCGTAGAAGCTATACCAATCATTTTTAGAGAGATGTCTGTGTGTGTGTGTGTGTGTACGTACATACGTCCATACGTTCATACGTCCGTACGTTCTGGTACCATTTTTCGTCGTCGATATCTCAAGAACGAGTAAAGATATTGTTACGGCGACAGCTTACATACCTTGTTAGTAGAGTTGTGCAAAACAGTTCCAAAGGCGGAACGAACATGGAACGGTTCTTTTTCCGGTCGGAACTAGTTCCTGGAACCATGTCCGCGGAACTATTAAGATTTGATATTAAGTGGCATGAGCTAGACAAATCTCGGTGCGGTGAAGCACTAGTATAGCCAGAATTTAAAGACTTTTAAGTAACTTTATTCAATTTTTATATTTAACAAATAAATATTGAAATTTTGAACACAAAAAAGTAATTTGAAAAAAAATTCAGCTTTCCAATTGACATTTTTAACTAAATAATTATAAATATAAGAAAAATAATAAATAAATAACAGAACAAATATTGACACAAAAACAAAATAAGAATTCAATCTTAGGTAAATATTTTAATGTTTTTTTCTTTAGTGTTACTATAAGATTTAAAATCTAAACTTGAATATATCAGCTCAGAAAAATAACAAATATACCTAATAGTTGATCACAAAAAATTTACATTAAAAAAATCAGTCTTTAGTCAACATTTTAAAGTATTTTGTTTTTAGTTGATAAAAATTTATTGAAGCATTAAAAGAAATTCAAAAAAATACCATTGAATTGTTGAAGGGCAAATTATTTGTGTCCCTTTCAAATGTTTTTGTTTCGCTTTCCACATACAACTAAACATGGATGTTTTGCATGTTCATTTGGATTCCAACTGCACTCCTCTTCGTAGTGAAGACAATTAAAAATGACATAAGAAACCGTTCTGAGTTAAAAAAAATTAAATTATACAAATACCAAAATCCACCTAAATACTATGCCGAAATTGCAAATCAAATGACAATAATTCACATTCACAACAGCAAAACAAAACAAAAACATTCAACAGTTAAACAGAAGAAAAAAATATAAAAAAAATAAAATTACCCCTATCCACCTGCATACGATTCCAAAATTCCAGATCAATTCACAACAGCAAAACTGCTAAAAATAAAATGCACGACTGGGTCGCAAGAACTTTCTCCTATGTAGTCTATTACATGGGAGCAAGTTTGTGCGAATTTTAAAAACGAATGTTATAAGAGAAAACTGTTCATATGGATAAAATAGTTTTTTTTTTTTAATTCTTTTAGTAGTAAATGATAAAAACAGAATGCTATGCAAATATGAATCGTTCTATTGTTTTTTTTTTGAAAAAATAAGCTTTTATATACAAAATTTTTAAAACATTTGTAAGAAAAAATTTGGTACGCCAACTTTAAGTTTTTATTATCGTAAGAATAAAAATTAAATTTCCAACAAAAATATTGAGCCGTTTTTGAGATATCGAATTTTCCAAAAAAAAAAGACTTTTTTTTCCAAAAAATCAAAAAATATTTTTTTTAAGTTCTTAAATGCAAATTTTTTAAACTTTTTAGAAGCATTTCTATAAAAAATTTCATTAAAATCCGCCATGTGAGTAAGAAATTCAAAACCAGACAAAATGGTTCTATGTAATATCTTAATTTCAATTTTTGTTTATTAAATTAAGTATCATAAGAATTTATTGAAGAAACATTTTTTTACCAAAATTCTAAGCGCCATTTTCGAGAAAAATACGATTTTTGAAAACCATTTTTTAACATTTGTACCTTTATTTTTAGGTAAAATATTTTTTTTCCTCACGTCTTGTAGATTATATTGAGAAACTTTTATTTATTAAGTTTTAAAAAAATCTAGTATGGGGTTTACAAAATGTTGAGTTTTGAAAAAAAAATTTTGAACTTTTTTTTAAAAATCCAAAAAATTCTTTTTTGAAAATTTGAATACACAATACTGTATAATTTTTGGGGAGCTTTAGCAAAAAAAAAATATCAATCTGTGGGAGCGTTACCACTTCCGGAAAAAAAGTCGAAGTAGATTTGAAGAAAAAAGTGAAGTAAATTGAGAAAAATCGAAGTAGATTTCAAAATGACTTTTTATTTGCATTTAGAAAAAAAATTGGACTCGAGATTTTCATCAGTTATTACAAAACGAAAAAGTGGTGATTCAGTCTGTCTGTAGATCTGTTACTAAACCTGCCATCTAGAGGAGAAATTATATATTTGTACTAGTACTTGTGTTGATGCTCATATTTTTGTATTGAAGTACTAACTATAATGAAAATAGAGAAAATGAAGTAGTTTTAGACTTTTTTTCTGTAAAATTGAAGTATGTAGATTGAAACAGAGATTTTTAAAAGGAAGTAGATTTCAGTATTTTGATGATGGTGCGAAGCAGGAAGTAGATTTTAAAATATTTAAAAAAAAAGAAGTAGATCTACTTCAATTGAAGTAAAGTGGTACCACTGATCTGTGGTACCATTTTCGAGAAAATCAAAAACAAAAAAAATTGTACCTTGGGAGGATCTCTCAATAACCATTTTTCGGAACATTTTTTTCAACCATTATTTAGCTGTAACTAAATGAAATTTTTTTTGTATTTTTATTTTTTAAATCTGTCCATTTGTATAGCAGGTACTGTTATTTTTGGTCTTAAAAAAAAAAAGAAAAAAAAATGTGTGGTTGGGAAAACTTACAAATGATATCTACCAAGTTTCACGAAAATCGGCCGAGCTGTTTAGGCTGTAGTCGAACTGACAGACAGACCCACTTTTTTAGCCTTCGCTATCATCGTAATGTCAACTTTGATCAAAATCTCGAGTTCAATTTTTTTTCCCAATGCATAACTTTCTTTATATTACCTATAAGTCGCAAGAAAAAACACCATTCATTATCATTAGATAAAAAATCCAAAATTGTATACTATCTCATCTAAATCTGAATCTGAACAAAAAAAGAATAAACGTATACGAGCAAGTTATGTTTCCCATCCTGATAAGAAAAAGAAAGAATGGAAATACAATGAAAACAAAAGACATGGAACTATTAAGGGAACTATGAGTATGATAGAGATCGGACCGATTTATATTCAGCCGGACATGAAGGAACTACATACGACTATACTCCATCTCCATACCTAGTAATAAGAGTGGAACTACGAAGAAATGTTGTAGGCAATGTGCTTGAAGAAGATATGGAACTATTTCGTTCCTGTATGTATCTACTATTGTCTTTCCAATCGGTGCGAACTGCGTTTAGGTAGGCAGGCAGATTTAGATTTTTGTGTGGCGCTCAACTCAACTCGTTCTCATACTTGTGTGTTGGCTTTGGTTGGGAGTTTCGCAACATATGTATGTATGCGTGTGTTTGTGTATTTCAATTTGTATCTAAACAGGCACAGAGACATATTCGCTCTTGTTTGCTTTCTCGTTCTTCTTTTGTGTCTACATTATCGGAACTATTAACATGTTTGAATTCAGTTTGTGGAACGAAAGGAACTGTGTCCGACTAAGGACATAGTTCCTGGAACTATATAGGTCCGGAACGACCCAACTCTACTTGTTAGACGAGGCGTTGTACACACGGTGGGTGGCAGTGTCGCGTCGATGACCCTACGGATTTTTCCATTTCAAAACACTGCCACACAAACACAAAATATATCCTTTCTTTTATTGTATTATGTCTCCTGGAGGAAGAGACAAATCCTCCAAGAGTATCTCCAGCTTCACTCTTAGGGAAAGGCCAAAAGAAGCTGTTGGCTCACAATGGGGTTTTTGTTTTGGGTTTCGTGTGGTGTTCCTCTCCACAACACACACATAGGATGTTTGAAATCCTTTTATTTTAGTTTTTTTTGTTTTGGGCTCATATCCCACGAAGCATAATTTCTGAAAAAAAAAAGGGTTAACAAAAATTAATATATTTGAACGAAAAATCGAAAAGAAAACAAATGTATGGTAGGATGAAAATCATACCTACATACATACATATGTTTTCAACAAATTATCTCATTTATAATTTACACTGTTATTACTTAAACTACTTACCATTTTTATATTCCTTGATGTTCATTTCAATCTGAAGATGAAATAATATACACAAAAACATAATTAATATAAATAATATTAATGAAATTAGAAAAGTTAGAAAACTTACCATTGAAAAAGAACCTTCCGCCATGATTTTTGTGTTTACATTTGACACTTCATTTAAATTTTTAATAGAAAATCACTAATGATGCCGATCTCCTCTGCGCATGGAAAGTGGTTTTGTCTCTTTTTGCCCAAAGGTAAAGGGGGGCAAAATAATACCACGACACATGCGCAGAATGATTTCGCGGAGTTTTCAAATGAATTATAATGAACCAAAATGAACTTTCTTAAGGTGTAGGTTAATGTATTTAGTGTTAAGGTAGGTAAGGAAATTTATATTAGAAAGCAATTACTGTGATAAGAAGATAGATTATTAGATTAGTATTAAGTAGATTAGTTTTATTATAGGTATATATATATATATTCAAATAAAATTAAGTAATAGGATAGGGATAGAGACGAATATTATAAAAGGGATGCTCATGAATGTGTGTGTGGATTTTTGAATATAGATGAGGGGGGAAACAATAAGGATAAGGATAGATATCATTATTTAAATTTTTTGATTTTTATAGAAGGGTTGAAAATAGTGATCTCACTCAGATGTAGTGGTAACTATTTACTTATGTATTACGACAAAGACCAGGAGCTAGCCCATAGGATTTTATGGTCATTATGGTATTTGAGAGCTGTGAGGAAAGATTTAAGAGACGTTAAACTGTCGGCGATTTTCAATTTGAGTTTTAAAAACTTATTGTTCGAAAAATTATAATAAATCTTTTTAAAATAAAAGTTAAAAATTTGTTTTCGAAAAAGAAAATTCGGGTTATATAGATTGATAAAAGTGAAGTTTAAGAATCTGAAAAGGTAAATTCAAAGTGCAAAGAAAAATTTTTTTGATATATATATATATATTAAATATATGTATGCATAGGAGTACTGAAAAGGAATTGCGGAGGAAGAAGTTCTTCGAGACAAACTCCCAGAATTTCCATTGTTGGATTGTAAATAGCATTTTAAAGCAGAGGTATGTGTACAAAATTAAAATTAAAAATTCAAAAGCCTGACGTGTGATTTTCTTATCAGGTTTAGGCTTGATTTCTTCGATCTCGAAAGATCCACCGTAGGAGCCTAGGCCTCTGCCAATTTTTTTTACCGAAAAATCGAGAAAGCATCCTTAGAAGCAGAAGACTTCTTTGTTCAAGAAAGACAAAGAAGAATCTTTTAAAGTTCACAAAAGACCATCATTGGATCCTATACGTATATAAAGTATACACTTAGAGATCATAGTGCAACAAAGGGATTTTGTGGAAAGAAGAAAGGGTGTTCCAGAAAGCTAAGAAAAAAAAAAATTATACAGTGGGAAAATTGTGAACAAGGAAGAAAAGAAGATAAGAGAAGAAAGACAATTTAAGTGATTTTTTTTAAGTTTAAAGTAAAGTAGAGTAGAGTACTAAAGAACTAGTGTACAAATTCAGTTCTCCAAATCGTTTTTTTTTTGCTTGGGAATCTTATCATAAAAAGTTGAAATTTATTGAAGAAAGTGGCTTTAAAGATAAAACAAAATCAATTTGTAAGAAAATTCCCGAAAGTAAGGTGAAGACAAGATTGCACCTGGTTCCTGAACGTGCTGCCGGCAGAACGACGAGGGACGAGAAAAACAGTGAGTAAACTTGTATTATCGGATACAAAGGTCCTTAAATTAATCAATAAGGTCACTTTTCTTTGAATTTTTTTATATATATATATATTTTATTAGTTTTAAGTTTAAATTTTTGAAGTTTTAAGATATAGAAAAAGAAACGAGCAGGGGAGCTCAATTTTGTTTATGATTTTTGAGTTTTTTTTTTAATGAATCTTTTGAATAAAATTATAATTTGAGATCTGAAATTTAAAAGAAAATGGAGTTCTAATTTCTTTAGCTAAAGGTGTGTGAAGGCTTGGTAAAGCCGTCCAGATGTGATCTGGGTTAGAGGACGTGACACGAACAGACTTTTCACTACGGACTAATTCGTGACTAGTTGGGTTACATTAGGGGCTATTTCCCTTGAAAACATGGCCAAGGAAATAGCGAAGGAAGTATCTTTCTGATACTTGGGTGGGTTGGCCAGACCTTCGTCACTAACATCAGACGAACGTTCGAAATTCAGTATGGCGGTATCTGAGGGCGATGAAAAGGAGGTGCTTTAGATTTAGAGATAGGTATAGGGTATTAGTTTTTAGGATTAGTTTAGGGCTTAGTTATTTTTTTTAATTCTTTTAATTCATTTTTTTATAATTTTTTTAAAGTAATTTTTGGTAATGGGTTTTTAGTTTAATAGGTTAGTTAGATTAGATAGGGTAGTTTTTTTTATTTTTTTTATTTCTTCTTTAATTTTTTTTTATTAAAATCGAAGCACCAAACTATCTTTTCTCTCAGATATCGTCAGGGTCTCTAGATTTGTGTCACATTTTTCCATCCTAACTTTAGGCACGATTAAAAATTAGTGTTTAGTTGAGCAGGAGGTGCACCAAGAGGTGGCAAGAACCACCCCAAGCGACGAGCGTAGTCGAGCAACCGCAAGCGTGCCGTAGCCACCTCTGGTGTACCGAAGATGTCCCCCGTGGAAACCTGGCTCCTAACAATGGCGCCCAACGAGACCTAAAGATTCTTTTAGTTTAAAAGACTAAAGCAACTCCAAGGGGGTGATTTTTTTTTATTAAAGGTCACTTGTTTTTGCTTTATTGAGAATTTTTTTTTTGAATACACAGATCTAGAGACTAAGAGCTTTTGGTTTTGTCACGGATCACAAGCGGCTATCCGAATCTCAAGGCTTAGAGTCAGAGATTTTTGTGAGGTAGCTTGGGGTCGGTGACAACTCCAAAAGTGGAACGGGGTTGGAAGATTTTTGAGTCTTGGCTGTCCACAGAATCAGGTACAACCGGATTCTTAGTGAGGTAGAGACTCGAAATCCGAAAACCTTGTTCATGTGGATGCTCATCTTGGAACTATAGCTAACCATAGATTAGGCTACACGCCAGGTTATATGTAGTGGTTGTAGGGAAGAGATGGGTTGAAACAAAAGCTGAATTTCGAACGCACTAGTCACAAGACAGACAAAAGAACAAAACAACGACTACCAGATTGCTGATGGAAAGGAAACTTTACCAGTCTTCTCACACCTAAGCGTTAGTCATAATACAAAGTATATCCAATTTTTTTTTAGTTTTATAATTCATTCAACATTTTTTTTTAACCTTTTTTTTGATATTTTGTTTTATTTTTTTTTAAATTTTTTTTTACTTTTTAAACTTTCTTTTATTACATTTTTTTTTTTACTCTTCATTTTAAACATTTTTTCTTATTACATTTTTTTTTACTTTTAAACTTCATTTTAAAATTTTTTGATAATTCCATTTTGTTTATTTTTAATACATTTTTTTTTTACTTTTAACTTAAATTTTCTATAAATAGTTTTTTTTTTGATTTTTGTTTTACTTTTTAATTTTGATAAATTAGTCTCAATTCTAAATTGTTTTTGCTTTGCAAATTTTTTATTTATATACGAGTATTGAATTCCATTTTTTTTATATATAGTTTTGTTTCTTTTTGAATTCAAAGTTTTTTTTTGATATATCAAAATTTTTTTCTTTTTTTTTCTTTTTCTTTGAGTTTTTTTTTTGGTTTTTTCTTCTTTCTTCTTTTTTTTACATTTATTTTTGAATTTTGGGCAAGAAGTAACTTAGGCGATGTCAGAGAATAGGAGAGGGACAGGAGCTGTTCCTAAAGTCAGGCAGCCTAGGGATGAGTCAAGAAAAAGGAGAGTCACACGTCAGACGGGTGGGTTAGATGAGGAAAACGAAGGAGCTGGTATGACTGAGGAACTTCGTACGATACCACCGACTCTGAACGAAAACGACAACGTAGACAAGACTTACCAAGAAATTACAAAAATCATACGAAGTATGGACTTAATCGGAACAGAAGAAACAAACAACAACTTACCAAACGCAAACACTCGAGACAAAGTAGTAAGACAACAAGAGACGGTAGAAGGACTGGAACAAGGAGAAGACAATACTGATGACGAACAACAAGATTTACGTACAAGTGGACAAGAACGACTTAATACGTCACAAAACTACGAGTTTGAACAAGAACGTCTACGATTAGAACGAGAACAATTAACACAACAAGACAACGAATATGAACAAGAACGACTAGAACTTGAACTCGAACAAGAAAGACAACAGACAGAACAACTTAACCGAGACAGGACTAGAACGCATACAATAAATAATAGTCAAACAGTACATGTACCGGTATTGACAGGACTTGACTTGTACGAACAAATACAAAAAGTTGCCTCTCTGACAGTCAAGGAAAGCCAAACAAAAACACTGAGCATTCTTGCGGACGGCTTGTCCGAAATGTATAAGATTTTTGACAAAAATATGAAATCAATGAATGCGAAGTTGAGTAGTTTGGAGCAATCCATGACAGGTCAGAGAGAAGCAACAAACGGACGTGAACGTGACTTCTTACATGACTTTAAACAAGAAACCATGAACTCAAGACCGACTCACAGACGAACGAACCACTCGTTAAATAGTCAATCGACATCCCAACCGTCAAATGAACATTCCTCATTTAGGGATATCAATCGAAGGGTTGATGTTCATAAATGGGGAATTAAGTTTGATGGTACGTCAAAAACTATGTCGGTTGAAAGTTTTATTTTCGAGTGGAGACATTACAAAAGAAGAGTGGACTTACTGACGACCAGCTCTTTGCAAATTTCCACCATTTGGTCACTGCCTCTGCTGAGAGATGGTATTGGCAGTTCTTAGAGGAGAATCAAGGAGATGATCTCCTGAATTATTATGATTTAAAAACTGAACTTCTCCGACAATTCAAAAATAACAAACGTGACCATGAGATCCTTAGAGCAATAATGGATCGGAAACAACTACCCCAAGAGACATTTGATGATTTTTATGCAGATATCAGAGGCCTGACTTTGCAAATGCAAAATAGGCCAAATGAAAGTGACCTAATCTCGATGGTAAGGAAGAACTTAAAAGAGCGAATTAGCACACTAATCTTTGGTTGTACTATTAAGAGCATTCGTCAGCTAAGAGACGAATGTAAAAGAGCTGAAGAGCACTTAGCATTAAGGGATTTGAAAACAAAGAGGTTTGTAAATGCGATAGAGGAGGAAGGTTGTTCTAAAAGAAGAAATATAGTAAGCGAATCAGAAGAAGAAGATTTTGAAATAGCGGAATTTCAAACTAGAAGAGTTGAAAAGAAACAATTTGATCCAAGAGAAAAATCAACCAAATATAGGGAACAAGATAAGAGAAAAGAGGTATTTAAGGATGTAAGACAATCTTCGGGCGTATGCCCCTCTACTTTTCATACCTTGACATGCTTCAGCTGTGGAGAAGGTAGTGTTTCCTTTAGGTGTGCAGCTTGTCAGGGAAATCCGAAGGTCGGCGGGGTATCCGGGAGCCAACCGTCGACGTCGAAGCCACACCCGGAAGATCCAAAGAAATCCCTGAAAGAATAACAATATTAGAGAGAAAGACTGAACTAAATAGAGACAAGACTTACCAAAATGAAACAAGAAATCCACACAAAAGTCTGCACCAGAGGATGATAGAATATGACGAAGCTAGGAGAAGAATTTTTGGTGAGGAAATCGATCTTGTCAAAAATAAAAGTAGGAATTATTTAAAAATTCATAGGCTAAGGGAAAAACATGCAATATTAAGACTGACGAAAAATAAAATAGAAGCGACAATACTGACAGTTTCAGATGACAATAGGCCATACGCAAAAGTGCAATTAGGAGGAGAGGAAATGTTAGGTTTATTAGATAGTGGAGCGTCCGTTACGTGTTTAGGGAAAGGTGCAATACAATTTATTAGTGATAGGAATATAAAAATGATTAAAATGAACAACGATATTAAAACAGCCGATGGAAATCATCAGAAAATAGAAGGCCGTTTTAAAATCAATGTCTCGTGGGGTAGTAAAACCCATGAAATGGAGATCTTTGTTGTTCCTGGTCTTTTGCAACCACTATATCTGGGTGTAGATTTTTGGAGCACATTTAAAGTAGCTCCAAATATAGTATGCGAACTTAACGTTCCAGAAGTGACGGCGAAAGAGCAGCAAGTTTTTCGTGATCTGTCAACAGATCAAGCAAAGCAGCTGGAGAGTGTCAAGTTACTGTTTCCCTCCTTTGCTGTACTCGGGTTGGGTAAAACCAATCTCGAGGAGCATGTCATAGAAGTGGATGACGAACAGATTCCCATAAAACAAAGACACTACCCCATTTCGCCAGTAGTACAAAAGCTCTTGTACGCAGAGCTAGACAGGATGCTGGAAATGGGTGTAATAGAGGAGAGTAACAGTGCTTGGAGCTCTCCAGTTGTTTTGGTGAGAAAGAGTGGTAAAAATAGGCTGTGTCTCGATTCCCGTAAAGTAAATGCTAGAACGAAGAAATTTGCGTATCCACTTCCACATATTGAGGGAATCATAAGCCGGCTGCAAGATACAAAATATATCTCCAGTATCGATCTTAAGGATGCCTTCTGGCAAATTCCTCTGGAGAGCAAATCAAGAGAGAAGACAGCTTTTACAGTCCCTGGGCGGCCGTTATATCAATTCACGGTTATGCCATTTGGATTGTGTAACGCCGCTCAGAGAATGTCTAAGTTAATGGACAAAGTCATTCCTGGTCGTCTTCGACAGAATGTCTTTGTCTATCTCGATGACCTCTTGATTTGCTCCCCAGACTTCAAAACCCATATGAAGGTACTGGAGGAAGTGGCTTACGCCTTACGACAAGCTGGGTTGACAATAAATGTGGAAAAAAGCAAATTTTGCTTCAAGGAAATAAAGTATCTTGGATATGTGGTTGGTGACGGATGTATACGGACGGACAAGGACAAAGTATCGGCGGTCGAGGACTTTCCGGTACCTAAGACCCCCAAACAACTCCGTAGGTTCCTAGGCATGACGGGTTGGTATAGGCGTTTCATACCAAACTATGCGTCTATAGCAGCCCCGATGACTGATTGCTTGAAAAAAGGACAAACATTCGAAATGACTGACGAGGCAATAACGGCATTTCAACTACTCAAAACAAGTTTAGTTACAGCACCCATACTCACAAATCCGGACTTTTCAAAACATTTTTATATACAGTGTGACGCTTCAACCTCAGGTGTAGGGAGTGTGATCTTTCAGATGGATGATGAGAAAAATGAACGGCCGATAGCATTCATGTCCCAGAAGCTAAATTCTGCTCAACGGAATTATAGCGTTACGGAACTTGAGTGTTATGCGGCAGTTTTATCGGTTAAGAAGTTCAGGGCCTACGTTGAGGGTTTACCCTTTACTATCATCACCGATCACGCAAGTCTGAAATGGTTAATGACTCAAAAAGACCTGACTGGACGTTTGGCCAGATGGAGTTTTAAACTTCAAGGTTTCGACTTCGTGATCGAGCATAGAAAGGGTGTCCAAAACGTGGTCCCTGATACTCTATCTCGAGTCCATATGGAGGAGATCACGACTGAAGATTTAGCGCCAGAGGTTGACTTTAGTTCACCATATTTCTCTTCAGAGGAATATGTTGAACTAAAGAAAATAATACTTAAAGACCAGGACAAATTACCAGATATTTGCATATCAGACGGATTTGTTTATAAACGAACTGACATCAGAACAGGTGACGCAGTACAAGACGACAGAGCATGGAAGCTTTGGGTCCCTAAGGGGTTGTGCGAGGGACTCTTAAAAGCCGCACATGACTCTCCGGCTTCTGGACACGGTGGTATCAACAAAACTCTATCCAAGTTGAGGCAGAAGTACTTCTGGCCCGGGATGGCTACCGATGTTCAGAACTGGGTGAAGTCATGTGACACTTGCAAGTGTAGCAAGTCTGTCAACACTACTACTCGGCCGCCGATGGGACAACAGACTGTAACAGAACGACCGTTTCAACGTCTATACATCGATTTTCTTGGCCCTTATCCTCGTACCAAAAACGGAAACACACACATATTCATTTGTCTAGACCACTTCAGTAAATATGTATTTTTAAAACCAATTAGAAAAGCAACATCATCTGAGGTAGTTAAGTTTTTAGAAGAAAATGTTTTTCATGTCTTTGGTGTCCCCGAATATATCCATTCCGATAACGGAAAACAATTTGTGTCAGAACTATTCGCTAGTTTTTTAAATCGCTATGGAGTTAAACATGTGAGGACAGCGATTTATTCTCCACAAGCGAACGCTTCCGAACGTGTTAACCAATCAGTTTTATCAAAAATTCGATCCTACCTTGGTAGTGATCAAAAACACTGGGATCAACATGTGAGCAACGTTGCATTTTCACTGCGAAGTGTTGCGCACGATGCAATCACAGTTGAGCCTCACTACGCAGTCTTCGGAACTCCTATGATTCAGCACGGCAAAACATATGAGTTACTTCGAAAATTAGGCGTAGTGAAAGAATCAAAAATCGAAATTTTAAACAAAGACGATAGACTCGTACTCATAAGAGCTAAAATCTTCGAGAATTTAAAAATCGCGCATCAAAAAAGTAGCAAAGTATATAATACCAGAAGTAAACCTATTCAATATAAGCCAGGTCAAATAGTTTATCGTCGAAATTTTAAGCAAAGCAATGCAATTGAAAATTATAATGCTAAACTTGGTCAAAAATTTATAAAGTCAATTATTTTAAAAACAGTAGGAAATTCTCTATATGTGATAGGCAATTTGAAAGGTGAAAAAGTTGGAGTCTATCACGCAAAAGATCTCCACGTATAATCGAAACAAAATTTATGATAACGCACTCAGATGATGTTGCTTATACTGTGATATTAGGTTTAAGTATATGTACTTCAGATAGTTTATTTATAGTTTATTTATTTCTAGTCATTTATTTACATAGTTTATTTATGTATACATATACTTTATTTATTTATATTTATTTATTTACATAGTCTAATTATGTATCGTTAGTCATTTATTTATAGAGTAATTAGGTATATTTACATTTAGTATCTGTGATATCATCTTGACTTTGCTTGCAATCATAATTCTTTAGTGTATTTTCTATTATCTGTGATATTTTTTTTAGTATTTATATTTATTTCTTTTATCTGTGATATTTTTTTTTAGAGTTTTATATTTACAATTTTTATCTGTGATATTTTTTTTTAGATTATCTTATTTACAATTATTATCTGTGATATTTTTTTTATGTAGTTATAGTTTACTTATTTAAAGTATTTATAATTACAACTCTCATCTGTGATATCATTTTTTTTGGTTATTTAATAGTTATTTATAAGCATAGCTTTTGTTATCTGTGATTTTTTTTTATAGTCAAAGTACCTGATTTTCTTTTAAAGATAGGTTATTTGTATTAAGATCTGTGATATTAGTTATTAAGCTGAAGTACATTAGTGATATTAGTTTTAAGTTAAAGTACCTGATGATTACCTGTGATATTTTCTTTAGTTAATGAAAATACCTGACTTTGATATAGGTTATTTATTTGTAATTGTATATCAGGCTTACTAAATTGGAATAATATAGCCAAAATTTCCAACATCAGTTAAACTTATGTTAGTTTATTAAGTTAAACCTCGAAAAAAATTGTTTCCCTCACTGGAAGGAGAGAAAAACAAAAGATTAGTAGACGCAGTTAAAGAAATTAAAATCACGAAACTAAATGCCCAACAATACCAAAAGAGCATGAGTTCTCAGGTAGTAGGCTCAGCCACACTACGAGACCAAAAAAAAAAAAAAAAAAAAAAAAAGGAAGGTAATAATTATGCTTGTCACCTTATTTTTACGCTTCAAGTTGCCTCACGACCATTCAGCAACTTGCAGCGAGCCTGTTACGGCGACAGCTTACATACCTTGTTAGACGAGGCGTTGTACACACGGTGGGTGGCAGTGTCGCGTCGATGACCCTACGGATTTTTCCATTTCAAAACACTGCCACACAAACACAAAATATATCCTTTCTTTTATTGTATTATGTCTCCTGGAGGAGGAGACAAATCCTCCAAGAGTATCTCCAGCTTCACTCTTAGGGAAAGGCCAAAAGAAGCTGTTGGCTCACAATGGGGTTTTTGTTTTGGGTTTCGTGTGGTGTTCCTCTCCACAACACACACATAGGATGTTTGAAATCCTTTTATTTTAGTTTTTTTTGTTTTGGGCTCATATCCCACGAAGCATAATTTCTGAAAAAAAAAAGGGTTAACAAAAATTAATATATTTGAACGAAAAATCGAAAAGAAAACAAATGTATGGTAGGATGAAAATCATACCTACATACATACATATGTTTTCAACAAATTATCTCATTTATAATTTACACTGTTATTACTTAAACTACTTACCATTTTTATATTCCTTGATGTTCATTTCAATCTGAAGATGAAATAATATACACAAAAACATAATTAATATAAATAATATTAATGAAATTAGAAAAGTTAGAAAACTTACCATTGAAAAAGAACCTTCCGCCATGATTTTTGTGTTTACATTTGACACTTCATTTAAATTTTTAATAGAAAATCACTAATGATGCCGATCTCCTCTGCGCATGGAAAGTGGTTTTGTCTCTTTTTGCCCAAAGGTAAAGGGGGGCAAAATAATACCACGACACATGCGCAGAATGATTTCGCGGAGTTTTCAAATGAATTATAATGAACCAAAATGAACTTTCTTAAGGTGTAGGTTAATGTATTTAGTGTTAAGGTAGGTAAGGAAATTTATATTAGAAAGCAATTACTGTGATAAGAAGATAGATTATTAGATTAGTATTAAGTAGATTAGTTTTATTATAGGTATATATATATATATTCAAATAAAATTAAGTAATAGGATAGGGATAGAGACGAATATTATAAAAGGGATGCTCATGAATGTGTGTGTGGATTTTTGAATATAGATGAGGGGGGAAACAATAAGGATAAGGATAGATATCATTATTTAAATTTTTTGATTTTTATAGAAGGGTTGAAAATAGTGATCTCACTCAGATGTAGTGGTAACTATTTACTTATGTATTACGACAAAGACCAGGAGCTAGCCCATAGGATTTTATGGTCATTATGGTATTTGAGAGCTGTGAGGAAAGATTTAAGAGACGTTAAACTGTCGGCGATTTTCAATTTGAGTTTTAAAAACTTATTGTTCGAAAAATTATAATAAATCTTTTTAAAATAAAAGTTAAAAATTTGTTTTCGAAAAAGAAAATTCGGGTTATATAGATTGATAAAAGTGAAGTTTAAGAATCTGAAAAGGTAAATTCAAAGTGCAAAGAAAAATTTTTTTGATATATATATATATATTAAATATATGTATGCATAGGAGTACTGAAAAGGAATTGCGGAGGAAGAAGTTCTTCGAGACAAACTCCCAGAATTTCCATTGTTGGATTGTAAATAGCATTTTAAAGCAGAGGTATGTGTACAAAATTAAAATTAAAAATTCAAAAGCCTGACGTGTGATTTTCTTATCAGGTTTAGGCTTGATTTCTTCGATCTCGAAAGATCCACCGTAGGAGCCTAGGCCTCTGCCAATTTTTTTTACCGAAAAATCGAGAAAGCATCCTTAGAAGCAGAAGACTTCTTTGTTCAAGAAAGACAAAGAAGAATCTTTTAAAGTTCACAAAAGACCATCATTGGATCCTATACGTATATAAAGTATACACTTAGAGATCATAGTGCAACAAAGGGATTTTGTGGAAAGAAGAAAGGGTGTTCCAGAAAGCTAAGAAAAAAAAAAATTATACAGTGGGAAAATTGTGAACAAGGAAGAAAAGAAGATAAGAGAAGAAAGACAATTTAAGTGATTTTTTTTAAGTTTAAAGTAAAGTAGAGTAGAGTACTAAAGAACTAGTGTACAAATTCAGTTCTCCAAATCGTTTTTTTTTTGCTTGGGAATCTTATCATAAAAAGTTGAAATTTATTGAAGAAAGTGGCTTTAAAGATAAAACAAAATCAATTTGTAAGAAAATTCCCGAAAGTAAGGTGAAGACAAGATTGCACCTGGTTCCTGAACGTGCTGCCGGCAGAACGACGAGGGACGAGAAAAACAGTGAGTAAACTTGTATTATCGGATACAAAGGTCCTTAAATTAATCAATAAGGTCACTTTTCTTTGAATTTTTTTATATATATATATATTTTATTAGTTTTAAGTTTAAATTTTTGAAGTTTTAAGATATAGAAAAAGAAACGAGCAGGGGAGCTCAATTTTGTTTATGATTTTTGAGTTTTTTTTTTAATGAATCTTTTGAATAAAATTATAATTTGAGATCTGAAATTTAAAAGAAAATGGAGTTCTAATTTCTTTAGCTAAAGGTGTGTGAAGGCTTGGTAAAGCCGTCCAGATGTGATCTGGGTTAGAGGACGTGACACGAACAGACTTTTCACTACGGACTAATTCGTGACTAGTTGGGTTACATTAGGGGCTATTTCCCTTGAAAACATGGCCAAGGAAATAGCGAAGGAAGTATCTTTCTGATACTTGGGTGGGTTGGCCAGACCTTCGTCACTAACATCAGACGAACGTTCGAAATTCAGTATGGCGGTATCTGAGGGCGATGAAAAGGAGGTGCTTTAGATTTAGAGATAGGTATAGGGTATTAGTTTTTAGGATTAGTTTAGGGCTTAGTTATTTTTTTTAATTCTTTTAATTCATTTTTTTATAATTTTTTTAAAGTAATTTTTGGTAATGGGTTTTTAGTTTAATAGGTTAGTTAGATTAGATAGGGTAGTTTTTTTTATTTTTTTTATTTCTTCTTTAATTTTTTTTTATTAAAATCGAAGCACCAAACTATCTTTTCTCTCAGATATCGTCAGGGTCTCTAGATTTGTGTCACATTTTTCCATCCTAACTTTAGGCACGATTAAAAATTAGTGTTTAGTTGAGCAGGAGGTGCACCAAGAGGTGGCAAGAACCACCCCAAGCGACGAGCGTAGTCGAGCAACCGCAAGCGTGCCGTAGCCACCTCTGGTGTACCGAAGATGTCCCCCGTGGAAACCTGGCTCCTAACAATATCGACTTCAAATAAGTTTTGTTTAATAGATAATAACTTCGAAAGAGGCTGAAAGGGCGTTTATTAAAATTCAGTGAGTAGTTTTTTCACTATAACGGTTTGAAAAAAAAGTAAAAAGTATCAAGATCCTCAAAGATCTTGGAATACATAAATCCGTTGGTCTAGATTCTATTGTTCCTTTTTAGTTCTTAAAACGCGTTCACGTCTCACATGCTTGCAAGAGCATTGCGTAAGCTTTTCCATCTGTTATGCTCTTTCAGCCTTATTTATTATTTTTCACTAATACTGGGTTCAACCTAGGAATAGTTTAACTGTGCCGAAGCACTTACTTCGAGTTTACGCCACGTCAAACAAATCCTTATTTAATATATATTTTCTTAGCCGTATCAGCTACGCCTTCCTTATGTCAAATATACTGGGAATATACTGAGAAAAAAAGTGACAAATCTAAAACTCTGGTTATTATACACCTAAATCAAACCCCAGCGGATTTCCATTATTATTCATTTTATTATCATTGTATGCATATTGGAAATTGTATACATTTAAAATTGGATTGTATAAAGTTCAAATCCAATAAATGAATGTACCAACCAAACCACATTGCGTTCCCAATACCGTACAACTGTTAGAGCGTTTGGAAAATATAAATAATTTATTATTGCAAAATATCTATTCTTTTTGTCTTAGTAAGAAACGAAAAAAAAATTGCTTACACTCCAGCGGCGTGGCGTCCATATAACTCGATTCCTACCGACTTACCTTTCAAAATTTCCACTTTCAGTTATTCTTTCAAACTCGTAGCCACATGAATCTTATAAAATCATACACCTGTACGCTATCAACATTATTTGAATCTCTGTACCTTCTATTCTACACACACTTCTGCTTTTTACCTCACTCCATAAGCAAACACAACATTGAAGCAACAAAAAAGTCATCGAAGTAAGTCGGGTTATAAAATTTGTTGCGGGATAGAACAAATTTGTTGTCTTTCCTCTTTATGCATATACTATTCGCTGCTGCTGACACCTTTCTGTTTAATACACGCTGTCTTATGGAAGAAAATAACCCGTGATGTATCGTCTTATTTCGTGATGGTGAACTTGATGAACCAAATGTAGCGAGGTTGAGATAGGTTTCTGTTTAAAAAAAAACAAAAACAATTTGTTTGCTAAATTTGTGTCTATCTCTCACTCGTGTGTCTTATGATGGTGAAGCAAAGTCAGGTTGGGGTATGTTTCTCTTTATAAGAAAAAAAAGTTTACTCAGAGGAAAATGTATAGGAAATAACCCGGTCTCTTCCGTCTTTTTTGGTGAACTTGAATGATGTATATGCTCCGAGCTGGTGAGTCAAAGGTTGCCACTTCAAAAAAATATGCACTTTGTATAAGATTTATTGGCATAAGACACATTTTTGGCCGAAAGTTGAAAAATTTACAATATTTTCCGTAAAGTAGTACAACTGGCCCAAATGAATTCAAATGGGTGAAGTTTTGTCTTATTTGAAAAAAATCAGTTTACAAGCAGAACGCAGTGTGAAAGTTAAATTGATTTTGTGTTACTTGTGAATTTTTTAATAATATTGGAAATTAAAGGCTAATAATTTGATTAAAAGTGTTAAAAGTGTGAAAAGTTTTTGGTAGGATTATTCAGTTATTTAATTATGGCTTTATTAAGTGTAGACTGTTGTGTAACAGATTTCCTCTTAGAGGAGTCAAATAGTTTTCATAAGCTTAGTTTCATGTTGAAAAAAAACCATTATAGATTTAGGACGCTCTACCCCTTCCATGACTATAGAATTTAAAAGAAAAGATGGTTTTGTGTCGCATTTTAATGCATCTTTGTACCAAAAGTATACTTGGTTGACAGGAAGTTGTAAATTAACTAAAATGTTTTGTTTTCCTTGCCTTCTTTTTTCCAATTCTCCCAGTGTTTGGAATCGAACAGGCTACGCAGACATAAATAATTTTGCTAATTCTTCAAAAAAACATGTCAAAACGGAAAAGCATATTCGCAGTTGTTTATCTCTGCATGAGTTTGGTACAAATAGAATAGAAACCTCACTAGGCAATAGCTTTACGGTCCACAATAAAAAAGTTGAAAGGAATCGTAAGTTGATGGAGCGTTTCATTGATACGGTAGTTCTTTAAGGCAAACAAGAGCAGGCATTCCGAGGCCACGATGAAAAGCCAGATTCCAATAATCGTGGAAATTATATTGAAACAATATTATTATTGTCTAAATATGACACGTTAATGGACACTCATTTAGAACAGTGTGCAAGCGTTCAAAACCCAATCTTTTCGGGTCTTTCAAATGACATTCAAAACGATTTGATACATAGTATCGCTGCAGTTTTAAAAGCGGAAATTAAAACTGAAATAAGCAAAACGCAATTTGTGTCAATAATGATAGACGAAACACCTGACGTAAGCCATAGGGAACAACTTAGTGCAGTTTTACGGTACTTATCGGAGGATGGGATAGAGGAAAGGTTTCTAGGTTATTTTGATGTGAGCGAGTGCCGCAACGCAGATGAGCTGTCCAAACATATTTTTAATATTCTAGATAAATTCTCTTGCAAGGAAAAGTTAATTGGGCAATCTTACGATGGTGCGGCCGTTATGTCAGGGGAAGTGGGTGGTGTGAGAAAGAAAGTTCTTGATACTTGTCCAATGGCTAACTTTATTCCTTGCTACGCTCATGTTTTAAATTTAGTTTTATCGCGTTCACTTGAAAATATATCTGAATTAAAAGTTTTTTTTTGGTAATATTAATACTATAGTTCGTTTTTTCAATAAGTCAACTAAACGTTCGAATCTTTTGAAACAAATAGCCAACCGACGCATGCCTGGAGTTTCAGAGACTCGCTTGCATTATCATTCGCGAATAATAAACGTCATTTTAAATTGCAGATTAGATATAACTGAAACTTTCAACAGAATCTTAGATAACCCTAACGAATGGGAGATTGACTCGCTTTCTATAGCCGAGAGCTTGTTAGTTAAATTAGAAAGCAAAGATTTTTGCTTTTTTCTCAACACTCTCTCCGAAATTTTTGCTAGGACTGATAGTCTTTTTAATATAGTTCAAAATAAGCAAACGGATGTTGAGTTTGCTAAAAGAGAAATTGAAAGTTTTGAGTCTTGGCTTTGCTCTGAGTTTTTAAATAAATTTGAACATATTTTTGAAAGTTTAACAGATTTATCCGAACCGCCACGAAAAAGAAGAATGCTTGAAATCGACACAAGAACATATTACAAACGTCTTTTTGTGGAAATAAAGGACAATATTATATCCCAAATTAATTCAAGATATAAATCTTTTACAAATTTAACTTTTTTAAAATTTACTTAATAAATCCAAATATGACAGTTTTGCACTTGCAAATCCAGACGAAAAAATATCTTCTCTAATAAATTTTTTCCCTGGAATTTTCGATTTTACAGCCTTAAAAAACGAACTTAAAGTTTTATATACAACACCTTCTCTTCGACACCTTGACATTCAAGCACTTCATAAGCATTTTAAAAATGAAATACTGCATGACACATTTCCGCAAATTTTTAGCTTGAGTAGTTTAATTTTAACACTACCGATAACTGTTGCTTCTGTGGAGAGATCTTTTTCAGCTCTAAAGCGAATCCATACATATTTAAGAAATTCCCAAGGAGAAAATAGGCTTTCTGATTTAGCACTTCTATCCATAGAAAAAAAACTTCTTCTAAAAATTAAAAGTAGACCTGAATTTTACGATAGAGTTCTTGCAGAATTTAATAAAAAAGATCGTAGTATAGCTTTAGAATACAAATAGGAAAAGAATAATTTAGTAAAACTTTTCACATTTTTAATTTTATCTTGTATTATTTTGAAAAATGTTTTTCTTTTAATGTTTCTTGTATATAATATCATTTGAAGTATTTAATTTATTTTTTAATTTATTAATGAACAAATATTTGTGAAGTTCCTTACTTTTTTTTCTTTTTAAATACCAAAAATTTATTTAATACACTGCATCTGCAAAAAAGGTTTCTTTCGAAGCCACTTTTGTTATGCGTTGAGCTCATTGTTACTTTCTATTTTAATGACTTAAGCTATAATAAAATTGGCTTGAATTGTTCAACTTTTAAGGTTTGATAAGCAGATAGGAATCGCGCGAAATAATTTCAAAAATATATTTGCAATTTACTTTTCTGGTAGCTAATTTTACTTCGACTTACCTTCTGAGATTATTCACGCCACGCCACTGTTACACTCCTTTTTGTAAATTTCACAAGATGTCATCTCAAAATGACATTTAGATACTAAAACGGCCTTAAACCTCCTATGAACCAGTTTTAGCTTATTCCGCCGCTATTCCTCGTGCATTTTCGTTATAAATAAGGTTTTCAGGTTTAGAGCCGTTGTAAAGTCGAAGTAACTTTACTCCGTCGCTAAAACGAGTTAGTAAATAAGGCTGTTTGGGTATATATTTCTGAGTAGTTGGAAAACGGCATTTGTCAAACCGGTCCCTAAAAAAGGTGGTTCTTCCTTTCCCTCCAAATACCGAACAATTGCACTAATGCCCCTTCTTCCAATATCATGGAAACGCTGCTCAACTTTCAGCTTAAGTATCTAATATCTTGAAGAAAAAAACCTTCTTTAATGACGGGCTGTACATCTTTCGTAACAATATGTCAACTGGTGATCTGATGGCATATCTCAATGAAAAGTGAAACCAACCCTTACATTATATTGGAGAATGCTACTTGCATCCAAGAAATTCAAAAGCTTTCCAAAGTCTGTATGTGCCTTAATGTGCCTTAATGATCATCTTTTGTGAAATATTCATATATTGAACGTATAGCTAAAACGCAGCGAAATACTTAGGTTTTCTTAAAATATGCTAGAAATTGTTTCCTCTTCTGACCTGGCTACCATCTATAAGGCATACATCCACCCGAAATTTGAGTATAATTTTTATATCTGGACTGGTTTCTCCCATTACTCGTTTGAAACCATTGGATAGAATCCAGAACAGAGCCTTAAAACTTTTAGGAGGCACATCCAGTCATAAGGGATACGGTCTTTCATTGTTTCATCACTTTTTCTATCAACAATGTTCAAATGAAATAGTCAGTGAATTCCTCCTCTCGAATAACCCTGCCGCCGTTAAACCAGAATATTCATCCGTTAACCCTTAAGCCTTTTAGATGTACGCACTTTTAGATGTAGATCGTCAAATGTGGAATGATTTGCTTTACTCTATTTCACTCCCACATTGAATCCTTTTTACTTAAGCTTTCCTTTCAAATAGGACTTAAGGTCATGGTAGGGTCCGAAATTCAAATATTTAGATGAAAATGCTTAGGATCATACCCCTATTATATTTTTATACTTTGTATCAACTTAAGTTATGTTCGGTTGCTAAACATTTATTAATAAAATGTTTTGTATGGTTTTAAGAAAAAATACAAAAATAGTTTTTCAACATAGTTTCCTTGACTCTACCTATAAAAGAACGTTAATAAGGGGTTGAAATAAAAAAATGGAAAAAATAAGGAACTTGCTCTTAAACACTTTGAACCAAGACTATGTTCCATTTAAGGACCACCCTAAATTACATGTGTATAATGAAGTGAATGTTTCGACCCGACTTAACCGCGACCGCGTAAAGTCTCACCCATTCTGAGTTAATTACGGATCCTTAAAAGGAATTCATAAACTTCACAAATAACACTCCTTAAGCAAAACCGAATTATGGAAATTTATTAATTATTAAGGTAGAAGGAACTCAGAACAATGAGAAAAACCCAAAGGACCCAACAAGAGGCAAACAAAACCTCTGTGGCACAGGCCGAATAACCGAAAAGCAAAAAAACATTTTGCGAAAATACTCATCTCTTTTCTTTGTATATCTGTACCTGAAACGGGCTGGCATGGCGCTCTGAATGAATCTGAGCAAATTGATCTCATCTCATAAAGGATTCCCATTTTCCAGATTGTATTCTTGGCCTTTACACTAAGGTTGTTGTAAGGCACCTGCCTGCTTCTTATACATACATATGTAGTATATACTTAAAGGTTTCTTGCGCTTCCACTCGTACTGCTTACAGCTACCCAGCCGCAGATAACCACTTAAAATAGAAATAATAAATTCAGTTGGATAGCATTGGAAATTCAAATAAATAAAAGAAGGTGAAAGAAAAGGGCGGAGGCAGGATGAGGCGTGCTATTAAATATTAATATACAATCAGATTTTGGTATTCAAGGGAAACGAAATTCATTTTCATCATGCGATGGATGAAAGTAGAAGGACTTGCTAAAGGGCAAATATTAGAAAACCGAGCTCAGACAATTTGTTGGTAAGTCCTTCTATGTTTTCTAAAATCAGGGCTGCAACGGTCTTAGCTAGCGCCTTCGAGGTGTGCTACTTTTGAAACCCATCAGCCATTTTGTGTAATCTTTGACTAAGAAAAATTAATCAAGAGTAAGATATCAGGCTCATGGACAAGCAGCTTTTGACCAGATCTTAGACATTTTGGTCAGATTTAGATTTTAGTTTGGTGTGAAAAGCATTGTTTTTTGACCAGAGAAAGCAATCGAACAGGCCTTAAGGATTGTTCAAAACTGTCATGACAAGTTGGATAAGAACAGGGACTTGACCGTACAGCCTGTAAATGTACATCCATATGGAACGTGCCCTTCTACTTTATTGGATTCTCTTTGTTACAAGGGTTTAAATGGGCCACCTCTTTTTTGACGAAATATAATTTATAAGGATACTTGAAGAACGATGCTTCTCAATGACCAAAGCATTTGATAGAGTTTGACGTCAACCTCTTTTATCGGAAATACGTGCATTTGGTATTTATGAATCTCTCCTTCGATAGATTAGAAACTACCTTTCAATCAGCTCATTACAAGCTGTATTGGATGGTTTTAAGTCTGAAACTCATAAAGTAAGCACTGGTGCGCAACAGGGCTCCGTTTTGTCTCCGACTGTCTCCGTGATCAAGGAAAGTCACTGCCAAAACATAAAGAAAAGTAACTGAGATAGTTATTCTGTTTTGCTCGATGTTTTGGTTTCAGCAATCCGGATAATCGATGGTCCTACCCAGTTCCAAAAGATTAAGAAAGATTGCTTAGGACTATCGTTCCTAGTTCGTTGTAGAGCGAAAAAGACTAATCGTAAATATTGGTGCAGATAGTGGTTGGCTTCGGTCAGATATAGTCTTCACCACGAAGTTTCTACTCCATAACTTTGCTTAATTTTTTAAGCGCATGTTATATTATTGGAGATATTTTTAAAATAACTTCATAATATTAATTTAATTTAAATTAATTTATTAATAAAAAACAAAAAAAAAACAAAATAACCCAAATTGGGTACCTCGGGAATAATGAAATTTAATGAATTTATCCCAGCTAATTAGAGCCTCCAGGGTGTGAAAATCTTGGGCTCATTATTAATTGGGTATAGGAGCTCTGTAAGGAGAGCACGAGGTGCTGTGGTTATACCAACCAAGTCACGCGGTTGGCTTTTGTCACCAACAATAGTTAGATGGAAAAACACGGACCAAGGTTGGTACTGCCTACAAAGTGCAAATTTGGAACAGTATGGAGGCTGGCTTGTATTCTGAGGCAAGACTGTACGGGACATTGATTGGTGGCAATGACGATTTGGTTTGTCAAGGAATTAAGATCTAGCACCTGCTGGAAAGGATTGCTAACCTTTCTTCCAAAGATAAAATGCAATTGGGACTCACTACTATGCCAAGTAGTGAGATTAAGTCTTAGCTGACAGGAGTTCACTATAAAACCTGTTTTAGTTCTTAATTTAAAAAAATTAAAATTTTCTAACTAGTATCGTATTAGGCCAATTTTCTTAATAAATTGCTTCTGAACACAATGATAGTTTGTGCAAAAATCTAAGTAATCAGAACTTTTGTGGCGTTTGCAAAAAACACGATACTAATAAAAATAAAACAGGCATTCGATGATTTTAACTTTAATAAAAGGATAGAGAAAGTGAGATGCTATATTCGATTAAAATTTGCAAAATCGTTGTTTTAACACAATTTCTTACTAAAACAGCTTTAACATCGTACTAATTCAAATAAAATCTTGCGCCAATATGTATTTCGAAAACCCCATGCTTGATTTTGTTTAAACTTGACAAATAAAAGTTTTTTAATGCATCTTACAAGATGTGAGAACATTTTTTTACTTAACCTACAAATTACGATACTCCCCATATAAATCTTAAAAAATGGTTTTCGAAAATCGTATTTTTCTCGAAAACGGCACCTAGAATTTTGATACATTTTTTGTCTCTCAATTAATTTTAACAGTCTGTAATTAAAAACAAAAAACAAAATTTTAAAATTGAGATACTACTGACTGTACCTGCCATAGAAACATTTTTTTCAAATTTTTAATTTTTATCATCGGCATAACGGATTTTAATGACATTTCTCTTTTAAGAACTCGATATCTCAAAAACAAGGAAACTTAATTTTTATTCGTACAATAATAAAAAATTTAAGTTAACGTATCAAAATTTTTGCTTAAAAATGTTTTTAAAATCTTGTATATAAAAATTAAATTTTTAAAAAACCGCTACAACGACTTAATTTATTAATTTTCGTTCTTGCATAAATTCATATTTATGCTCAAGAAATCACACGGTATTTTGTTTTTATCTCTCACCTCTAAGAGTCTAAAAAATGAAATTTATGCTTATTAAGAGTTTTCTCTAATAACATTCTTATTCTTTTACACAAGAGCAAGTTCGTGCAATACAGTCGTTCATTTTATTATGAACAATGCTCTGAAATAACCAGTTGCATTCCTCACCTTAGAAAATTTAATTCAGGGAGTGCCCTTAAGTTTACCTTTGAGCCCAACTTCGGACTTGCGGTTAAATTCAGAGATTCTTTCTTTAGCCACACCACACGAAAGTGGAATGCTTTACCCGACTCTATATTTTCCTCCCATTAGTTTTCATTCAGACAAAACGCTTGCACTGCGCTCAAACATTTTAAGGGAAGTGAGTGGAAAATATAAACAAAAAAATATTTCTAGTTCAAGAAATAAAAGTTTCGAAGATACAGGTTTTTCCATGCAACTCTTAAATTGGACATTTTATATGAAAAACTTTTTTTTTTCGGAAAATTGGTATATAATGTAACTCTCTAGAAGAAAGCAATCTTAAAAGAATATTAAGCATACAATGCATCTGCTACAAAAATACTGGTTTTATTGCTCTTTATGCTTAAATGACGATTTTGTGAAAAAAATTACTTGTAGATTATAATATTTTTGAGAAAAAATAATGATAACTTTTTCCATTAATTTGTAAGCAGATGCTGCTTCGTCCAAAAGCCGAATCTACTTTTTTCTCCATACAAAATTTTAATGGTAAATTTGATCATTTCTTTAGATATGTAGATTATGTCCTCCTCGCGATATCAGCGTATTGTTTAATGTTCTAATATTGTCATCATTTCAAAGATATCGTGTTTGCAAATATTGGTCAAATGAGAAAAATACTGGTATTTTCTCTTTACTCATGATGAAGTTGTTGAAAGATAATCAAAGCACACTTTGTAAATTTCAATATATTGTTATTTTCTTAAAACTCTTAAATGGGAAATTGTTTGTAATATTTTTTTAAGAATGTTTCTTAAACTACGTGTCGGCCATAAGAAAGCATTCTTCAAAAAATATTATGACCCATTTTGCCATATGAGCCATAAGTTACAAAAATACTTGTTTCTTCTTACTGCTCTTAAATAAAGAATTTCCTTAAAAATACTCATTTTATAGACAAATATATTTTATAGAAAAATATAATAATACCTCTCTCCATACGACCGATCAGTTTAAGGATAATGCTTCTTCGAAAAGGCCAATATTCGCGAATATAGGTTTTCCCTATATAACAAATAAATTGTATCTATGTAAATTATTTTATAAAATTTTGAAGACTATCTGACCTCCCATTAGAGATTGCTTACATATATATTTTACAATATCAAAAATATAAGTTATAGCAAGCAAAAGTAAAAAATACTGTTTTTTGTTTTTTTATTCTTACAAGTCGAAGTTGTTAAGAAATTATTTCCTTTTTTTACAATAAGAATGATCAAGACACTTTTTCCCATAGGAACTATCAGTATACAAGATATTCTAACTTCGAAAGTGTTCAGATCTCGAAAATATAGGTTTTTCGCACCACGAACTCTCTTAATAGAATGAATATTTTTATTTATTTTTATGAATACGGAAAGGCATATGTTTTAAATACCGTTATTCAGTTGCGAATTAAATAAAATGCACGACTGGATCGCACGAACTTGCTCTTATGTAAAAGTACTTTGGAATTTAAGATACATTTTATAAATATAAAACATGGATTTAATGAGATAATAATGTTCAAATGCATAAAATTGCTGTCTGATTTCTAGAAAAGTATGAATTTATGCAAACAAACTTTAAAAAATCGTTTTATTATTATATACATTTTTTATATAAGAAATTTCTCTAAAATTTTTCAAGAAAAAAATGTGGGATGCGAATTTTAAGTATTTAATAATATTGGTTTTAGGAAAAAATTTCAAAAAATAATCGTTCATAGGTTTTGAAGATATTGATTTAAATTTTTTTTTTTTTTAAACCCAATAAATATTTTTTCGAATATTTTTATATACAATATTATTTTAAACTTAAGGGGACTCCTGCTAAAAATTGTGGGTTAAAATCCTTACAGCCGTTAATGAGAAAGTCGAAAATCAAAAAAACGGATCTATGGCATGTACCGTTAATAACATTTTGCCCCAAAAATTTTTTTTACCAAAATGTAGTCCATGTCCATAATATCACACTCAATTTTTTTTATCAAAATCGTTAGATCCGTTTTCGAGATAAATAAGATTTTGCATTACTGGTGTATGGGGGGTACCCTTAGTTTTGGAGCTAAAAAAAAATTTCAATTTCTCCTCTAGGGAATCACCGAAGACCCTTAACTACCGAGATTGAAAGAAATAGGTCCAGTGGTTTAGGCTGTAGTGAGAGGTACAGACATATAGACACACTGAAACATGTTTTTTGTGTACTAAATTTTCCTTTAAATTTTTATAAAAAAAATTGATATGCAAATTGTTAGTATTTAATAAAATACATTTCAAAACGTAATTTAAAAATTTAATCGTGTATCGGTTTTCAAGATATTGAATTTTCAAAAAAAAATTGTATTATTTTTTTAAAAATCCAAAAACTATTTTTTCGAAAAAATTTTTAGTTTATATTTTTTCAAATGCAAAGCAGCTCCTGCATAAAAATTTTGGTTAAAATCGTTAGACCTGTTGGTGAGAAATTCGAAAATCAAAAAAACCGTTCTATGGCAGGTACCCCTAATAACATTTCCCCCCAAATTTTTTTTTGACCAAAATATAGTCCATGTCCATAATATCACACTTAAATTTTTTATCAAAATCGTTTGAGCCGTTTTGAAGATAAATAAGATTTTGCATTACGGGTGTATGCGGGGTACCCTTAGTTTTGGAGCTAAAAAAAAATTCAATTTCTCCTCTAGGGAATCACCGAAGACCCTTAACTACCGAGTTTGAAGAAAATATCTCCGGTAGTTTAGGCTGTAGTTCGAGGTACAGACATACAGACATACAGACATACAGACATACAGACAAACAGACATACAGACAGACAGACAGAATTGTCGGACAAACTTTTTCCGTCTTCACTATCATCGTAATGTCAACTTTGATCAAAATCTCGAGTTCGATTTTTTTTTCCAAATGCAGAACTTGCCCTATAGTACCTATATCGCAAGTAAAAAGTCCTTTACTAGGTATTATTGAAGAAGAACGAGGAGTTCGTAGGATGTAAGGGTGAAAAAACTCGCACCACAACTGTTTTTCTTTGAAAGTTTCCCAGGTAGACTGAATCCAACGTACATAGTATTGACACCTGACCTGGATGGCGCCTGTGTGGTGCGTGTCAACTACCTAGTCTATCTTGCACAAAGAACCGCTCCTGCAGCCCTCCTATATCAACACTATTTCGAATCACTGGGCAATAGAATAAGATGTTTTCTGGGTGACGACGACGACACTGAAACGTCCTTGCACGAGTCCTGCTCCGTCTGAACCCTTTCATCATGTAACACCACCCCATAGCTCAGGGAAAATTTATTTTTTCTATCCGTTTCGGTTTACTCCTAACATATGCTTGCGACCCCATGACGACCTGTTTGAATGTCAGTGGCTGACAGACGAACTCCACACGTACAAATCAGAGACTGGGTCAATGATTTATTGTTGAATCGGATACTATAGAAAGATAGAACGTCTTCTTGAACTGTGTCAAGCCGCTGGCAAACTGTTTAATATTCCGCAAGGATTTTAAATAATACCATTTCCGAGGAGAGGCAACTCCCTTCTGCATATACGAGATCGCTTGCAATTTTCAAAACGGAATATAATGTAATCATCGCCTAGAAGTCTGCTTGCCTTCGGTTAGAGGTAAGTAACATTCCGAAAAAAAAAAAAACAATTCATGAAGTAGGTGCTGAGGTGCAATGCTTCCAGTCCTTTCCATCGAAGGGACACAATCTATGTAGAATTATTATAGTGAGAGTTTTGAAATTCAGTGTTTTTATAAGGTGTATGTAAGAATTTAAAATAGAGTGTTTATGAAGGAGCCATCTAGTATCTACCTAGGTTTGGTTTACCTAGTTTCTTGGCATGTTTTTGCGGTGTTATTACAAATTGAGATAATTTTGTTGCAGAGAAGTTGATTTGATATTCGTAGAATAAGTTGTGGTCGATTAGCATAATGTTATCTTAGGTCTTCGAGAGCATTTATAAATATATTTCTTTAGCAAAATGAATTATATGAATATTCAGTTAAGGTTTGCTTTGAAAACGAATAAAAGAGTTTGTTTTGTGTTTCTTGAAATTTTCACATTGAGAAAGTTTGAAATTCGAAAAAGTTCTGAATATCTGCTTAATGTTCAATGTTCTGTCATATTTTCACTAGCCCATAGAAGAGGTTAACATTTTTTCTATCTTCATCTCAGTGAGTCGAGCGAATTGTGAGGTTTTTGTGAAAATTATTAGGTTTCTAGGGTTATAAATATGCATTGTTCTTTTACGATCTGAGGTTGGTTTATATTGGTAAAATTGTTTTCTCTAAAGACTATTACTTAAGTGGAAAATACTGAAGAGGAACATTTTGGGCCGCACTACCACTTAAAAAATAAATCCTAGAAACGTAGTAAGTTCAAATAATAAATTTCTCAAGGGTTAAACAATAAAGGAGGGTCGATGCTACAATTGAATAAGGCAGCCTACTTGTGAGGAATTAAAGAAATATTTTTTTTTTCTTAAAGACCCTATGTTTTCCGTTATTTATGCCACAAATGGGTCTCCTTCCAAAAACCCAGTCATCGAACAAATGGCGTTGTCTTAGATCATTTACTTTCACATGAGAGTCATTTGAATTTTGTCTGGGTACAAGCCCAAGTTCTGACGCGGAATTCGCCAATTCAAAGTCTGCGAAAGGAATTAACTTTATCGGGTTCTCCTTCAGTGTTGCCGCAAGCCAAAAAAAAGAGTCGCTAGATCGACCTTAAAAATCCGCTAGATATGCTAAAATTTTGAAAAAAGTCACTAGAAAAAATTTTCAGTACACATATCAAAAAAAAAATTTCAATTATAAAAAAAAAATTATTTTGTATGGTAAAGAAAAACTTATAAGCATAAGTTAACATAAAAATCCTAAGAAAAAACAAAAACAAATTAAGTCTAAAAAATACTACTATTTTTCATTTTTTAAATAAAAAGTAAAGAAGTTTCAATAATAACTTCAAATACTTATTATAAAAATAATCAATCACAAATAATTATAGCCATTATAGCATCTTCATCAATTTCATTGACTTCAATATCGAAAGCATTATTGAAGTTATTTTTTGAAAACAAGTACATATATACATGCTTACAAAAAAAGTTAAGTTTACTTCCAAAATCTCCACTGCGGCCGACTCGACAAAACCAAACAAAAACATTTACAGTTAAAACGGTAGGTACATAAAATAAATCAAAGAAACGAAATGACTAGGTAGTCTAGTTTCTAAAACATATACCCGCTCACTCGCAATCACACTCGTTTCGTTTCGGTCTTCTTTTGTGTGGTGAAGTTCCAAATTCAGTTCAGTGGTCGTGGTAAAAAAAAGAGTCAATCGAATATCATTTCATAAGTGACAAACTCTAATGCCAGGGATGTAACATCACCAGGGGCGTAATATTTACAAAAAATATGTTCTTGCAAAAAGTCGCTAGAAAAGTAACTAGAATTATCTAGTGACAAAAACTAATATTTTGTCGCTAAACTTTTGAAAATTCCGCTAAATATAGTGACAAAGTCACTAAAACGGCAGCACTGTTCTCCTTCACGGACATCGTCGATTTGGCATACGGGTGCTTACCGAACAGGTCGTCTTGAATTTAGCCACCAAACTTTGGAAAGCCCACTTTGATGCACCACTGCATGTGACGTTCAAATGGACCCAGTTTTATAACTTCGACTTGCTGCTGAAAGGTGTCAATTTCCATCGTAATTGACATCAGTGAATGATTAATAAACAAGATAATAAAGCAAAATGGCCGCCACACACTGACCACATCGACCCGACTTTATTTGAAAACCCCAAATATTGAGTCTATCCCAAGATGTTGTTTAAAGGTTCTTTAAAATGGTACCATATTTTCAACTTTCAAGCTGGCCTACTAATGAGATATGGTTACCATAGCACCATTGTGGGTAAGTGCGGCCAATGTAACTTAGAATTGATCGCAAAGGGGAAATTGGATGCAATATTTTGTATAATTAATAAGTTTCATTAACTTTTGAGTAAAATAGCAAGAACCTTTCTTGGGACAGTTGCAAACTTAAACGAAAATAAAAATAATTATTTCATTTCCTGAAAGAATTTTGCTAGTTCTCCCATCAGATGCCTAACAATGTGGTGAATCAGGTAAGTACCCTCAGATACGAGAGGTACCCGGTACGAACCAAGCCCTAGCTCAATGGCGGAAGAATTGCTTCAATTGACCAACATAACATGAGTTATGGAAATAAATGAAATTAAGTCCCTAGAAGTCCCCGCACTTCGGATTCGGAGGTGCTGCATCCTTCATGTACTCGTACTTGTGTTTTTAAAAGCACCATATTAATAAATTTATCGCTAACAAGTTGGCAAATAGAATAATATCAGATATTTTTAACCGAAACTAATTGGAAAGGAAGAACTGAAACTAGATCTGACACGGGAAAAAAGAGAATGTTGTATTCCGAAGAAGATAAAAGAGACGGTTAAAAGAAAGATTGTTTGGTTTGCGAAAAATGAATACTTAAGAAGCTAGGAATAGTCTTATTTCTGATTCTCTATTTCTGCAAAACTTATCACTGAAAGGTTTCTGGCTTTGATAAAATGCAGGTAACCTCGCCATTTTATACTTTCAAGTTTTAACCCCAACAGATGAGAAGACCGAGGAAGAAATACCAATCTCTTTACTCATATTAGTTCATTATACAACAGGTTCCAAAATTAGGTACCAAAATGAGGAATCTTAGTGTCCAAGTCGAATAATGCAACTATGGTTTGTAACGTGGAGCAAAAAATGGAAATTTGCTTGAATATATAGACTTTTGGAAATCTCGCGGAAATTACGTTAGAAGAAATTACGCCAGAATTTATTTCTGAAAAAACGCCAGAAACTGTTGTTTGCTCAAAATTGAAAAAGGGCCAGAAATTATACTGGCAAATAAGCCAGAAATGTTGGAAATTGGGCCAGCTAGATATGGAAAAAGAGCCAGGAAGCAAAATGGAAATTAGGCCAGAAAATCAATATATTCTGGTGTAATTTCCAAATTAGGTTTTGGGAAAAAGACCAGAAAATGTTCTTTGTTTTCAAAGAAGAAACAAATAACATTCACCCGAGGTGGCGCTCTACTGCACACAACGTCGCCAGGCAGGCACCTCGGCTGTAGCTACAATTTTCTTGGACAACAGAACATACCTGTTAGTTCCTTACTCCAATTAATGTAAAACACAGTTTTCTGGCTCTTTTAACAAAAAAAAAAAAAGGAAAAAACACCAGATATTTGATTTCTGCTGTTTTTCCTAACTTTATTTTCTGGCCTTTTTTCCATTTCTTAAAATGAAAAAATCGCCGAAATTTTTTTTGGAAAAAATGAATAAAATTCTGTTTTTCTAGGAAAAAAACGTCAAAATTTGTATGAACAAAATTTTGGCGGTTTTTCCAAATAAAAAACTGGCGTATTTTCCTCTGGCTTATTTTCCGAAAGCCTTTTTTAAACACACATCGACTTGTACTGGGTGGAACTGTATAGTCAAGCACAAGCCGTGCAATCAATTTAACTGGGTATCTGCTGGTTGAAAAATCAAGAACTACGAGAAGATCAGTTATTTTTTCCGAAGAAGATTCCCAGGATGACATGATTGCAGTTGAAATATCTAGCTGTATGCTATACGAAGGATGGAAGCAATTGTTACAAGAAAAATGAATTCCGTAAAATAAAAATGAAGTATGCGCACCTTAGCCTTAGGGTACCTATTACCTAACCTACACTTACACTTGGTACACATGGATACAAAATGTTTCCTTTTTTGCCGAATTGACACCAAAACACTTCGTCCTTTTCTATTTTATCTATCCAGATTATTTTCTTAGAGCTTAATTTCAATGGAATTACATCATACGAAATTGTTAAGAATTTTCCCATCAAGATTATATATAGTCTTGATGATACGAAGTGAAGCGTGATACGTTTTACATACTCGTAGAGGAATTTTAATTATCCTTTCATATATATACTAACAAAATTAGAATAGAATTACAGATATCCATATCCTTTCTATATGCATACACACATATTCTGGGTGGTGGTATATTTGAAGAAGATTTTTTGCACTAAAAATACGGATAACAAAATTATCCCGTACTCATCCCTTTTGAACAAACATTGTATTTGTTAGTTAATGCTTGTGTTGTGATGATATTCAGAAATCCTTCCGCTTCGTTGGTATGCCCTTCGTCTTCAGAACCCAGAACCAACCACCCAGCCAGTCAAGCAAGTCGAAGCCGAAGCCGAAACCAAAGCCCTAGTGTTTGTTGTATCAGTATCAGTATCACCCACCAAAACCCCTGAACATGCCACAGAATTTCGAATCCTTTGTGCGGTTTGGCTCTTTTGTGACAAATTTAGATTTTAATTGAATTTCGCATATTTTCCTTGATCAAAGTAGAAACCCAAGAATATTGGTAACAGAGAACAATTCCAAACCATCTTCTATACATAAACCCACTCTCCCGTCCCCACATAGTCTTTCCATTATTCTACCTTGAAAGACCGTCGAGACAATAACACTTTCCTTAAAGCACACATTAGCATCCTTTTTCTACTTTCTGGTGTCAAAAGTACGCTTTTTCATATAACGAGCTTAGCTTTATTATTATTCATCTAGGTTATGGTTAAGAGAAAAATTAAAATTATAATAATGGTTATGTATGGGTGGATCTACCTTTGATGAGGCTAACCATGGCGTGTGACGAATTGTGTACAATTGGAGAACACTTAGTTATGCTACTGAAACCGTAATTCGATTGGAATAATTAAAATATTATTCTTAAATGGGCGGGGCACGGGGAAGTATTATTTTATTTAATTTCCTCAACCTTAAGTTGATAGTGCGTGTGTGAAAGGTGTTTTGCCATTAGATATTGTGTCTAAGATAAAAACAAGTATCAACTTCTGTGGTGCTAACAATGGGCGATGAAATGTTTGACTGTTGACTGCGAGTATCTTGTATTTGTGATGAATAGTATAGTGACAAGCAGGAATATCCAATTATTATTATCTATAAAGCTCAGAAGTCTTTATGATAGCTATCTCGGTTAATTCCATTACAAGATGACAACCCGGATTGCTCTTCAGTGATGTGTTAGTTAATTAAATTATGTGACTTTGTTTTAGATGAAGATATATCTACAAGAAGTAAAAGATTAGATATGTCAATTCTGTAAACTTAACAATCAAATTTAATTTGAATCACATCCAAATTGAAAACAAAATTTCGAAGGCAATATTAATTGCGCTGTTTGGAATTACATGTTTATTAAGATAGAACCTTGGTTGAATAATACGGCAAAGAAAACATGGAATGTGACAATGTTTAAAAACAATCCTCAACATCATGTTTCCCATGTGTGAATTTTCAGGGCCGAATGCATGAAAATATTAAATGGACGCCCGAACTTGGTCGTATCATCAAAATTTTAAAATTATTCCAGTGGTTTATGTTTGATAGCGAGGCTCAAGGGAATTTTTAGCGAAACTGATATGACGAGTCAACGGATTAAAAGGAGGAATTCAACTCGCTAATTCTAGTGAACATTGCTTGTGAAAGAAGGTATGAAACGAGGAAAGACATATTCCCAATGATTGAATGATAGTTCTGTTTCCTATCAGATTTAATGCTCTGTTCTAGATTCTATCCAATAAATGCTCCTCTTCACTTAACTTTTTTTGGAGCATAATCGCCTTATAAATTGTAGCCAGATCAGATCAGATCAGGGAGTAAAAAATTTCTTATATCGATATATAAATCCTAAGCATTTAGTAGAGCTTTTGGCTGTCTCGAGAATGTGGTCATTCCATCAAAGATCGTCGTTGACTCACATACCGGGTACTGAGTGCTTTTCTTCTTCTTCGATGCAAGTGCCTTTCAACGACAGTGGCATAAATGGTGCATTTTGCTTCAAAGACAATAAACAGCATTGTGTTTTGGAAGCATGGATGAGAAGCTGAGGATAGAATCGTCAGCAAAACAATGGAGTGTATTAGAAGTGTCAGACAAGAGATCATTTATAAAAATGAGCAATAAGAGAGCTTGATGCTAAACTCTAACAAATATGTTACAAATTATAATTTTACTTTCTACAAAACAATGTAAAGATGTGTTCCACTCTTCGGTGAGATATGCCATCAGATCACCAGTGGAACGATTGCTGCGAAAGCTGTATTGCCAGTCATAAAGAAACTTTCGATCTTCGAGCTGTTGATTGATTAGCGATTCCATGATCTTGAAAATAAGAGACGTAGATAGGAGAGAGGATGGGTTGCCTTTTATAGGAATAGGCTGGACTAATGCTGTTCTTCATCTTCTAGGGAAGATTTCTCAATAGAAGGAGATGGTAAAGCTAACGCAATGGTTTTGCCAGCGGTGAAGAACACATCTTCAGAAGAATGGTGGGTATACCATCAGGACGAACGGATGTTTTTTTTTATACGGAGAAGGGCTCCTGCAACTGATTGAGTACGGGAATATACCTGCAACCTGCCCCATTGAATTATTTACGTTCTCAAGTACAGTGTAACGAAGTCACATACTTCACCCACCGCGGCACGCCGACGCAACTACTCAGCTACTCACCTAAAGCAACCTTTTCTGCCGAACCACCTAACATACCAAAACCATTGCATACCTTTAGGTGTCCACAGAGATGTACATACAACATACATTGAAGTTTAGTCGTCGGTGGTACAACAACAAAATATGAGGAGTACATTTTGTTTAATTTTATGTATTCACATTTGCTGATGGCCATAAATATGATATAGGGAGGTGGAAAATCGAGACAAAATCGGATTCTCTCTCGCCTATTGTCGTTGAGGTACCAATATAGAGTACTGAGGTTGCAGATTATCCCTGAAACACGCTGATAAGGTACGTAGTGTACTATCCAGACGTTTCAAAGCTTTTTGGCTCTGGCCGTAAATTGTGTGTATGTTGTTCTGCCTTCTCGGTACCTCCCCTTTATTTTGTCTTTGTTTGAGGCTAAGTATTTAATCCTACTCCGTTTATACCCTGCTGCGATTTGAGCCGGGGCTAGAGATTAATCTCACTACCAATTTTGCCAGGCAATTCAATCAAAGCTAAGGATTTAATCCTACCGTCTGACTGTGTCTTGTCGCTGCCTTAGGTTAGGGATCTAATCCCACTGCGTTCTGCCTATAGCTTCGGTCAAGGCTAGGGATCTTATCCCACCGTCTCACCCTTGTATATGAAATACTGTGTTAATTATTTAAGTATATAAAAAATTGTAAACTAAATGAAATACCGTGTTAGTTATTTAAGAATTTGACACAAGTGTACGAGTATATGAAATAATTTGTTAGTTAGAATTAAGTTAAAACTGAATATAGTCGGACATTATTTGGAGTTCTGAACTTTCAAAACCGAGTTTTGCGCTTTCTTCGGACTAACCCTGGACAAGCTGACGCTACCTCAGCCTTTGAATAAAAAAGCATCACAACAGGAAGAGTATTGTTACTGTCAGACAACCTAGCAGCAAAATGAGCTGCGAGTACATTCGTAAGCTAAATCAAACTCGAGATTTTAATCGGACTTAATATTGCAATAATATGGAAAACGAAAAATTGTTCTGTCTGTCTGCCTCATCAACGACAGCCTTAATGGCTCGGCCACTTTTCTTTAAACTTGGTAGATGACAGTTTCAAAATTTCCCCCCACATGTTTTGTCTGTTTTTTTTCAGGACCAAATATAACGGTACCTACATGACATATTTTTTTTTTTTTTTCAAAATACCAGAAATTATTTTTTCGCAAAAACTGTTAAACAGACTTCATTTAGTAAAATCTAGCTTATAGTAGAAAAAAATGTCCCAAAAATGGTTAAATGGAAACCCCGTAGAATCATTCTTTTTTGTTTTCAATTTTCTTTGAAACGGTACAACTGATTTTGAATAATTTTTGTATGCTAAGGTTCCTTGAAAGTTTGAATAAAATTATGTATTCAATTTTTCAAATTTTTTAAATTCAAATTTAAACTCTATCTCCGAAAATTTTAGCTGAATTAGTACGATGTTAGAGATGTTTTAGTATGAAACAAGGTTTAACCAATGATTTTGTTAATTGTAATCGAATATATTATCACATATATATTTAGTTAAAATCATCGGAATCAAGTCCAATCAACATCTTGAGGCATATGAAGGATTCTCCAATGTAGTTGGCTGATTACAAATCTGGTATTAACCCTTTTGAACTCTTTCAATGCGAGTTACACCAATGGATACAAAATGAATACGATACAATTAAGCAATAAGTATTCAAGAATGGGACGATTTAAGGACATATAAAAACTGATTGTAAAGCATAAGGGTTAGAGAACTCACAGTAGTTTCGCTTGGCAAAACTAAGTATAAAGTTTGCCCTAGCATAGTCTACATGTAACAAAAACGACATATTCGGATCAAAAATGACTCCAGGATCACGAATGTAGTTGAAAATAGTAACGTTGGTACTAAAATACGATGTGCTGTAAAAAAAATAATTTTTTTGATATTCAAAGGAAGAATATTCCTTTCACACCAAGCAGCTAAATTATTTAAATAAGTTTTAAGATTTTCATCACCGATCCCGTTTTTGACACACAGAAAAATTTGTATGTCATCATCATCAGCATACATCAAACACGATGCACGAAATCGGATATAATTTACAAAATAGAGCTGTGTCAATCGGGATCGATTCGATTTTTTTGATCCGATCATCGAAAAGTATTGATGATCGAAATCAATCATTTTAATCGATCTCAATCATTTACATGATTCTCGATTCTGGATTCTCGATTTTCTATTTCATCATCATCATCATCGGCTCGACAACCGGGTTCCGGTCCTGGCCTCTTTCAACAAGTCTCTCCACCTATCCCGGTCTCTAGCCGACGCCATCCAGTTGCGCACCCCAAGGCTTCGGGCGTCCTGGTCTACGCCATCTCTCCAGCGCAAGCATGGTCTACCACGCTGTCGTCTACCATAGAATGTACCACAAAGAACTTTCCGAGCAGGTTCCTCTTCGCTCATGCGAGCTAGGTGCCCTGCCCACCGGAGTCTACCGAGCTTAATTTTTGTCACGATATCTGCTTCTAGGTAGATTGCGTACAATTCATGATTGTACCGTCTCCGGAATCGTCCTTCCTCACATATGGGGCCAACAATTCTCCTTAAGACTTTTCTCTCGAACGCAGCTAAGAGGTCGGAGTGCCTTTTGCTAAGCACCCAAGTCTCGGATCCATATGTGAGTACTGGCAGGACCATGGTCCTGTACAGCAGCAGTTTTGAAATTATGGTGAGATTTCTGGATTTGAAAAGCTTTGACAGACTATAGTAGGCTCTGTTGGATTTAAGAAGCCTCCCGCGTATTTCTTCTTCTATATTGTTATCGGCTGCTACTATGGACCCAAGGTATTTAAAGGATTGCACCACTTCAAATTCGTGCTCCGCTACCTTGATTGTTTGACCAACTGTTCCTCTCGCATTTGACGCCACCATGTACTTTGTTTTACCTTCACTAATGTGCAGCCCCAGATTTTGTGCCGCCTGCTCGATCTGGATGAAGGAATCGTGTACAGCTTGTTCAGTTCTTCCGATGATGTCAATGTCGTCTGCGTAAGCCAGTAACTGGCTGGACCTGTTGACGATGGTCCCTCTTGTTGCCGTGCCAGAGTCACGGATTGCTTTCTCCAACGCCAGGTTGAAGAGGAGGCAGGCCAAACCGTCCCCTTGTCGGAGTCCATTAAAGATGTTGATTTGTCTGGATAGCAATCCGGCTATTTTTACTTGGCTTGTTACGTTGGTCATGGTCAACCTACATAGTCGTGTCAATTTATTTGGGATGCCGAATTCTTTCATAGCTTTGCAAAGTTCTACCCTGGATATGCTATCATAGACGGCCTTAAAGTCTATAAACAGATGGTATGGTGGGATGTTAAATTCTAGACATTTTTCCATCGCCTGCCTAAGGGTAAAGATCTGATCAGTTGTTGATTTGCCTGGAATGAAACCACACTGATATTGCCCGATGACGGTTTTAGCGTATGGGGTTATCCGGTCTTGTAGGATAGAGGAGAGTATCTTATAGGCGGTACTCAACAACGTGATACCTCTATAATTGCTGCACGTTGTGACATCTCCCTTCTTATGTATGGGGCATATTAAACCTTTTCGCCAGTCTTCTGGCATTTCTTCCTGCTCCCATACCTGTACTATAATATCATGAATTGCTTGACGTAAGGCTGGCCCGCCGTGATGGAATAATTCGGCTGGTATGCCATCGGTTCCCGGGGCTTTGTTCTGTTTAAGCCGGCCTATAGCCTTCTCAACCTCCTCTATGCTTGGTGGCGGCAAGATAGAGTATTCTTCTTGAAGTAGTGGAGCCTCCACTTCTGCAGTGAGCTGACCATTTAGCAATTCATTAAAGTACACTTCCCATCGCTCCAGTATGCTTTCAGGATCGGTGATCAGATTTCCCTCTCCGTCCTTGCAGTATGTGCAGCGTGGTGTGTACTGCGTCATGTTTCGACGGATTGGTAGAACTTCCGCGCCTGGTGCGGACCTCGCTCTCGGCTATTTTCTATTTCACAGATTAGGTTCTTCTCCCAGGCTGATTTTTTTTGTCTGTGTAGCCGTTTTTCTATTCTTCTGAGCTCTTTATATTCCTCTTCGCGTGCCCGCGTTCTATGAGATTGTTGCATTGCTCGGTACGCAACATTCTTACGTTCAGTCGCTAGCTTGCATTCACCAGTCGTTCCGATTTTTACGACTGCTGCCTAAGATGGAGTTGGCAGTACTAATGACAATATTCTTAAGGCGTGTCCACTTCTCATTTACGCCCAGCATACTGGCTCCAGGACTTACTCTCCCTAAATCAAATGATTCTAGCTTCTAGGGCGAGTCCTAACGCATTACCAAAGGTGTTACTTGTGTTTTCATTGCGCAGGGCAGCCGTGTTGATTCGAACCTGATCGGCGGATGCAATGCGTCTTCGCAAGGCAATCCGCCCTCGGAAAACCATACCAACAAGATAGTGATCCGAGTCGATATTGGCACCTCGGTACGTTCGTACCGTCATCAAGTTCGAGTAGTGGCGACGGTCTATCAACACGTGGTCTATTTGGTTACGAGTGACTCCATCAGGTGATACCCAGGTGGCTTTGTAGATATCTTTACGCGGGAACCTGGTACTCGCAACGACCATGTTTTTCGATGCTGCCAATTCTAAGACTCGAAGTCCATTGTCATTATTGTTCTCATGCAAACTATGGGTGCCTGCGTAATGCCTGAATACCGGCTGCCGACCTATTTTTGCGTTCAAATCCCCAAGGATGATTTTAACATCATACCTTGGACAGGCATTGAGGGCCCTCTCGACTTGTTCGTAGTAAGTCTCTTTTTCTTCGTCTGAGGACTCCTCCGTAGGTCCGTGAACGTTAATGAGGCTGATGTTCGTAAATTTGCCTCGCACGCGAAGGGTGCATAGCCTTTCGCTTATAGCGTTAAAGCCGATGATGGTAGACTTCATTTTTTCGCTGACTAGGAAGCCTACCCCGAGCACATGGTGTTTTGTATGACAGCTATAGTATATGTCATATTCTTTCTTCTGTAGAACACCATTCCCTGTCCATCTGATTTCTTGAAGAGCTGTTATGTCAGCTTTATATTTTGACAGGGCATCGGCTAGCTGCTGAGCAGCTCGAGCTCTATAGAGCGATCGTACGTTCCATAAGAAAATTCGTAAATCGTTTTTCATTTTTCGTTGCGTTGGTTGTCGTCGTGTGATCAGTCCGTTTCCGAGGCTTGTTGTCGGTCTCGTAATTCAAAAGTTTTACGGGACAGGGAATTAACCTGTCGCCAACGCCTGTCTATTTCAATCTCAATCATTTCAATGAGTCTCGATTTTCGATATCAGTTGACTCGATTAATCATGATTTACTTGATTCCATTTCTTCCGATTCAATCAACGTGGATTATGAACGCCAAACGGACGGTGGACTGGAACTTCTGGGTTGAACTCGGCATTGAACAACATGATTGATCGGGTTGGTCGTTGATGTTGTAGGCCGCAAAAACAATTGTTGGGTTGAACTGATGTTATTTGATGAATCAGGATCCGGTATGTTTAATGTGGATTTTTGGACGTTTCTTAATCCATCGGCATCGTAGCCATCCTTTGATGGAATTTGACAGTTTATGACTTGACGAATAGAGGACGAATTCAGTTATGACGTACAAAGTATATTTCGTACAAAATGTTAGCCCAAAGCCCTAAAATTGCACTTTTCCGCAGCAACAAATAAAATCTCTTTTTTTTGGTATTTTTAGACGTTTTTTAATCCATTGACATCGTAGCCATCCTTTGATGGAATTTGACAGTTTATGATTTGACGAATAGGGGACGAATTCAATTATGACGTACAAAGTATATTTCGTACCAAATGTTAGCCGAAAGCCCTAAAATTGCTCTTTTCCGAAGCAACAAATTAAATCTCTTTTTCTTGAATTTTTTGACACTTTTTAATCCATGAAGTAGCCTCATCATAGAGTATTTTGTGAGAACTATGAAAGCCACAAGTCAATCTTATCATCGAAATCGAAATTATTATCGAATAGGAACAGTATTGAATCATTTCAGTGAAATGAAAATGATCGAATGATCGATTGGTTGAAAAGATCGGATCATTTTCGTAATCGATTGTTGAACGATTCGATCATTTGAAATGAACGATTTACACAGCTCTATTACAAAAATGTTAAAAATATGTAGTTCAAGGTGACTTCCTTGAGGAACTACAGAAGTAACTTGTATGATATATGTATGTAAGAAACAAAATTCCTTAATTTAAGATTTAACACATTGAGCTCTATCATTAAGAGAAATCCATTTCAGAAGTAATCCATTAATACTAAAAATCTGAAGTTAACAAGAATTTTGTTACATATATAGTATTAAATGTTTTGACGAAATCCGTGTAGATAGTACTCGTATCAAACCTGGTATCACAATTCAAAAGAATTGGTCATATAAGTATCTAGAATAAAGCATGAGATTTGTTAAGGTGGAATTCCCTGCTATAAACCCAATGCTGCTCATACAAAATTATGTTCTTTTATATTAAAATACAAATGATCTTCAACTAGAAGTTCAAACAATTTATGGATTCCAGATATTTAAGAAATCACACGATAATTTACTATACCAAATTGTTTGGACCTGCTTTGTGAATGGGAAAGAAAGTAATTTATTTAAAATAATCAGAAGCGGTGACGCTAATGAGAACTGACATTGCTTCAGAACAAAATATGGAATTCCATCAACATCAGGATTAAAGCTAGATTTTAATTTTGAGATACCGTGTAAAATATCAAATTAAAAAAAAAATTAAATATTAAAATATTAGCATTACTGATGGAATTTATGTCTGGTTGAGAAATGTTTAATGCGGAATGGTCGACATGAACGGTTTTAAGAAACTGTGAAAAAGTTTCACATAAACTCTGTAAATCATTTGATGTTTGACCATTAAACCCCTTATTCTTTTGAAGAGCAACAGGCCGTTTTTTTTTTACAATTTCAAAAAGTCTAAAAGGCTTTGATATCACAAGAAATACGAGATTGGGTTTTTAATACACAATGCTTGTGTAAATATTTGTTCAGAAAATCATACTCTTTACGAAACTGACAGAAAAGTTTCAAAAATTTGATTTTATAAATTTATTATTTATTCAATGAAACCATTGACTGGAAGCTGTACTCAATACATAAACACGTTATCATTACAGATAACTAGCACATGTTTATGTAAGAAGTCATATAAAAATAACTATAAACTGTACCCATTACAAAAGTATGTAAACAGCACACAAACTGTAAGCACCACATAATCATGTAGTCATTACAGATAGTTAATGTATAAATTATGTGATGGGTGTTAAGAACCCAACATATAATCCCATCACCGTCAAACAAGTCATTAGACTCCTTTATTGACTACATAAGTAACTAATACATACATAACTAATCAATAGTTGTAGTCAAAACAGATCTCAGTTTGTATTAAGTGCATTTGTAATGTCTACAGAAATATATGGGATGATAGCATATATTTTACTAAATTCAGTTAAGTTAAACAGAAATATCCTCACGTTCACGTACAACATAAATATGGAACGTTGCAGGAAGTTCGTAACATTTTATGGTTTTTCAGTTATATGTTCATAGATATCCAATGCGGATACTGATAGGACAGAGAGAGCTAAGGAATCATGTTCTATGCACGTCATTGCTGTCATTCTTAACGCGACAACAAATATGTTTGTTTTTAAGTTTTCTCTGCATTCAAATCTATGAGTTTGGGATATGATGCCGCATCTAACCAATCTACTCTAGTTTTCATTTTTTTTTTGTTGTTGTTGTGCTACACTATGGCCAACTTTTGATGAAATTTTTGTCATCAAGGTGTCAGGGTTCCGGTATATAAGTGAAATTTGAATAGAAAATGTCAAAAGATTGGGTAGAGGTATACCAGCACTGCACATGTACTTGTATGTATGATTCAAAAATGCAGTCCCTGGAGTGGTTCCCTACACAACCTTATGTGTTAAACATAAATGTAAGACCTCGGAAAAAATAAGTTACGGCATTAGAGAGTATTATATGAAAGGCATTACTTTTATCCCAGTGTGTTGATGAAGGTGCAGAATGGAAATGAATAAAAAACAATTCTTACCATTGGCGCTTGTGGAAATTTCAAAGTGGGGACTCCGGTACCTCTTCAAATATGATTTACAATTTTTTGTTTTGTTCTGAGAATAGTCACGTTAAGAAATGTCCTTAGGAGAAACGTTTAGGTCCTTGTTGATCAAAACTCTTATTTTGTCAAAAATTAAATTGTTTCAAATGCCTAGTTTTGGCATACGTTTTAAAATTTATTTTTTAGAAAAAAAAATCAATAAAATTTTTGAACTTGAATTTTTTCGTACAAACTTGCATTTATTTTTGTTACAAGATCAGAAAGCTAAATTGATTGAATTCACTGAAAATAGATCCTTGCTATGGGGCGTTATTCGGTTACACAATTGTATCAAGGCCAGATTCTGGAGGAAGGCGACTAAAATATTCACACAAAGGGACAGAGTTGTGATAGCTTTTTGGATTAGCGATTTTGACACTAGTTCCGCATAGTTGTTATAAGGTGGTTATTTTGAAAACGGAGGAGATAAAACTCAAAATATCTGGGATCTATGATCAATATCAACATAATCAATCATAAATATCACACATTGAATGGCAGCTGAGATGAATACGCTTCTCATGACAGCCAGAGTGACCATGCTTGATAAAATTTCAAAAGTCCAAGAATGTCTTCATTTTAAGGAAATCATTAATTAAAAATAAGATCCGACGATCCATGTTAAAAGAAGATTCTAGAAACCCTTGAACGATTAAGGAATAATCAAAACTTGTTATCTGACTTCGTAAGAAGGAGGACATGCCTAAACGTTAAATTAAATTAAATTTGGTGGTGCAACAGCCCGAAGAGAACCAGGACCTAGTGACTTACAACTCTCAAATATTCCTGAGTTTGTGTTGCTCAGAATGGAAGGGACCGGACTAGCTTTTTGGCCAAGGGGAACTACTAGACAAGTACTGCACATGCCTTAACGTTGCTGTTTTATAGTCACAAAATTGTTATACAGTCGAAATCCGGTCATTCTGCAGTTGAAGAATTGAGTGTAAATTCAGAAAATGCGAGGACTGTTATCCTACTAATTTCAGTCAATATCTTATAAGCTCAAAAATAAAAAAGAGAAAGTTATGCTGTTCATTCCATAGTATTTTTTAATAAGCTATTATTGTTACCGAAAATGTGAAATGATTCACAGTTTGCACAGCAAAACTTTCTACCACATTTTATTGTTCCTCTAAATCTAAGAAGTTTGATCTATTTCCGTCCCAGCGCTCAGCCTCATTTTGAGCTCACTTAAAACACTTTAGTGGATGAACTCTTAACTCTTAATCTTCAGTTAGTTAATAGATACTACTAACACCAACTCATGTCTCTAAATTTGGGCTTACTTTATGGATGCTTTTATCGTCAATAGTCTCCTTGCATGACTAAATTTTTCTTACGTATGATTTTCAAATTGAGGTACATTCTGAAATACTCGAAGACAGAGACTTCAGACACATCATCTATGCTGCACTTCAATCCAAAGTACATAACATAGTGATAAGCTAAAGTATCTGTGAACAGTAATGTTTTTAGACTCTTTGAAATTAAAACAAACCACGGTTCACCAATGAAATTCAATCATTAATTGGAAATCGCGATCTTCCCAACAAACGATGGAAAACGCTTCGCCTTGATAGTTTTCATTAACAATAACGATCTCTGCGAAATAGGACTTTAGTGGCAATTCGTAATATACATATACATATATACTCTAACCGTTTTCATAATTCATTCAGCTGCAAAGAAATCTGACAAAATCTGAAGATGATCGGTGTTGGTAAATGTAAAGGCGTCTTGAATGTAATGGGTGATTTTTTGCTATTTTCTTTTTGGCAGCACTGGTTCTGATAGCTCACGCACATTTCGTGTTTCGTGTCACTGTCAAACATCTTCAGTTTGGTCTATAATTTAACCATGAATCGTCTTACAAACGAACAGCGCTTGCAAATTATTAAATTTTATTATCAAAATGCGTGCTCTGTTAAGAAAGTTTATCGCGCGCTTCTTTCATTTTATGTTTAGTTTATTATAAAAATAATCAACCGAAAAAACGAACAGAAACACGACGCGACCGAACAATAACTATGCAGTTAAATGAAACTAAAAGAAACCGATGATGAACTGTCAAACTAGAGGCAGACTAGTTTAGCGAATAAAAAAATTGTAACTGGTAGCAACAATGTATGCTACCTCCACGACTAGGCTCAGTAAGTGGGTGGGTTCACGAATTATTTTGATGATGATGATTTATTGACGATAATCAAAAGAAATGATAAATTTTCAATTAGTGCAGAGGCGTAGTTGAAAATTGAAAAAGGGCGCAGGTAATTTTTGTTTTACAAGAAAATCACAAACCTTTGGAGCGGAACCGACACGGTGAAAGATATTTTAAATAAAAGATTTAAATCTATGATTCCGAATGGGAATTTTAAAATTTTATTGAATTGCTTGGGAAACCTTGCAATTATGTAAGTAAGGCTAAAACCCAAGATCTTTTAAACAATTAGAATACAAAAAAAAAAAATAAAATTATCAAGATGGACCGTTAACACTCGGTCCCGAAAGCACAAATGGTGTTAAGAAAACGGGTCGCGCGTTCCGTAATATCGGAATTTTTCTATTACAAAAACCACACGAATATGAAACTGAATTTTTAAGTGAAGTTATCGACACGACAATGAAAATTACGAATTACAATGTGAATACCACTATACTCATCTTTGTTACCACCAAATTCCTTTCTATTAGTCCAGATAACTTCAACTCTTCTACAGAAAATTTCTCCACTCAAGTTTTCCTGCGTTTCTTCAACTTAATAGTACTTCAATTTCTTATTTGAAAATAAAACTCCTTTTTTTATTCCAAAATAAAATTCCTTTTTTTTTCGTTTTCAAAATTTTGTTGCTTATAATAATCGCACCTCTCGATTAATCAAAACTCCGTAAAGAAGTGTTCTTCCAGGCTTTCACCTTGACTGGAAAACCTCTTCTCTTTTTCAAACCCAGTGCTTTCCACCAATCAGTGACGTGGGTTTCGATCGTGTTATTTATCAGCAACACTCAGCACATTGGCGAGAGTGCGCCAACGCAGTAGGAACCCATCAGCCTTCTCGTATGCTCGCACTTTACACCCAGCTTTATACACAGTCATCATCATTGAATTCGCCGACCTCTGGTATGACTTTCCAGTGGAAGGCAATTCAAAGGGTGCATTCAGCCACCTAACATCCCCATACAAGTTTTTATACACAATTTTCCGAAACCAAAAAAAAAAGTAACTTAATCTTTCTAACATAAAACCAGCAAAGAAACACTGGAAAACCTGTTCAAAGAAAGTTGCTATAATTTATAAACTACTATTTAGAGGAAGTTGGTGGTAATACTCTACTACATCGAAAATTTACTTGATTCGTTGGGTTTTTTCGCAGATTTGGGGAATGTATAGGGACTAGCCGTAAACGTTCCATCTTTTACATACATAAAATATGTTTTAGGTTGGGCACGCAGCCATTCTCACAAGGAGTAACTTCAACGTTTGGGAACAAAATTTCGCCAATTTTACTTTTTGTGGAAGTTTACACAGACCGCCTGTCTGTCTCTGTGACCAACTGTCACTTGCAAAAAGACTTGAACATACCGCCCGTCTGTTTTCTATTAGCTTTTAGTTTCAAAATTGAGCACGCTGATATTTCTTTTCTTCAAGTTACTGAGCAAGTGAACCGATGGCTGATGGATCATGACTGCCCTTCTCTCTCTCTCAGTAAGTTGAAAGAAACACCTGTTTTAGGAAAGTTATTAAAAGAAAGGAATAAGGATAGGGAACCGAAAGAATGATTCTTGTTACGGAAAACTTTACCGTAACAAGTTTAATCGACCTACGACAGCTGGTCCAAGAATTGAAGCCGAACGGCCCAAGATCCACTGTTTTATCGAAAAATTGTGTTTAGCGACGAAGCTCATCTCTGGTTGAATGGATACGTGACCAACCAAATCTGTCGTATTTGGAATGAAGAGCAACCAGAAGCATTGCAAGAGCTACCAATGCATCCACAAAAAGTCACTGTTTTTTTGCGGATTATGGGTTTGAAATTATGGGCTGACGGAATCATTGAGCCATATTTCTTCAAAGATTATGCGAATCGCAACGTTACTGTGATTGGTGAGCGCTACCGTGAGATGATAACAAACTTTTTTTGTGCAAAATCGAAGAGCTTGACTTGGATGATATGTGGTTTCAACAAGACGTTGCCACATGCCACACAGCACGCGTAACAATGGACCAATTGTGGGGCGAGTTCGTTGAACAGTTTATTTCACATTTAAGGCCGATCAATTGGCCGCCTAGATCGTGCGATTTAACGCGTCTAGACTATTTTTTGTGGGGCTATGGTAAGACTCGTGTTTATAGCGACAAGCCCGCTTAAATTGACGCACTGGAAGTCAACATTGAAGCATTTATTCGTGAGATACCGGCTTAAATTGGACTAAGCGGATGGATACATATACTTTTGGCCCATTATTTTTTTCTCTATATATTAGTGATCATCCAAAAATTATAAAACATTGCTCGATCTGATTATGGCACCACTATTGAATATGTAGAATCAGCTAAAAACTTAGGTGTTATCTTTAATCGCAGCCTAAAAAAACACGTTGCTTATATTGTCGGTAAAACATATGTACGGTGTCTATCGCACACTTTGGTCTACACAATACCATACCCCCTTAAATATCCAAACGTTGCTCGTTAAAACCCTTATTACTCCACTTACTAAAATATTCAAAATTTGAAAATGAATATTTTTCTTTCTAACAAACTTCTCTCCACGTTTAGTAGCAATCGAAATAAATCCGTGAAAAAAATAAATGATGTCAAATAGGAAAGAAGTCCTGGCAAGGGTAGAATAAAATTTTAAGCCCAAGCTTTTACGAAATATTGTATTGCACATTAGATTTCTTGTCTGATCTAATTTTCTAGTAAATTTGTCAAATTTGTAAATAAATTCATACAGTTTTTTTTTTTTTTTTTGAAAGCCCCTACTAAAAGAAAAAACAAAAATTACCGACGCCTATGGACTAATGTGTCAGTTTTCATACAATATAATGCCAACCACCACCTCGCTGTATCAAAAGCCACAACCTTTTCTGTGGTCAGCTATGGTCATTGTCTCTTCATATTTATGCATCAAATAATATAATCTCTTGCAGCAGAAAAGTTCCTAAAGCATTATGAGAGTAGGTATGAGGTACGAGAAACGTACGAGTTTCTGGTTAGAAATTGTGTCCGATTTAGGATATGAAAAAAGGAACGAGGTAGAGATTTTGCAATGCGCACTCTATATTTGACCACATAAGGATTATTATTCAGATGGATACGCTTCTTTTATTTTGCCTTGAACGTGATTAGATACCAAAATTATGAACTCACCATCGTTTTATTACATTCTGTGGTATCTTCTTTCGGGCAAAAGTGCAACCCTTTAGTCTTTGGTGTGCGAATAAAATAAATGAAAACTGACACTGAGTTTACATTTAAAAGGTATCTAACCAAATTATAAATGTAACACTTATAAAACATTTATAAATTTCAGTAATTAATTTGGAAAGAAAATTTGTTTTAATAATATTACATCAATTACCAAACTTTAGTTGTTGTTTGTTTGAAAAATGTTCAATTTTAATTGATGTGTAGGTATGCTTCGGAATACCCAAAGACTTTTGAATCTAATCATTCATCAATTTACTTAATTACTTACTTAGATTGGTGGTACTATAGTCTGGGGGGATTTGGTATTCATCCAACAAAATTATCAAGACAGCTGTCAGCTGGTTGACGAAAGGAATTCGGACGTCTAGATAAATTGGCAGATAAAATCTTGTAGCTAATGTGGGGTTGACTGATGGCTAGTAGTTAGCGCAGTTCAGTGAGTATTATTTTGTATGGGATTTGGGTTAAAGAGCTCAGTAGGTACACAGCGTCTTAGATTTCGGATACATGGTCGACTTCGTTGGAAGTACGATCGTGTTGAGAGCATCAGGTTATTTTGAAGATACTTAAACTTGGAAACCTAGTACCTACTAATTATCAACGTATTACGAGCTACTACACATTCAATTAGTTGGAAACCGTTATCTGTTATCATTTCATAGATGCTACGCTTACCAATAAATTTGTCTAAGATCGTTTGCTTTCTTACTTTAAAATTGAGTTTTTTTCTTTAGCTCAATATTTCCTCCCATTACTATATTCAGACATTCAAAACCAATGTACATCGGTATCTTCTATTAAATCCTCTCAAACTTTCCTAAACGCTCGCAATCAGCTCAAACATTTTAAGGTTAGGTTTGAGACAGTGAATGTCGGAATTATTTAGATCACTAGGATCCTTTTAGTAGTAGTCTCCCAAGTGGAGTCTACGTCTTTGTGCTAGGGCAGGACAAGAACACAGAAGGTGAGGAACTGACTCCTCTCCTTCTTCATCCATGCAGCTTTTGCAAAAATCATTTGCAGGAACTCCAAGACGGAAAGCATGTCTTCCTATTAGGCAGTGTCTAGTAAGGGCACCTATAACGGAGCTAATTTATGCAATCTACCAATAGAAATTAGTTGTTTTGAGCGTTTAGCATCAAACAGTGGCCTAATTAGTTTATTAGACCGGCAAGTTGGGGTGCTGGTTTATCTATGGTTAGCTTTTATTTATGGTATCTTGCTTTAGCAAAGTTTACAAGTAGCTACGGCTATACCGATGTTAGATTTGCCATCCAACAAAGGTTGCAAGTTCGGTTGCAAGTTCGTCGGCTTTACAATTTCCTGGAATGCCCCTGTGCCCCGGCACTCTTATAAAGTGAATGTTAAACTGTTTTGACCTCTTCATCAGAGATGATTGACAATTTGGGGCTGTTAGTGAGTTAGTGGAGACAGAGTCCAGTGACTTTATGGCAGCTTGACTGTCTGACAAGATATACGTATATCAGTAGTCGATGTACATAACGTTTTCTTTGAGCCAAGAGAGGACTTCTATTATTGCTAGAAGCTCTGCCTGGAACACGCTACAGTAATTGGGAATACGAAAAGATATACAAAGATTTAGTCTTTCGGAGTATATGCCTCCACCGACTCCGTCATCGGTTTTATATCCATCTGTGTAGAAATGAATCGCTTCGTCTACCAACTGTGACTCGTTTTCCCAGGTAGACCTGGAAGGGATGAACACTTGAAAGTTTTTATTAAATTTTGGATGGGGGGTGGTGTAATCGAAGTTACTAGGTAGGGATCTGAATGAGTTCAGTATACTTCGTCAACGGCCTTGGCTCTGATGAAAGCATCGCTTCCCATCGATCAGCGAAATCAAGCATCGTTGCGCGCGGTTAGTGCTTGGATGGGGGACTGTTCAAATACCAACCGTGAGCTGTTGACATGTGTTTTTCTGTTGTTCTTTCTTTCTGTCTGTCTCTCTCTGTTGTATTGTATAAGCCGATGGTCTGAGATATCAGTGCTTTCAGTGTCTCTACTTCGTAGATTTATCTACGGAGTAGTGGAATATGTAATGTAATGTAATGTAATGTAATGTGAGTTCAGTATAGTTGAGTGGCCAATATCGTTATTGATCCACTGCGAGGAGGCTTTAAGCCGAATGGCTGTGCTAGCGCCCGATTGTTTGCTAAAGATATCTAGCGGTATGAGATGAAACAGAACATCAAGTGCAGCGGAGGGAGTTGAGCGGAGAGCTCCACCTATGATTAAGAAGGCTGGTTCGTTGGACTTTGCTGAGCTTATTGCGGTTTGTTGCTGTTTCCAGCGCAGTCAACCATACTCTTACTCCATATGTAAGTATCGGTCTAATGACTGAGATTTATATAGCCAGTGTGTAATAATTCCTAATTCCTTAAGTGCGCCCAAAATAATTTAAGAAAATACCCGAGCACCACTTGTAGTCTATGTCCAGTAGGTCATCGAACTCATAGTTTCTTGAGCTGCATCGGTAGGAATGTGTGCGCAAATTAAGTCAATTTGGTGATACACATCACAACCAGGCGATCACTTATCAGCTTAGAGTTCTAACAAAATCATTTTAATCTGACAGCTAAAAACTGTTCTTGTACTACAGTGAGGGGTGTTATATGTATACACATAGTATATATTAATAGTATTACACATAATATATTTTATGTACATGAACTAATATACCACACCGAATACAGTTAACAGTTTTTTTATTCTCTTTTATTATTCATTATCTTCTAGCAACTTAAAGCTAGACACAAATTTATAAAAACTAGCCTACTTATAAATTACTTGCAACTAACTTACTGGCCATGCTAGCCGCTCTTTATTAAGCTAACCATATTTTAATTATAATGCCTTTCGGCCTTAAGACTATAAATAACATATATAAACCTAATAATTTAATGACAAATTAAATAATTATATATGTAGATTCAAAACTCCTGGCATATAACGTCGTCTGATGCCAACGAAATTAAAATTATCGCAAATGAGCATACCTAGGTACGAGTATGTGTGTTTAAGTTAAAGTAAAGAAATTTACCGGATTAATTTTTGTTGAAATTTCACAGATTTAACAAGATTCAACAGAGACAGACGCATAACATTTCCACATCGATACCCTGTTCAATTTGAATTTTCAGTACAGGTCTTATGCCAGAGTTTTTTCAAATACTGACTGTCTTCACGGCACTCTATAATTTATTATATAAAACCACTGAGTAACATTGTAAATTGTTTTTGCTATCTTCCTTGAACCCTCGCACATTCCACCATGACCAATCTGGTTCAAATCACATCACGATTGATTGAATGATTCCACCAAACCTTATTTAGTGTTGCTGCAAGCTGAAACTAAAAATCTCTTGACCAACCTAGAAAATTCTCTAGATTCAGTGAAATTCTGAAGATAAAAAGTCGCCAGAAAAAAATGAAACCTTTTCTCTTTGAATAACTTTTTATTTATGAAAAAATGTTTAAGCAGATTAAAAGAAAAAACAGGAAGCTAAAAAAAAACGAATTCATTCTGCTTGAGTTAAATTTCCAACGTTACACTGAACCAAATCCTTACGTAAATATAACGAAAAACTTCGTTGGGACAAATTAAATTTTAATTAAAATTGAGCCGATGAAAAAGTTAATTGTCTCAACGAAATGGCTTTCATACACTGATAAAATGCTTCATCAAAGCATAAAATTTTTCGTAGCATTAACGAAAGTCTTAAACTCAGAAATTTTCAGTCAACAACATAATTTTACATTAATTTACGAAAGGATTTCATAGATTGATGATAATTTTGTTTAATTAATTAATTTTCTTCGTAAAATACATTCATTGGTTCTCGAATTTCTTCGTAGTGATAATAAATTTTAACATTAGCTAACGAAATTTTTCATTTAAACATGAATATTTTCATAAATTAACGTAAAAACATTCGTAAGTTAATGAAAGTTTTCGTTAATGCATGCATTTTTTTCATAAATGAGCGAAAAAACATTCGTTAGCTAATGAAATTTTTCGTTAATTCATGAATTATTTTGATAAATCAACGAAAAGACATTCGTAAACTAATGAAATTTTTCGTTAAATAATGAATTTTGTATTCACAAATTAACGTAAAGATATACGTTAGTTAGCATAGAAAATTTTCGTTGAACCATGAATTTTTATATGGATCAACGTTAGGCTTTAAACCATCCCACCAAGAAGAAACACAAGTACAAAAGGTAGGAAGAACATAAGACTCAGCTTATTTTCTTCCCAATTTTGTGTCTGGGGCATCTCCTGTTTTGAATAGTACAGGGATACTCTAAAGTAAATTAATTAAATATTACTTACCTTTTTAAAAAGGGGTGACAACCGTTTACCTAAAAAAAATATGAAGCAAAAAAGGAAAATATATAGTAGACATTTTCCACAAAAAACAAATATTGTTTATTTTTTTAATGATCGTTTTTTATTTTGATAATTTCTCTTATTACTAACATTAAAAAGAAATAAATGAAATATTTTTAATACAATATCGACAAGACCTTACCGTCGAAATATAAATAAAATTCATTTAATTTTGTAATACTTTCTCCAATACATACTAAAAATGGTTGAATGTTGGTGTATTATTTCCTTAAATGACAAACTTCTTGAACTGATTTGGCTATAAAGAGGGATGCTTCCTGGGAATCCCTAATGGTATATATTGCTGTCGATTTTTTTCCATTGTTTTCTTTCACAACAAGTTTTTGCGTGGGAATTAAAAACCCGTGCATTATGTGAATCAGAACTGCATCCTTGGAATCTGAAAAAAAAATAAAAATAATTGTAGAAACAAAATTAAGTCAATCTAAAAGTTCTTGAAAAAAAATAAACTAATAATGAAACGGTTGTATATTGGAAAACAGGTAATCACTTGAGTTTCAAGGAAAAGAGGACTTTTTAAAATTAAAACAGACATTTATTTAATTATAATAAACATTGAATTATTACTTGCGACTTATAGGTACTATAAGGCAAGTTATGCATTCGTAACAAAAATCGAACTCGAGATTTTGATCAAAGTTGACATTACGATGATAGCGAAGACTAAAAAAGGGGGTCTCGCAATTCTGTCTGTCGGTTCGACTACAGCCTAAACGGCTCGGCCGATTTTGTTCAAACTTGGTAGATATGGGTTTTGATTTTTCCCCCCACACGTTTTTTTCTTTTTTTTTAAGACCAAAAATAACGGTACCTGCCATACGATTTTTCTTCGAAAATTCATAAATATTTTTTTTTCTCAAAAACTGTTCGACCCCCATGGAACCATTTTTATTGTTTTTGATTTTTTCTCAAAAACGGTACGTCCGATTTTGATAATTTTTTTTTGCTAAGGCTCCCCAAAAACTTAAATAATTCGAAAAACCCATGCTAACTTTTTTTTTAAACTTGATTAATAAAAGTTTCTTAATATAATCTATAAGATGTGAGAAAAAAAATTTATTTTACCTAAAAAAAAAGGTACCCACCATACAAATGTTAAAAAATTAAAAAAAATGGTTTTCGAAAATCGTATTTTTCTCGAAATCGGCTCCTAGAATTTTGATAAAATTTTTTTTCTTTCAATGAGTTTGTATGATCTTTAATTTAACACAAAAAATTTTGAAATTAAGATATTACAGCTTGTACCTACCATAGAACCATTTTTTCGAATTTTGAATTTCTCATTATCCACATAACGGATTTTAATGACATTTTTTAGAGAAGCTTTTAAAAAGCCTAAAAGATATTGGGGCAAAAATTTTAAACATTTAAAACCTACTCTTAATCAATTTTAGAACGGGAGTCGACTCTAAATATTGAGTATAAAACGAGTACCGACTTTTTGTTAATTTTAAAGGACATAAACTATACTTTAACGTTAAAGAGCTCGTCTTACTTTAACAGCAGCAAATAGCTAGTTTATCTTTTAAAAGTATACTTTATCCATATTGACAATGGTCATTTCATACCAAAGCAAATCGAAGAAAAAATGTTTACTGATGTTTTATTCGATTTTTTAAAGTTGTTTTTTTGTAAATAGACTGAATAACTGAATATTATAAATTCGAAATAATCGTACGAAAGTGCTCTACGATGAACAAATCTGTAAATACAAATATATGTAGGTAAGGTACATACATAACTTATGTATGCACGCACGCGCGCCGCCGCCGCGCCGGCCGAGACGAGTATAGCTAAATGAATCTGCACCTTGCAACAAGAAATTGAGTTTTTATGCTGTGAATTTGCGATGTATACTTTATTTCAATCTAAAATAATGTAAATAACTTATAAATTATCAAAATCTGTACCGAGGTAGTATATAAAATGTACTTTTTTCGGCGAAAAATTATTTGGTTTAGAGTTGTCTGTTCTTTTTACTTTTTATTTGTGTTTTTGTAGTTGTGTGAGTTATGTATCTGTCAAATTAAGGGTTGTTCAACGCAAATTCGCTTAGGTTCTGTTGTAAAACCCACATCAGTTAGAAGAGTTGTCTAACGTGTTTAAAATTATGCAAAAGTTAGACCAAGTCTCTAAGCTAAACGACTGCGTTAAGTAGAGCCGGTTTTATTCCTTAAACGAGAACTGTTTAAAATTTTGCGCCATTGCATTTAAAAACTTTAAAATAAATATTTTTTGAATTTTTGAAAATAAAATCTATTACAGATTTCCTTTTTTAAAAAATCGATATGTCAAAAACGGCTCAATATTTTTGTTTGTAAATTTAATTTTTACTCGAACAAAAATCCTTTAAAAATTTAGTATCTATGTATATAAAAGCTTTTTTTTTAAGAAACCACTAAAACGACTTAAAATTTTTGTTCTAGCATAAATTCATATTTGCATAGTATTCTGTTTTTGTCTCTTGCTTTTAAAAGAATTTAAAAAAATAATTTTATCATTATGAACAGTTTTCTCTAATAACATTCGTTTTTAAAATTCATAGTCTATTACATAGGAGCAAGTTTGTGCGACCCAGTCGTGCATTTTATTTTTTTATTGCAACCATAGAGGAACCATGAAAGCTCATCTACTTTTAGATGACGCAAAAGCTAGATTTTAAAATTTTGTGGAACTCATTTATTGCTGTTTATTTTGTTAATAAATTGCTTAAGTACGATATCTACTAGTTAGAAAATTAAGAAGGACTTATTAAACTAATTTAAGGTTAGCAAAATGCTAAGCAGTATCATACTAATGCCTTAATAATAGGCTGTTTAAAATTTTGCGCCATTGATTTTTCAAAACAAAATATTGGGACTTATTTTTTCAAAAAACCCAAAAAATATTTTTTTTTTAATATTTTTATATAAATATTATTTTAAGCTTAAGCGGGCTTCTGTTAAAAAAAATTTGGTTAAAATCGTTAGAGCTGTTAATGAGAAAGTCGAAAATCAAAAAACGGTTCTATGACAGGTACCGTTAATAACATTTTCGAGATAAATAAGAATTTGTATTACAGGCGTACGGGGGTAAAAATGAAAAAAATTTCAATTTTTCCTCTAGGGAATCACCGAACATCTTTAAGTACCGAGTTTAAAGAAAATATGTACCTTGATGAGTAGTTTAGGCTGTATATCGAGGTATAGACACAGAGAGACAGACGGAATTGCAGGACTCACTTTTTTCGTCTTCGCTATCGTCGTAATGCCAACTTTGGTCAAAATCTACAGTTCGATTTTTGTTTCAAATGCAGAACTTGCCCTATACTCGTAGTACCTACAAGAAAGTATTGGGAAACCCTTAGATTCTAATAACACAATTTAAAGATGGCTTTAAGTGAAGGACCAATTATGTAAGCATAAAATATAATTAACGACAAAAAAGGCAAACTATTTTATCTTTCATGATTAGGCGTTTTTCTTTTTTAGTTCAGAACAGAACCTGAGTTGTCAAAAAATAAATTGTGTTTCTTTTTTAGTTCAGAGTGTTCAGAGTTTCGAAAATGTGTTTCTTTTTTCGTTCTGAGCATGTTCTGAGCGTGTTCAGAGTGCGCTCTATGAGCTCAGAATAAAATAACTGAGCAGACAGAGTAAAATGCTTAACACAAGCATTTGACAGATGGAAATTAAAAAAAGATGGCGACATGTAAGTGTTCAGGTGTGTTTCAAAATATACTCAGAGCGCTCAGAGCACGCTTGGTTCAGAGAATGTTCGGAACATGCTCGACATGCTCGGACTCTGTTCAGAGCTCTATACTGACCTAAAAAAAAAAAAAAACGCCTATTGTAAGTATGGAGAAATTAATATTTAATACTTTTTCTTTTACATAAGAGCAAGTTCGTGCGACCCAGTCGCGCATTTTGTATCGTTTGACATTTAAAAAAGTCTGTTTACTTTGTTTTTTGTTCAGAATCAATTTATTAAATAAATAGCCTTAGCACGATGCCACGATCCTAGTTTCAAAATCTAAGGAGTTAGTTAACTACACTTTAAAGTTAGCGAATTGTTAAGTAGTATCTTTGTATTATATAACCTATAGTATTATCATGGAGCGTGATTTTGTGTTGCGAACTCTAGCCTGGTGGCGGCGCAGATATTAGCGCTAGATTTTACAGTGGAGATTAGGATATGATACAACACAAGTAGTAAAAAAGAGAATATTTTATTATTAAATTTAGCAGAGACTAATCTAGGAAGTACTGTTGCTATGCTTAAGATGTCGCCTCAATCGTTCGTCTTCTTGATAGTACTATAAGTTTTATATACAAAGGTAGTATTATAATTTTGCGCCACTAGTTTCTAGATCTTATAACTTCAATTAACAGCATACGTGTATGAGCTAATCCTTGTGCGAATAATATTTTTTATTAATTTAACGAAGCACTCTTTGTAAAATGTGCATTTGATGTGAAGACCAAAAGCTCGTGTTGTTTTTGTGCTACACGGATGAACGACAAGTGTCAGCTTCGGACTAAGGTGATCTTTTGATGTGTGTTCATTTAAAATAGAAGCACATAGGATATAAGGATAAGAATGACAAGGTGTGTTTTTTTTTTTTTGTGAAATTGGTTTTACATGTTGGGGACAAGTAGAAAAGTTGACGAAGCTGACGTGTGAAGCGAGAAAGGAAGAAAACAAACGATGCTGCTGTAAAACGTTTAATTTTCATCCGTAGCTTTTGTTCAGAATTTTTTTTTCTATACCTACTTTGTTCTTTTCGGTTTTTTTATCCTTGGTTAAAGGACTTTCTTTAGAAGCGAAAGAGCAAAAAAAAAGGGAAATTGCCCTTATCACAACACAAGTATGAGTTGTTGTGAGTGGATATGCCAAAAAAAGGTTTCATGGAGAATCCAACCCACATTTTACATACTGTTTATGGCACACAGAATATAAGAAGGATACCGATGAGAGTCCTTTCAACTAAAATTCACCATGGGCTAATTTCATCATGAAGGAGAGTCAAGATTTTATGGTGTGAATTGGGAACTTTCTTTTGCATTTTCAAACTGGCTACCCCTCCCATTATCATCCTCTGGACTGGCTTTTAGTGATAATGCTATAGAATGCTATACGCTTCATTTTGCATAGCAAGCGTTGTTGTCTGTGAAACGACTACAAAGGACTTCACTCGGTTACAAAAAAAAAAAAAAAAACACATCGCATCGAGAGTGCATGTTCTATTCGGTGGGTTTTTGTGCACACAGGAAATACACACATCTGCATGTGTGTATCATTTACCCGAGCAAAATACCATGTACTACGTGTGTGTGTATATGGAAAATTAAATTAAGCGCTTTTAAGGGACCAGTTTTTATTTCAATTTGCCTCGGTCGATAGTTGACGTGAATGGATGGTGAGAGGATATGAGAATGGCAAAACGTTTTCGCACTAAGTGAGCGTAATTGAGTTTAAAGCCATTTAAAAGATGTCACTACTAATTAGTAGGTACTGTGTGAATTTTATTTTTAATGGTTTTGCTATATAAATGGCAGCAGGCAGAATAAATTCGAGTTTATATACATTTGTATAGGTACCCGCCACATCTATTAATGTGTATTTTATGTCCTGATTCATTCAGCCATGGTTGGATTAAATTATAGGTACCTAGTCGGTTTTTATATGCCTACCGATAAACAAACATTCTCGATGAAACTGACAATATTTGAAATCTTTCTCGCCGCTGATAAAGTTATGAAATTCAATAATTGTAAATAGAAGTGACACGTAGTTTCACAGTGACATTTACTCAAATGGATTTTTTAATAACTTAAAATTAAAAAAAAAAAAAAAAAACAAATCAGTGATCTAAGTGCCCATGGTTATTTTTTCATCTAACATAGCAAAGGCTCCTGATTTACATACAACTGTTTGAGAAAAGGAAACTATTTTCCTTATTCTGAGTATCTGTTCGAGAATAGGCAAATGCTTTAAATCTAAAAATACCTCATTGGCTTTCCTATTTTCGAACATATAATTCCATGATGTTCGAAAATGGAGAACAGAAGTTTTAAGGTTTCATATAGCTATTCGAACAACTTAAACTAATATGATTCTCATCTTACGAGTATAAGGGTGGGTCAATAATTCCCTGAAATAAGGAACACTCTTTTCGACACAAATACATTTTTTACTCCACAAAATCTCCTTTCAGCTCGATACTTCAAACGATTCTCCAATTTCAATCCATGTTTCATCCACGGTTACGAAATGGCGCAAAAACTCGGTTGAATTTTCCTTGACTACCGCCAAACACTCCTTGGAAGTTGTCAAACAAATGCGATTGTTGTCGAATAAGAGCAAAAGCTAAGAACAGGATGCCATGTGATTTCTCAAGAAGATCTTAATTTATGCAAGAACGAAAAATATTGACCCCTTTTGGAGATAACGAATTTTCAAAAAAAAAATAATGATTTTTTTTCTAAAAATTCAATAACTATTTCTTTTTAGTTATGAAATGTAATATTTTCAAACTTTTAAGAATCTTCTCTATACAAAATCTCAAATGAGAAATTCAAAATTTCAAAAAAAAAAATGGTTCTACGGTACAGTCGAGGTAATCTGAACTATCAATACTATCCAAGAATTGGGGGAGCTTTAGCATAAAAAAAATTACCAAAATTGGTTGTACCATTTTGAGAAAGATAAAAACCAAATTGTTCCGGGGGGTGTACCATTTTTCATAAATTTTTTTCAAGTAATACCTAGCCTTAACAAACAAAAATTTTGTGTATTTTTTACTTGGGACTTATCGGTGCTATAGGGCAAATTATGCATTCGTAACAAAAATCGAATTCGAGATTTTGATCAAAGTTGACATTACGATTATAGCGAAGACCAAAAAAATGGGTCTCGCATTTCTGTCTGCTCGACTACAGCTTAAGCGACACGGCCGATTTTCGTCAAACTTGGCAGATATCATTTTTAATTTTTCCCCCACACTTTTTTTTTCTTGTTTTGTTTAAGACCAAAAATAACGGTACCTGCCATACGATTTTTTTCGAAATTTTATAAATATTTTTTTTTCTCAAAAACTGTCACACAGAATTTAAAAAGAAAAATTGAAAAATTTCATTTAGTTAAAACTAGGTAATGGTTGAAAAAAATTTTCAAAAAATGGTTATTGAGGATACCCCCATGAACCATTTTTTTGTTTTTGATTTTCCCAAGAACGGAACCACCGATTTTGATCCTTTTTTTTTTTTGCTAAAGCTACCGAAAATTTTAATATCTAGTATTGTGCATTCAAATTTTCAAACATTTTTTTTTTTTTTCAAAAATCCCCTGCTAGATTTTTTTTAAAGTACTTGGACGGTCTAGAACGCCAAAAAAGGACGATTTTTGGGAATTTTTTTCACGGAAACTTTATTAGCTAATAACATAATTTTTTTCTTTAAATAATGAATACGTGCGTCAAGAGTAGATACAAAAAATTTTTTTTTAATTTTCGAATTTTGGCCGAATTATAGAGGGCGCCAACGTCGACTCATCAAAAAACACATTGTCCCATTGTGGGCAGTTAATCTCAGGATTGGCTGGACTGAAATAAAAAAAACAAAGTGAGTTATTTAAGGGAAGGTTTCTTACAAGACAATTTACCACAATTTGTTTAAAAAGTCAAAAAAACTAAAATGCACGACTGGGTTGCACGAACTTGCTCCTATGTAATAAACTAAGAATTTCAAAAATGAATGTCATTAGAGAAAAACTGTTCATAAGCATAAAATTAATTTTTTAAATGACTAAAACAACTTCTGTAGTAGTTGGAGGTAAAAATAGGATGCCATGTGATCCAAGCAAATATAGGTTTATGCAGGGACAAAAATTATAAGTCTTTGTAGTGGTTTCTTAAAAAAATAAGCTTTTATATAAAAAAATTTTAAAAGATTTTTAAGAAAAAACTTTGGTACGCCAATTTAAAGTTTTTATTATTGTTTGAATAAAAATTAAATTTACAGAAAAATATTGAGCCGTTTTCGAGATATTGAATTTTCCAAAAAAGAAATAGATTTTTTTTTTCAAAACTCAAAAAAACAATTTTTTTCTTAAAGTTTTGAAATGCAATGTTTTATAAACATTTCAAAAGCTTCTCTTTAAAAAATTCATTGAAATCTTTTATGCCGATAATGAGAAATTCAAAATTTTAAGAAATCGTTCTATGGTAGGTACGGTTAGTAGATAATATCTTGTTTTCAAAATATTTTCTATTAAATAATAGATCTTAAAAATTAATAGGAAAAAAAATTTAAGCAAAATTCTCGGAACCGTTTTCGAGAAAAATACCATTTTCGAAAACCATTTTTTAACATTTGTATGGAGGGTACCGTTATTTTTAGGTAAAATAATTATTTTTTTTTTCTATTATCTTGTAGATTATTTTAAGAAACTTTTATTTATTAAGTTTTAAAAAAATCGAGCATGGGGTGTACGAAATATTGAGTTTTCAAAAAAAAAATTGAATTTTTTTTTTTTAAATCCAGAAACTTTTTTTTGAAAATTTGAATACATAATAATATTGCAACTGCTGGGGAGCCTTTATATAAAAAAATGATTAAAATCATTTTCCAAGGAGGGTACCAAAAATAATAATTTCTTGTAATTTTTTTTCATTCTTTACCTATAGGTTTAACAAAATGAAATTTTATGAATTTTTTTTTTAAATGTGTGGGGCAGTTTTTGAGAAAAAAAATGTTTATAAAATTTCGAAAAAAATCGTATGGCAGGTACCGTTATTTTTTGTCTTAAAAAAACAAATAAAAAACATCCGGGAAAAAATAATAAAACCCATATCTACCAAGTTTAAAGAAAATCGGCCCAGCCGTTTAGCTGCAGTCGAACAGACAGACAAACAGAATTGCGAGACCCACCTTTTTAGTCTTCACTATCATCGTAATGTCAACTTTGATCAAAATCTCAAGTTCGATTTTTTTTACGAATGCATAATTTGCCTTATAGTACCTATAAGTCGCAAGTAAAAACGAATTTTATGCTTATGAACACTTTTTCTCTAATATCATACATTTTTTGAAATTCTTAGTCTCTGCTGGAGATGTCAAAACACATTCACATGTCAACATTCACCTTATATTTCCAGGAAATTGTAAAGCCGACGAACTTGCAAGAAACGGTACAATCTTACCTTTGTTGGATAGCAAATTTAACATCGGTATAGCTACTTGTAAACTTATGCTAAAGCATGATACCATAAAGAAAGCTAACCAAAGATGGATCAGCACCCCAGCTTGCCGGTCTACTAAACTGATTTCGCCATTGTTTGATGCTAAACGCTTAAAACAACTAATTTCTATTGATTGATTGCATATTAGCTCCGTTATAGGTGTCCTTACTGGACACTGCCTAATAGAAAGACATGTTTTCCGTCTTGGAGTTCCTGCAAATGATTTTTGCAGAAGCTGCATAGATGAAGAAGAAGAGGAGTCAGTTCCTCACCTTATATGTTCTTGTCCTGCCCTAGCACAAAGACGTAGACTCTACTTGGGAGACTACTACTATAACGATCCTAGTGATTTAAATAATTCCGACATTCACTGTCTCAAACGCTTCATTGTTAGCTGAAAATGGTTGGACGGTAAGGCTGATTTTTTGAAATCCTGGTCCAAGTGAGTTGACTTTTAAAATTAAAATTTTAGTTGAATTAGTACGATGTTAAAGCTGTTTTAGTATAAAACTAGGTTAAAACAAGGATTTTGAAAATTTTAATCCAATATAGCATCCCACTTTCTCTACCCTTTTATTAAAGTTAAAATCATCGAATAACTATTTTATTTTTTTAGTACCGTGCTATTTACAAACGTAACACAAGGTCTGTTTACTTAGTTTTTTGCACGAACTGTCATTGTTTTAGGTGTGTTCAGAACTAATTTATTAAGAAAATTGCTTAAGTGCGATACTAGTTAGAAAATGTTTAAAATTAAGAATGAGTTAGTAAACTACTTTAAAGTTAAGTAGTATATCATACTAATATCTACCTTAATAGTAGGCTGTTTAAAAATTTTCGCCAATGGTTTTTCGAACTTCCGTGAAATTTGTGTTTACATCAAACTTATTAAGCTACGAATTTTTCATCCCAACCTTTCTGTTTCTTTTTTTCTTTCCAGGAAACAACTACTGCATCAGCAATTTTCCACCAACCATACTCGTACATTTATTATCTCAATCAATAGTTACCATGGAATTTACTTCATCTATACGCAACCAAATCCTCACATAAATAGATTTAACTGCCTTTGGCGTATACCTATCATTTTGATGTCCCACTCCGAAGGATCTGAGTGTGTGTTTGCACAAGGACACGTGGATTGCCGGAAGATGAATGCTGGCGAAATGATGAACACATTACCACTTAATCTGCTTTACCAAAACGTGACACGCTTCCAGTAACACAATTCCAATGGCAACAATGGATCTGTCCTTATCGGCAATCAATAATAACTGTTCATGAGAGATACAATCCATCAAAAAGCAAAGCGGACAACTCAGTGGTATACTTTGAGAATTCCATGCAACCAACCCCTTCTGTTTAGGGCTTATTGTTAGTGTTTTTTTTTTTTTTGCCTCTTAGATTATTTTTTAAGCACGCTCCAGAATTTTGAAGGTTTGCTTACACCCTTTAAGTTTTGTACTCATAAAGGAAATGAAAGTGTTACAAACAATGAAAGTGTTTTCAAGCCAAAATATAAATAAAAGTCCTTATGTCAAGATTTGCCTTTATTTTTCTGAGCTGAAATTAATAGCAGAAACGTTCGTTGAAAAGAAGAAAGTGAAAATTTTTCTTTCGGGGTTATAGGAGACTTTTAAGGAATATAACCTTCAGTTTTGAGACGAAGGAAAGAACAGCCGTGATTAAAGGTACACAAAGCACAAATTGTCAGTCAGATGGCCCTCATAAGATACTGGATTATTTTGTCTAAATTAAGCATTTTAGATTTTTGAGTATCGAAACTGTGTTTAAAAAATTGATACAACAGGAATGAATTAAAAAAATTATAAGAGTTTAAGAAAACTGGGACCTTAAAATCTGATGTGCAGCTATTAAGAGCTATAGATACTATCTATATTAATCTTCCAACAGATGTCCCCCAAACTTGATTCCTTAAGTTTTTGGAGTACTTTCTGAGAAGATAGTTTCGTTTCATGGATCTGGTGATGTGTAAAACAAATAATTTAATATGTGAGCCGCTGCAGAAAATGATTGTCTTACTGCTTCCCAGGCCAAGAATATTGAAATGTCTTGCGAACAATGAGGAAAGCCGTTTTGATTATGAGCTTGTTCCTGCTTAAGCTGATGCAAGATGGAAAAATTTTTCTTAATTTAACTCCCAAGAAATGCTTTTTGGGTTCTGTCCATAGTTTTATGCACACAAAACTCCAACACTTGTACCACTTGAAGGCACTTGTTTCAAGACATTATTATTGGTAGCTTTTTCTCTTGATACCAATTTTAAGTTATGCCAACTCTTGACATATCGCTGGCTGAGAACTATAGGGTTGTATGTCGACCAAAATACCAAAAATGAGTTTTATATACCAAAATTTTCGTAATTTTATCTGCTTTCAGATAGAAAAAAATTACTGGCAACACTACAGCCAAAAACGACATAGAACTTTCATTGAATTCGCACTATTATTCAGTACTATAAGGTTCTATGTTAAACATAGAACCTTTAACATACTTTTTGTCACACACAAAACGCGTTTAGGTTACATAGAACTTTTTTGCTCAAAATTAATCCACATAGAACCTTTTTGAATTTAGTACTTTTCGATTGAAGCAAAAAGTCCTAAGTTTTCTATAACATTTTTCATAATTTCAAACCCGTTTAGTTTTGTAAACAATAAGATAAAGAACTTTCTTTCAGTATTCAGAGTATTATTCGCCAGTTTTTCAGTTTCGGATATTGTTGAAAATATTATACAAGAATAAAAATTTAATTTTTCTTCAAATGAAAGCACAGGATTTTAAAAATTATCAAGATGGCTCAAAAATATTTAACTTCAAAACAATACACAAAGGTATGTGAGATAGTGTTTTCAAAAAATATTTTTACTGTCGGGTGCAAAACTATTTATACAAAGAAGATTGATTTTTAAAGCTTGAAGTATGATAAAGCCATTAAGAAGAGTAGCCAAAAATCAGGGTTGCGAATTTTTGAATTAAAAAAAGCCATAAGTCATAAGTCTGTAGATGATTTGTGATTTAAAAAAAATCTAATTCATAAGTTAGTTAGTGACTTATGATTTAAAAAAAATTTAATTCATGAGCAAGTTAGTGACTTATGAATTAAAAAAAAATTAATTCACAAGCTACTAAGTGACTTATGAATTAAAAAAAAATTATTTCATAAGCTAATTGGTAAATTAAGATTGTTTTGACTACATAATTATTTAATTATTAACAAAAGTAGATTTCAAGCTTTTGTGTGTCATAAAATTATCATGCTAGCTTATAAATTTTCCAATTAATAATTTCTTAATCAGAATTTATCCATGAGCTTATGAATTAAATTTTTTTAAATTCATAAGTCACTAGGTAACTTTTGAATTAAATTTTTAAATTCTTAAGTCACTTACTTGCTCATGACTTAAATTTTTATAATTCATAAGTCACTTGGTAGGTTGTGAATTATTTTTTTTTATTCATAATTCACTAAGAAGCTTATGATTTAAATTTTTTTAATTCACAAGTCACCAGCTGACTTATGAATTAAATTTTTTTAATTCATAAGTCAGTAACTAGCTGCTGAATTACATTTTTCTTAATTCATAAGTCACCCACTAGCTTGTGACTTCAAGCCAAGCTTAAGCTAAAAAGTGACTTATGTTTTTGCAACCCTGCCAAAAATACATCACTGTTGGAATATCCGAATACTGAAATTGAAAAAAAAAATAACGAAACAGAATATCCTAGGCTAAAATAAAATTGTTTAAGGCAATGCATTCCGTTCATGCCAAAATTCGATTTTGATTATTTAAAAAAATTAATCAAAACAAATTCAGAATAGTAATTAATATTTGTGTATTTCCATTTCGTGAATTTTTTTATTGCAAATATGCAGTCGTTTATTGTTATTTATTTACGAGTAGTTCTAAAAGAATTACCATTGAAATAAATTTATTTATGTTATAAATTTTATGGTGTTTTTAATTTGACTGTGCTTTTGAGTTTTAGAAAAAATCAAAATTATGGTGCTTGAAATAAATTAAAATAAAACATCATCTTCTTTTTAAATGTATGGTTTTTACATCAAGTACGTGATTTGTCGACTTTTTTTTCAGAAAATATATTTTTATTGATTTTTTTATTTTTAAATATAAAAATATCAATCAAACGCAATTTAGGTCTTGTTTTTAGGATAAATGCTTTTTTTCTCCATACAAAAACATCTCATCCCCTATAATCTCTTCAGTACTAAAAGGTTCTATTCTATGTTGTACATAGAACCTTTTTTGGAATTTTTAATCAATTTTTTCCCAAAAAGGTTCTATGTCGCTTTTTAAAATGCTTGTCAAATCATCTAAAGGGATTAAATTAACAATATTTTAATGCTTTTATGGCTTTTTGATGGTTCTTTATCTTTCTTCTTCTTCTTCCTTTTCTTCGGCGCTGTTATGATCTCGATGTCGAGGGGATCATAACTCTCCCACGTATCTGCTTCACACTAGTGATCCGCCTGTGGGGTTCGCCGGGTTGACCTCAGAAATCGGCGGCAAGCCTCCCGGTTTTGTATTGTTCCATTTCTGAGGCCAACTGAATGCTGGTGTTTTTGCATTTGTTTGTACCAGGAGTGTTTAGGCCTACCTTTCTTTTTATTTCGAATTGGAACGTTGTATGATATTGCCTTTTTGACGGGGTTCTCAGGATCTCTCCTTTGAACATGGCAATACCAACTGAGTCGGTCGTGTTCAATTTTTTGGGAAATGGTATTCTTAACATGAAGGCTTCCTCGGATCTTCGTACTTCTAATTCGATCAAGCTTTGTAACTCCTGCTGTCATACGAAGCATCTTCATCTCAGCTGCCGTTAGCTTACTCTCATACTTTTTGTACATTGTCCAACATTGTGAACCGTATGTGAGTGCTGGACGCACAACTGAAGTGTAGAGCTTTCCTTTCAGCTTAGGGGGCATTTTTCGGTCACAGAAGATAGCAGAATTTTCCCGCCACTTCATCCACCCTACGCTTACGCGATGATTGATATCGTCATCACAAGTAGCTTCGTTATTAATCATAGACCCCAGATATTTAAACTTTTCACACTTGGGAAGCACTACTCCATTCAAATAAATGTCTGGAATAGGCCTGTGTGGATCAGAAAATGGGCAGCATAGGTATTCTGTCTTTTTCGCGCTTATGCGGTACCCACTTCCTTCTAGAACATCCACCCATACGTCAAGTGCTCGTTGTAGGGATATCGGGTCTTCACTTATGATGGCTCCATCGTCAGCAAAGAATAACTGATGTACTTTTGGATCCGTCACTTTGCCTTCAAGCAGGTAATCAAGAACTGTAATAAAGAGCAGGGGACTCAAGACACTTCCCTGGTGTACACCTACTGTGATTTCGAATTCTTCGGTGACTCCAGCTGCGCATCTTACTTTAGTAACTGCTCCATCATACATGTCCATAATTATCCGCACATAGGTTTCTGGAACTCCTCGTTGCCTGAGGGCCACCCATATTAGATCTCGTGGTTGCCGATCGAATGCTTTTTCAAAATCAACCAATACGACATGCAAATCCTCCAAAGAATCCCGATGTTTTTCCATAATTATTCTTATACTCTGGATTGCATCCGTGGTTGACTTACCCCCGACAAACCCGCACTGGTCATCAGATAGCCTAATTATTTTTCGCAGTCGGCTACCCAAGACTCGCTCAACGATCTTCATGGTGTGTGACATCAGCTTAATCGAACGGTAATTATCACAGCTTCGAGTATCACCCTTTCCTTTATAAATTGGAAGAAGGTAACTTTCCCTCCATTGATTAGGCATGCGATCACCTCGTATAAGTTTGGAGACAAGAATCATGAGCCATCTAAACCTGATGTCTCCCATCTTTTTCCAAAACTCTGAGGGTATTTCGTCTGGGCCAACAGCTTTTCCCTTTTTGGAGTATTTTACCGCCTCACTAACTTCTTCGACTGTGACGTCGGATACTTCGCTTAAGTTAGGTGAGGCTATTGGAAAGTATAGCCTTGGAAATTGTTCGTTTAGAAGTCCGTCACAATACTGTCGCCACCTGTGAAGAATTTCGTTGTCTTCCACAAGTAGTTGGCCTTGAGCATTGTTAATGAACTTTGGCGAACAAATCTCCTGGGCATTTCTTCTTCTTTGAGCGGCTATTTTGAAGATAGTTGCGCCCTTATTCGTGTTTTGCCGTAGCTCTTGAATAGCACCAGCTGTCGGGGTAGAAATTTCATCCAGCTCCCGATACAGGTTTTCTGTATTATTTGCTTGAATTTGGGCGCACTTCTTCTTCGCTTCTTTCTTGCAGTTTCTATATTCCACTTCGAGGCGTGACTTTTGCTCTGTATCATTAGAGGGGCACTTCGACCAAGCCTTGAAAGCCATTTTCTTTTTACTTATAACTGATTTAGCTTCATCATTCCACCACCATGTTTCTTTGCCTTGTTGGTTGTGTCCTTTTGAAACCCCTAACAGTGTTTTGGCTTTTTCTTTGCAAGTTCTCTGTAGGAGATCCCACATACTTTGTGCTGTACTCTCTTCATTTCGAACTATATCGGTGTTGTTATACAGAACGTTTTGCATATTCGAAATAAAAGCTTCGCCTTTTTCTTATCCAGATTATACCATTTGATCTTCCCAAAAGTTTTTGTATGTTTGTTGTCGTTCACTGTCTCCATAAAAAATTCTGTCAGTAGGAGACGGTGTTGGTGGGCGATCGCTTCTCCTAGTATCACTTTGCAATCTTTTACCCGGGGTTTCATGAAACTAGATACCAAATGGTAATCAATCTGGGTTTCATTTCCACCACTGCTGTAAGTGACCAGGTGTCGGCTTTGTTTGACGAACATGGTATTTAGTACGATAAGACCGTATGTTTTGCACATGCTCAGGATGTCTTCACCAGGAGGGTTCCTGGTGCCGTATCCGAGGCCTCCATGGCAATCTTCATAGTCTTCGTTTGTCTTCCCGACATGTCCGTTCAAATCTCCGCCCACGAACAAAAACTCTTCCTTTGGGATGTCCTTGAGTAGATTGTGAAAGTCTAGCCAAAATGCATCTTTTTGCACCTGCTCACATCCAATTTGGGGAGCATATGCAGTGACAATATTCCACAACTTCCCTTTAATCACCAATTTAAGGGACATCAAACGGTCGCTGGATTTCGAAATGGTCAATACGCTGCCTAATAGATGTTTTGCAAGGATGATTCCGATTCCGTTTTTACCCTTTTCCGTTCCATAGTAGAACATCTTATAGTTTTTTGTCCTCGTATCCAAGAAACGGGCCCTGTTTCCCGTGTTTCGCCATTTTGTTTCTTGAACACATAAGATGTCCACTCGCCTTCTTTTCATCATCTCTTCCAGCTCGAAGCTTCGACCTGTCATACTGCCAACGTTCCAACTCGCAACTCTCAGATTTTGTATAATCTGCGGCATTACTTTGCTAGCCCCCGGAAACCGTCTAGCTCTGACCCGTGCATTGCTGCTCGGTCCAGGATCAGTACCATATGTAACAATGGTAGTGCCTGGCGGGGTAGTGTCATTTTGGACGAGTACTTCCATAATGCTTGAATTCACAAAATCCGTTGTAAGTATCGACGTGTGCATGTTCCAGTTTTGTATTTGATCTCTCTTTTACGGCACCGGTGATCTCCAGTCGTGCCAACCCAGGGACTGGCATGCACACTTTTGGGAAAGTTTATAGGTGTTACGTGTCGCTAGGTTCACCTTGCTGTTTGTGGCCTAGATGGTTCTTTATCATATTGCATTAATACTTTATTGATATCTAACTGTTTAATGCAAAAACCAGCCTTCTAAAACTTTAAAGGCGAATATCTCGGAAAAATTTGTTTTAACATACAACCTTATAGTTCTCGGCCAGCGATATTTAAAAAAACCATGATACGGAGAAACGAAATGAGGTCAGTTAAACGATAACAACTTTTGCTGCAGAAGTGCAGGTTTCCGTAGCTCCAGTTATGTGATGGTTGGGACTAGTAGGAAATTTATCAGACTGAAGCTGGGGTCCTTGTAACCTCTGCACGTTGTTTTGAAAGGTCAATAGTTATACTAGAATTTCCGAGCAATACCTCCATATAGTACCTAACCATCGGACAATAATCATGAAAGCTTTGTCGAGTTCAATGCAGAAGTGCTTTTATATTTACTGAACATAGTTACAAGTCTAGATAAATAAGCTAAACTAGGAAAAACATAACTGATTAGCTAATATCAAAAGTCATGGTAAGCTTGTCATTCCTCGCATCAGCATGGATGCAAATAAAAACCGAAGCTAGAAGATCTTTGCGAGCTTGCAAAGATCTTCAAACAAAAACACATTTTTTTGCGGGAACGGGGGTAGAGAAAAATCCAAGAACCGCTTCTTGAAAGAATAATAATTCATTCGGTTGAGGATGGATGGTCACCGGGGTTGTGTATTTTCCAGCCCATTTACGACAATGGCCATCGACTATTTTCTAATGGATAGATAGGAAGTATAAGATACGAGTAAAGTGGTACAGGAAATTTGATCCTGAATACGAAAACTGTTGGTTGATGGACGGTGTTAGGAGATATAAAGTAAAATTATATTAATTTAACCCTTAAAATACTAAAATTATATGTGGCATCAGATGCCTCCGTCCTTGATAACTATCTCAAGACTTGTCTAAATCAGCCAACGGGGAACTGCGAATTCTGCGACGTTTGATTCCTTCGTTTTCAAGGGGCTTTTATGGTTACATGTATATTGAACTCACGAAATCAGGCCTAAACAGCAGGAGCGCCTGTTAAGACTGAACGATCTGACCATCATAGTGCACATCCATCAAGGGATGGTTGGTTGGGAGCTCTGCAGTTTTTCCGACATATATCTAGACATAGTTCTTGCAGAGGGGTTTACTATCTAAAGGGTTTACCTTTAAGCAAGAATGCGAAGACTAAAAAAGTGGGTTTCGCAATTCTGTCTGTCTGTTCCACTACAGCCTAAACAGCTCGGTCGATTTTCTTTAAACTTGGTAGATATCATTTTCAATTTGTTTCCCCCACGTATTCGGTACTACCGATTCAAAATTTTTTTTTCAAAACTCAATATTTCAAAAACCACATGCTCGATTTTTTTTTAAACTTGATAAATAAAAATTTCTCAATATAATCTACAAGATGTGAGAATAAACTAATTATTTTACCTAAAAATAAAGTTACCCACCACACAAATGTTAACAAATGGTTTTCAAAAATCGTATTTTTCTCGAAAACGGCGCGCGCCTAGAATTTTGATAATTATTTTTTTCTTTCAATTAATTTTTACGATCTTTTATTTAATAACAAATTTTTTGAAATTAAGATATTACAGCTTGTACCTACCATAGAACTATTTTGTCTAATTTTGAATTTATCACTATCAACATAACGGATTTTAATGACATTTTTTCTAGAGATGCTTCTTAAAAGTTTAAAAAACATTGCATTTCAAAACTTAAAAAAAAATATTTTTTCAATTTTTAGAAAAAAGTAATTTTTTTTTTTTGAAAAATTCGATATCTCAAGAAAGGCTTAATATTATTTTTGTAAATTAGACTCTTATTCGAACAATAATCAAAACTTAAAATTGGCGTACCAAATTTTTTTCTTAAGAATGTTTTAAAAATTTTGTATATAAAAGCTTATTTCAAAAAAAAAAAAAACTACTACATCGACTTATAATTTTTCTTTTTATGTCTTACTACTAAAAGAATTTAAAAATTCATTTTATCCTTATGAACAGTTTTCTTTAATAACATCCGTTTTTAAAATTCCTAGTGTATTACATAGGAGCAAGTTCGTGCAACCCAGTCGTGCATTTTATTTATATATGTATAAATTTGAATAAAACAAACCTTGAGAAAGATAACATTGAAATATAAGAACGTCCAATTTTCCATAACTCTGGCGCATTAATCAGTCTAAATTTGAACAATTGCATTGATTATGTCGTATTCCAGAGTATTGATTGGTTTATTTTATTAGTTTTGGTTTATTAGCATAGACCTTTGACTTAAGCAAACTCTGCAAGAAGAAGTGTAATGGGGTCAAATCGCAGAATCTTGGTGGCCAATTCACATCGCATCACCACCACGCGGGTATGCATGTTCGGAAATCGGGCTTGCAAAATGTCCATTGTAGAAACCACATGTCGTCGGTATCCATACCATTCAATTTGGGCTAAAAGAAATTCGTTATCATCGACCCATAGTGCTCAACATTGACGTTGAAGGTCTGGCCAATGTTGATCTTAAAGAAGTATTTTTTTTTATAATTTTGTACACATTAAAGGGATTATGATTACCCTTAAAATGTTTGAGCACAGTGCGAGCGTTTAAGGAAAAATAGAGAGGATTTAAATGGAGATACAGATGCACATAGATTTTGAATGTCTGAATATTATAGTTGGAAGGAAATATAGAGTCGGGTAAAGCATTCCACATTCGTGTAGTGCGGCTCAAGAAAGAATCCCTGCATTTAACTGTACGTACGAAGTTGGGCTCAATGGTTAACTGAAGGGCACTTCCTGAAGCGGGAATAATACGGTTATATAGTTTTAGGAGAGGGATGCAACTGGCTATTCCACCTCCTAAATTCGTGAATTTAGCTTGCTGATGAACCAATTCCTAATAAGCGTCTGAGTATGCTTCTTATATTGTGAAAGGGCACGAAAGGTTGCTCGAACAGAAGAATGAATTGAATACTTTAGCTCTTCATGCTGATTTTGCAAAAGAGACTAAAGAACTGACAGCCAATTTGACAGATGTAGCTTCAACAATATGGCCGGAATCATCTGTCAAAGAAATTCCTATTGAAAAATCCTTTAGTCTGATTCCTCTTCATTTATGGTATGATAGTTGTCTTCGTAAATTGATTGTTTAAACTACTGTTAGACAGTGAGGGGCTCTCCTTTTCTTTTATAGTAAAGCTATCAGCAAAGCCGAAACAGCGTGTGCATTTAAAAATAAGATTTTAAAGAAGTTCATCCACTACAAGACTCCAGAAAAAGAGTGAAAGTGCTTTAGGCTTCAACACCAAATACCCGTCAAAGAATGTATTTGTTTCTTGTAGTCCTTGTTTACTTTAAGACAAAAAAGTTTCGTCTGATATCCAACGGCCATGAAGGACGTTGGGAACTATATCGTAGATATACCACAATAGTTGAACAGATGTGTTGAATATAGTGCCCTCAGTGAAGGCCTGCCCTGCTCACCGTCAGCTTTAGAACGGAATTGAAGAAATCACATGATTGCATATCTTCTTTCTGAAACTTTGTTAAAGTTATGAATAGTTCGGGTGAGGTTTTCCCCAAGGTGTACATGGTACCTAGTATTTTCAATGTCACGAATCAGTTTTGCCAGGATCCTGAGTTCGCCCAGCTCCAAAAGGAACTCCTAACGTAACGTAAATTCTATTACATGCGGCTTTGATATGTAACACTTTTTAATCCATACCGGTTTTGTACGTATTCCTAAGCTTGTTTTATTATCTTTGAATGTCAGTGATATTTAGATTCTTATCATGGTGACAATCAGAACCGTGCAACCTTCCGTGATGATTACTATTGAGGTTCGGTCATAATACTCGTCCCATTGGAGACTCTCCAATGTGGATCAATCAGCATCAGCATATTTTCTATGGAATGCCCCTATGTCAGTGAGACAATGCACTGTTGAAGTACCGATAATTCCCAGTCAAGTTCAAAATGAGCCAAATCAGTCGATTGCGCGTCGGCCATCCACAGAAATATTTACTCCCTCGGTCCACACTGTGATGAATTTTACTTACAAATTTCCGTCTGCATCCTTGCAAGATCAAATTATCTCAAGACCTGACATCTTTTGGTCATTTGAAGTCCCGAAAGTTCTAGGAGTAGGCTGTGCAAATGTTTAAAGAAAATCGAACCACATTTTTACTAACTTTCCGGCACACGAATTCCAATAATTACGAGTAGCTAACGACCTTACCGCTCTTAAGTCGTGAACCGCATCAATGGATTCGTGCTATTCATTCGTGACCTTTATTCCAATTAAAAATAAAATGCACGACTGGATCGCACGAACTTGCTCTTATGTAAAAGTACTTTGGAATTTAAGATACATTTTATAAATATTAAACATGAATTTAAATTTATTGAAATTGCCGTCTGATTTCTAGAAAAGTATGAATTTATGCAAACAAACTTTAAAAAATTGTTTTATTATAAAATACATTTTTTATATAAGAAATTTCTTTAAAATTTTTCAAGAAAAAAAATGTGGGATGCGAATTTTAAGTATTAATTAATATTGATTTTAGGAAATAATTTCAAAAAATAATCGTTCATAGGTTTTGAAGATATTGATTTTTCAAAAAAAATTTTTTTTCAAAAAAACCCCCCATATAATTTTTCGAATATTTTTATATACAATATTATTTTAAACTTAGGGGGACTCCTGCTGAAAATTTTTGGTTAAAATCGTTAGAGCCGTTAATGAGAAAGTCGAAAATCAAAAAAACGGTTCTATGACAGGTACCGTTATTAACATTTTGCCCCAAATTTTTTTTTTACCAAAACGTAGTCCATGTTCATAATATCACACCTAATTTTTTTTGTCAAAATCGTTAGAGCCGTTTTCGAGATAAATAAGATTTTGCATTACGTGTGTATGGGGGGTACCGTTAGTTTTAGAGCTAAAAAAAAAATTTCAATTTCCCCTCTAGGGAATCACCAAAGACCCATAACTACCGAGTTTGAAGAAAATAGGTCCAGTGGCTTAGGCTCTAGATCGAGGTACAGACATACAGACAGACAGACAGACAGACAGACAGACAGACAGACAGACAGACAGACAGACGGAATTGCCGGACCCACTTTATTCGTCTTCGCTATCATCGTAATGTCAACTTTGATCAAAATCTCGAGTTCGATTTTTTTTCCAAATGCAGAACTTGCCCTATAGTACCTATATCGCAAGCAAAAAGGTCCAATCGCAAAATTCGTGGAAGAAAAATATTTATTTTCTAAAAACAATTCCAAAACTTGTGTTTGTGACTTTTACTTTGAACCATACCAAAATATTGGTTTCGGCATAACAAACAAATTTACTAACAATGTTGCCAGAACATGAAACATTCATAAAACGCCTCAGGAGAACATATCTTTCCATCATAATATTTTGTTAAAATATTTTATTTTTTGAATGGGACGGGGTCGAACATTTGTTACAGCAAAAAAAAGGAGAAAAAAATGCAAAAAAAAAATAAAACAAATCGCAAATTTCCTGCCTACCTACATTGTTTAGGAATAATTTAACAATGTTCCAAGGTTCCAGCTTTGTGATGGTCTCTGCCAAGTAGAATCCGACCCGAATCCGAATTCTAAGCCGACCCACATATACTCGTACCTTTGAATTGTTACGCCCTACCGTCCTGCCATGAAGGTATAAATTCCACATCCGTTTCCTTTGTTTTTGCTGATCCTCTCCGTTGAAACATTTTAAAAATAATTCTCGTGTTTGGAAGTTTCAGACTTTTAAAGCGGAATTTCTGTTTATTAGATATTTTATTTTGAGTGTGGGCTTGCGAGTATGTATGTGCGGAAGTAACCCCCGTTGTTACTTTTTTTTTAATATTTAATTTTTGTTTGTTTCGATGTGTTTATGTGTAAAAGATCCTATGTTAAATTTTATGTTCAATATGGCAGGAGCGGCAAACATCCATTGAAATGTTCGTCCCTTTGGTTTGGATTTTTTTTGTTATTTTGTTGGCTGTGTTTCCAAATTCCTTGTCTGGATTTGGCCTCAGGCGAAACATGATTATTTCCGTTTACCATTTGTCTACCACTGAGCCCTTAAATTATTAAAAGTTCAGTTGGAATGTAATCAGGATATCCACGTGATTGCCACAGGTAAAAGAAAAGGAATTATTATCCACTGTTGCGTTTGAATGCTCCTTGGTTCTTTGGCGGTTTAATTTGTCCCCTCCTTAGTTTTTAAACAATGATGGGGGTCGAGGCGAGTTCTGTGTTTTTTTGGTTAGGTGGAGAAGAGCCTTTGCTTTCTAATTTTTGCTGTTTAAGGAAAGAATTTTCCCTCGGGGATTTTGGTTATCTTCTATTTAGAATGGGTGAGATTTGTAATGACAATTGTTTCCTGTAATTAATAGAATTAAATACTATTATGTGGAGAAAATGTATTTTGGGATGGGATTTGTGTTTGACATGGATTAACGCCGAGATGTGGGTTATCTGTAAGCAATCATCAAACGTTCTAATTCGAATGATATATTTAAACATCATCTTTAGGAAGGGCGTGCATTTGTGTCGAGTTACATAAAAATCGATGGAGTAGTCAACAGTGGCGTGGCGTCCATATAACACGATTCCAATCGTCTTCCCTTTTAGAAAATCCACAAATAACACAATCTACCAAATAAACATCGAATAAGTTTAAGTTATGCATTCTGCCTCTCGTTTGTATCTTATACTTTATCCAAACACATTCCACAATCCACAACCAACATTAATCAAGAGAGTCACAAAAATACTCTGACGTAAACTTTTCAATCACCGTCTTATTTATTTGTTTTATATCCCTTTCTTCCCCAAGCATTGTGTTTCAGATCCTCTTTGTTCAACATCCGCATTTATGTTCAAAAAATAAGACGCTACATTCCGTCTTATAAAATTTTCGATGTATACCAGTAGGAGTTGGAATTATTTGTATTTTATTCTCCCTTTAGCAATTAGCATTGCATTTCAGTAGGAAGATAATACATTGCAGGAGTTCAGGTGCTCGCCTTTTTTCAACCTTGTGTAAGAAATAAGACGGTGTTCTTCGACTTATTTGTCTTTTTTTTCTTTAATATGTCATATAAATATAAATATGGCATGTGGGTATTGTTGATTCTTGATTTTGAATTTGATGTTGATTTGCATGCTAATGTAAAATTCACGATTGATATTTTTGCAAATTTACTGTGATAATTTTGAATTATGAAATAAATCATGGAATATATGGCAATTTGTCAGCAGTGTAAATTTAGCATACCGCTACTCTGGAAAAATAAAATGTATTTGCTTTTTTTTAATAGGAATTTAAATTTAGATTCAATTGGCATTCAATAAAAGACTGTGTTGCACAGGTTCAATAACTTCAAATAAACCTAGTGTTTTGAAAAGCCAATTTGAACTTGATTAAAAATAGTGAAAACTTAGATGTTAAAGTGAAGATTTAATTCCTTTTATTACCCACTATAGTGATAAATTAAAATTAGCTTCTTAATTTTAGTGCAGTTCTAGATTTTGTCTTGGAAATGTCTTTGATAAATGTAGATTGCTGTTTAACAGATTACCTATCGGAGAAACCAAATAATTTTAGTAAGGATAGTTGATAGTTTATATTTTATCCTTTTTACTTGCGACTTATAGGTACTATAAGGCAAGTTATGCATTCGTAAAAAAAATCGAACTCGAGATTTTGATCAAAGTTGACATTACGATGATAGCGAAGACCAAAAAAGTGGGTCTCGCAATTCTGTCTGTCTGTCTGTCTGTCTGTCTGTCTGTCTGTCTGTCTGTCTGTCGGTTCGACTACAGCCTAAACGGCTCGGCCGATTTTCTTCAAACTTGGTAGATATGGGTTTTAATTTTTTACCCCCGGACGTTTTTTTCTATTTTTTTTTAAGACCAAAAATAACGGTACCTGCCATACGATTTTTTTTCGAAATTTTATAAATATTTTTTTTTCTCAAAAACTGTCCCACAGAATTTTTAAAAAAAAATTCCAAAAATTTCATTTGGTTAAAACTAGCTAATGGTTGAAAAAAATTTTACAAAAAATTGTTATTTTCGGTAGCCCCCCTGGGTCCATTTTTTTTGTTTTTGATATTCTCGAAAACGGTACAGCCGATTTTAATAATTTTTTTTATGCCAAAGCTCTTCCAAAGTTTAAATATTATTACATATTCAAATTTTCAATTTTTAATTTTTTAGATTTTTAAAAAAAAAATCAAAAATTTTTTTTGGAATCTCAATATTTCGAAAACCCCATGCTCGATTTTTTTCAAACTTGGCAAATAAAAGTTTCTTAATATAATCTACAAGATTTGAGAAAAAAAACTTTGTTTTATCTAAAACTAACGGTACCTTCCATACAAATTATAAAAAATGGTTTTCGAAAATCGCATTTTTCTCGAAAACGGTTCCGAGAATTTTGCTAAAATTTTTTTTCTTTTGATTAATCTTTACGATTTATAATTTAATAAAAAAAATTTGAAATCTAGATATTACTCACTGTAACTACCATAGAACGATTTTTTCGAATTTTGAATTTCTCATTATCGACTTAACGGATTTTAATGAAATTTTTTATAAAAAAGCTCCTAAAAAGTTTAAAAAACATTGCATTTAAAAACTTAAGAAAAAATATTTTTTCAATTTTTAGAAAAAAAAGTAATTTTTTTTTTTGAAAAATTCGATATCTCAAGAACGGCTTAGTATTTTTTTTTGGAAATTAGACTTTTATTCGTACAATAATAAAAACTTAAGGTTGGCGTACCAAAATTTTTTCTTAAAAATGTTTTAAAAATATTTTACATAAAAGCTTATTTTTTTAAGGAACCACTACAAAGACTTATAATTTTTGTTCCTGCATAAATTTATATTTGCATATCATTCTGTTTTTATCTTTTACTACTTAAAGAATTAAAAAAAATTCATTTTATCCTTATGAACAGTTTTCTCTAATAACATTCGTTTTTAAAATTCCTAGTCTATTACATAGGAGCAAGTTCGTGCGACCCAGTCGTGCATTTTATTTCGTTTACACACCAGGGATTTCGATACCAGATCGAAATTTTTTGTTTGGTGTTGTTTCATGTATACATGTAAATCCCTCTTTAAATATGGATTAAAAGATTTTGATCCCCCCTGTCAAAGAAAACTAAATTTTTGTTGGGTGTTTAGGAACGCAAAATCTGGCGAGGGATCAAAATCTTCAAACAGAAATTGATTTCTTATGATGTGTAAAGGAAATAAACATATAAATACCCATGACACTTTAATGGAATCCTATTTAGAGTAGTGTTATAGGGCAACGATATTCAAAATGACTTGATACATAGTATCGCGGTTGTTATTAAATCTGAAATTAAAACAGAAATCATAGAAGCTCGGTTCGTGTCGATTATGATCGACGAAACATCAGATTTGAGTCATAGAGGACAACTGAGTGCCATATTTCGGTTCTTGTCAGAGAATGGAATACAAGAAAGATATCTTGTATTTTTGGACGTTAGGGCGAGTCTTAATGCAGATGAGTTGTTCCCTCAAATCTATATACTATTATATAAAAGCGAAACCATTTTAAACCTTGATACGCACGATCTCAGAAAGTAGTCAACCGATTTATTTGAAATAAATTTTATTATTTTCTATATTGTTATAAGAGTGTTTATGGCTATAATTTGTTTCATTAATAATTTGTCAAACTTAAATATTATTAATTTTACATTTTTTGTCCATTTTTTTTCATTAGTTGACTTATACAAACACTCATATCTTAAAACCTATACAATAATCGACAAAGATTAGCATTGCTTCATAAAGTCAATATTGTTGCGCAAATTTTAAGCCCAAAATCACTTCTTAGTTACAGATACAACCTGAGAAATAAATAAAAACAAATTATAAAATTATAAACTTTTTGAATTTATTTTATCCAGGAATTAGATTTCATCACAATCGCGACGTCGCTGCTTTGTTTCATTTCATTATCATTCCAACATTTTTAATTTTCTTTTCTTCCCGTTCGCATACTCTCTCTCTCTTAATATCTGTTCCATTCAATAGTTACGTTTTTTCTCTTACCTACCTACCTACATATTCAATTTTTCTGTATTGTATAGTTTATCTAACTAACCGACACACACACATTTTTGTGTTTCTCTAATTCTATCGTGGGGGTGGGCTCTTTTTACTTGCGATATAGGTAATAGGTACTAACTATAGGGCAAGTTCTGCATTTGGAAAAAAATCGAACTCGAGATTTGGATCAAAGTTGACATTACGATGATAGCGAAGACGAATAAAGTGGGTCCGACGATTCCGTCTGTCTGTCTGTATGCCTGTATGTCCGTATGTCTGTATGTCTGTACTTCTATCTAGAGCCTAAGCCACTGGAGCTATTTTCTTCAAACTCGGTACTTAAGGGCAGGGTTACCCCTGGGATTTTTCAAAAAGTCGCAGAAAAAAGTCGCTTTTACAAAAAAAAGTCGCAAATTCGAATTCTTTGAAAAAGTCGCATTTTTGAACAAAAAGTCGCAATTGAAAGAAAAACTCGCATACCTAAATATTATTTTTTTTACTATAGGAAAAACAATTTAGATATTTTTTTGAATTTCTTTATTTAAACACTTAGATAGGTATACATTAAAAAATAATAAAAACAAAAAAAAAACCTAATTTAAAGACTTCATTTTACATAAATTAATATGTATGTAGGTTTTAAGTTAAAATAAATACCTAAAAAGATATGTAAATCATATTAATATTTCGTTTTTTTAATAAAGTTTCTCTATACTTTTTAATTAGGTTGTTTTTAGGAACTCACTCACTTATATCACAGTCAATGAGATTTGTGGAAACTAACATATTTTCGCAGGTTTCCCTTTGGAAACGGTTTGTTAATTTATTTTTCATAAGCGTAAGCTTTGAATAAAACTTGCTCAGCGCAAGCGCGTTAAAATTTTACAAACAAATTCGTAAAGGTCAAAGTATAGGTTATCACCTAAACTATTTTTTAAAGTACCAACCTTGTACCAAAACTCTTCTATATTTTTAATTTCAAAAATTTTGCCATAGTTTTTGTCAAACGCTTGAAGCTCTAGGTTTGTATTGATCTGCCACTTTTTCTGGCTCATTTGTAAGGCTATTAAAATTTGAAACCAACCGAAAATAGTTAAAATCCTGATTTGACCTAATTATTTTTGGATCTATATGTTTTAAAATAGAAAGCTTCTCATCTTTAACATTAAAAAATTTCTTAGCAAAGCGTCAAATAATATTGAAGTACATTTTTTTTTTATGCAAATAATTTCAAAATTTGTGAGTTTTTTATCCTTTAAGCAATTTTCGGCTTCCATGCCAATATATATTTCTTCAATTTTTAAAATAATTTTCGTTTCGATAATCAATCTCAGAAATAGATTTTCCAAGAACACATTCTTTCAATAAAAAATTTTGAAAAATAATAAATAGAGGATCTTCTTTATAAGAGCACAAATAAGCAATTTGTGATGTTTCACTCTGAAAAACTTTGTTTAAAATATTTATTTTTGAAAGAATATATTTTAGAAACTTTAAATAAACTAAATTTTCGTTGTTCAAATTTTCGAGAATAATATCAATTTTTGAATTTGTACTTTCTTCAAATTTAGCCCTAATAAAAAAATGTTGCAAAACAACCCATTGCTCCACGATGCGGCATGTTACATGTTACAGACAAAGCACAAAGGTAAGGAGAAATTCCAGGAAATGGGTGATATGCATAAAAGATAGTAAATGCTTTTACTTGAGAATTTCTAAGTAATTACTTTTTTTGATATGCATAAAAATGCAGTAAATGCTGTAAATAAAGTATTTACTTGAGGCCACAGTACTTACTTTTTTCGGATGAACTTTTTCAGTAAATACTTTATTCCGTATGCATAAAAAGTAGCAAGTACTTTTTTTTCTGTAGGAATTACTTCTTTTTTTCAAAGACAAAGGATATCAACATGAAAATTTAAAAGTACATACTTTTTTTTGATTTAAACACATAACTATGTAGCTTCGAAACCATAAAAACTTACAGTCTTAACTCTATTCTCAAAGGATTTATTTTCATTTATGAATATTTTCATAGCCTCTGACTTCGCTTTTTTTACTGCCGGTTGCTGCGACTTATTCATAAGAACACTATGTACTTTTAAAATACGCACAAAAACTAGGTGCATTTGGCTTATTGACAAACCTTCGTTCTTCATTGTTGCTCAGTCGACTTTCAATAAATTAATGATTGATAAAATTTCATGAACAGATGTTTACAAAACAACAAGAAGGGCAACAGTAATTTAATATAGGGATTAAACGTTTAATCTGGCAAAAACCTATTTGCTTACTAACCCGATAAGAAAAAAAAGTATTTACTATCAATTTTCGATGAATTCTAGTATTTACTTGGATGAATTTAGTATATACTGAAAGTATTGGCCAGTTAGTAAGTACTAAACTTTATGCATATGGAATGAAGTAAATAATTTAAATTTAACCATTTGCTTTAAGTTATAGTATTTACTATTATCTTTTACTTGAAGTAAATACTGCCGTTTTATGCATATCACCCAATGTCAGTGTCAGTCGTCAGAGAACAAAAAACAATCTAACAGCGCCCCCCCGTGGTGGGAATGGGAAAACAAAAACTGCTTTCGAAAACGAGAATGCGAACAGAAAACAAAGAACAAAGCAAAGACAATCATACTCACACATTCTCAGAAAAGTTTGATGGTAAATGTTTAAGCAAAGAAAAAGTCGCAATTTTAAAAAAATTTAAAAAGGTCGTCGCATAGTCGCACAGCACAAAAAAGGTCGCAAAAATGCGACTAAAGTCGCATAAGGGTAACGCTGCTTAAGGGTCTTCGGTGGTTCCCTAGAGGAGAAATTGAATTTTTTTTTTTAGCTCCAAAACTGACACTACCCCCCATACACCCGTAATGCATAATCTTATTTACCTCGAAAACGGCTCTAACGATTTTGATAAAAAAAAATAGGTGTGATATTATGGACATGGACTACATTTTGGTAAAAAAAATGTTTGGTGGGAAATGTTATTAACGGTACCTGTCATAGAACCGTTTTTTGATTTTTTGACTTTCTCATCAACAGCTCTTAACGATTTTAACCAAAAATTTTCAACAGGAGCCCGCTTAAGTTTAAAATAATATTGTATATAAAAATATTCGAAAAAAAACTATTTCTAAAATCTATACTACCTAATACTTAAAATTTGGCATCCCAAATTGTTTTCTCGAAAAATTTTAAGGAAAATTGTCATATAAAAAATTACTTATATATTAAAAAGATTAATCAGACGGCAATTCCATACATTTGAACATTTTTATCTCATTAAATCCATGTTTTATATTTTTAAAATGTATTTTAAATTCCAAAGTACTTTTACATAAGAGCAAGTTTGTGCGATCCAGTCGTGCATTTTATTTTTTAAATTAATTGAATACACTCAATAGCATTTTGGACATTCAATTGACTACAGTGCCGTGCACATGAACTATTCTATAAAAGCGAAACCATTTTAAAGTTTGTTTGAAATAAATTTTATTATTTTCTATGTTGTTATATTTATAACATGCACAAACATGAACAAGCTCTTTTTTTCAAGTGTGAAAGAGAATCTAATTCGATACGGTATGTTATACATATAAACTAAAATTATAAAAAAAAATTAATATTATTGTAGCAAATATGCTCAGTCCCATTGAGAAATGTTTTCATATGCTAATATTAATATTAAGAAAATATTCGTAGTTACAATTTGCGAAGCAACGCGAGTACGGGTCGGCTAGTATTTTATATTCTTGACAAATTGAACATTCCTAGGAAGGTGCCGCAGTTATGTCCGACGGAGGCGGTGGTGTCTAAAAGGAGGTCCTTTTTTATTATGTTTCAAGCTCATTGTTGATTGAAATATTAATGTCCTGAAGTATAAAAAAAATAGCTACACATTTTTTGCTAAGTCAATGTGGAATACATTTGTTGATACCATATCCCTACTAGAAATGTTGTTTTTAAGGTTCTCAGATTTTTTTTTCATTTTTACAGGTGACAAAATTTCATAACGTCTTCCCATTTAAAATTATCCACGCCACGCCACTGGTAGTCAATGACAATGGTCTAAGAAATGGTTTTTGGATGATACGACGCGCACAGCGGGCAGATTGCCTTAAAACGTGGTACCGTAAAACCCGCTTAAGAGAAACGGCAAAATGTCACGGTCTTTCTTTCACTTAAGCGGGTTTTTCACTTAAACGAACCCCGCTTAAGTGAAAAAAATATTGACTTAAGCGGATTTAAAAATTCCATTAAGCGGAGATTTAGTGCTAGAAACAATATTGTTTTGATCTTTTGGACTTGCCTTGAAAGAAGTTATAAAACAACGATTAAATAACACAAAAATAATTTATTGAAAAACGAAAACTAATAAATTTTTGTTCTGTTCGATTCAATTTTTTTTCACTTAAGAGAGTTTTTTTTCAATGAAAAATATTAAAAATTAACTGAAAATATTATTCAATTATCCGGGTTTTTCGCTTAAGCGAGTTTTGACTTAAGCGGAGTGTTTTAAGGGAAATTGGTCGGAAAATACTTGGGGATGAAAAAAGTATTTCAGGTAAGCGGCACATTTCAACGCCTACTTTAACGTCCATCATTTGAGAATTAACAAACGCTTTGTTATTTTTCACTTATGTTCACCTTATTTTAAGGATAAAGAGACATAATACTTAATACATTTATTTTATTATAAACTCTACGATGCTCTCTAATACATCCACTTTAATAGTGGAGAAACTTAACTTTAAGAAAATTCTTTTTTTTTTTAAATTGAAGTTTTTTACTAATGTAAGTTATGCAAAAAATCGAAATCGAGATTTTGATCAAAGTGGACACTAACACTACTATGATAGCGAAGACGAAAAAAGTGGGCTCGCAATTCTGTTTGTCTGTCTGTCTGTCTGTTTGACTACAGCCTAAACGGCTCGGCTGATTTTCGTCAAACTTGGTAGATATCGGTTTTAAATTTCGCCCACACGTTTTTTTCTTTTTTTTAAAGATAAAAAATAACGGCACCTGTTATACGAATTTTTTTCGAAATTTTATAAATATTTTTTTTTCTCAAAATCTGTCCCACAGATTCTTTAAAAAAAATTCCAAAAATTTCATTTAGTTATAGCTAGATAATACTTAGTTGAAACAAATTTTACAAAAAATGGTTATTTTTGGTACCCCCCTTGCAACAATTTTTTCTTGTTTTTGATTTTGTCAAAAACGGTACAACCGAACTGCGTTCAAATTTTAATTTTTTTTTTTTTTTGAGATTTAAAAAAAAAAAATTCAAAATTTGTATTTGAAAGTTAATATTTCAAAGGCCCCATGCTCGATTTTTTATTAAAACTTGATAAATAAAAGTTTCTCAATGTTATCATTTTGTAGATAAGAAAAAAAATTATTTTGCCTAAAATCAACGGTAACGACCATACAAATGTAAAAAAATGGTTTTCGAAAATCGTAGTTTTCTCGAAAAGGGCTTCGAGAATTTTGATTTTGATTTAATAAAACAACATTTGAAGTTAAGATATTTCTGACTGTACCTACCAGAGAACCATTTTTCGAATTTTGAATTTCTCATTATCGGCAGAACAGATTTAAATAAATTTTTTTTTTTTAAGTTCAAAAAACATTGCATTTCAGAACTTAAAAAAAATATTTTTTGAATTTTTGAAAAAAAAAGGCTCAATATTTGTTTTTGTATATTCAATTTTTGTTAGAACAATAATAAAAACTTTAAATTGGCGTACCAAAATGTTTCCTTAAAAATGTTTTAAAAATTTTAAAAATAATAAATATTTTTTTAAGAAACCACTTGAATTACATGGCATCTTGTTTTTAGCTCCAACTGCTAAAGGAGTTGTTTTAATAATTTAAAATAATTAATTTTATGCTTATGAACAGTTTTTCTCTAATAACAATAACATTCATTTTAAAATTCTTGGTCGTTTACATAAGAGCAAGTTCGTGCGACCCAATCGTGCATTTTATTTTTTGAGGAAAATGACAGATTTGATATGGATTAAGCAAGTTACTAAGAGTTAAAGTAGGCAGTTTGTGATTTTAACTTTAGTAAAATGTTTAGACTTAGTAAGATGCTAAAATCGTTTAAAATTAGTAGTCAGTAGTAATTTACTAAAATAGCTTAAACATGGAGCCTGTCGTGAATAAAATTTCCCTTGGAATTGTTCCCAACTTTCAAAATTGTCATCTAGAATAATGTCGAAAGTTTCCCTTGGAATTTATTGATAGATATTGGGAATTAAGTTCCTTAGTGACTTTGGCTCTCATTTAAAAAGGCCATTCGCCAGCTAACAATGAACAATGCAGAAGTATTGACCTTTCCAATTTTCGAAGATGGGGAAAATTCCAAGGGAAATTTTGTTCACTATAAATCGTTTGAAATTTTGCGCCTCTATGTCTTTCTTGATATTTTTGTTTGTTTGTTTAGTTTTCTTTTTTTGTTTTATAAAAATTCTAAAATATTCGCCAATTTCTTAAACATGCAGGAAGATTAAGCTTACAGCTCTTCAACAACACCTTAAAAAATCTTTAACTGGTAAAGAGCTATTTGAAATGGTAAAGAATCAAAATGCACTTTCTAACAACTGATAAAAACGTTATTATGTTGCATATTTTTTGAGCAGAAAGCTTTTAAACGTATCAGAACTAAAGATTGTTAAGAAACTCCATTATAGAGATGGATTTTTAAATTCGTTTACCAAGAGCTGCAATCAGTTTTGAAATAGAGCTAGGGCCTAGCATTTAACTCTCTCAGAGCTGTTTAAGAACATTTAAATAAAATTTAGCTTCGATGATGTTACTTGGGTAACAACTCATCTCCATCTTTGAAAACATCTGTAGAATAATCGGCCCCAGCAACCTTGCTCAAGTATTCCCATTTACGAGTAACGGCTGTTGGAAAATCTTTAAACATACATTTACTATTTCTTCTGAGATGTTTGTTTTACAAATGTTCGCAGGTCTATATGTCTAAGCTAATGTCTGTGGCAATAACCCATAACAGCATAAGTCAATTTTCGATACTTTTCAGTAAAAGAATTTGAAGTTTTCTTCATCAATTTAAGCGCTTTTATAGACAAAAATATTACTATAAGCACAGTTTTTAAGTTGTTAAGTGATAAAAAATAGAATTTTCTTAGTTTTAAAGTTTAAATTTCTTTAAAATTCTTTTATTATACTGTGATTTTGAGCAAAAAACCGACTTGTGTTATTTTGCCTTGAACACAAAATGACTTTATTACTAATTTAAGTCGTCCTATGTCGTTATTCGTTACAACGATATTAAAATATGCGAATAATAAATTAACTTGTGTTGTTTCGCCTTTTTAACAACAATTGGTATTTGTTTGTCAAGTGTACTTACGCTTTTATTCCTTTACGGCATTTAAATAAATTTATACTTACGTTTGTAAAAGAAACATTTTTTCAAATAAAATTATCCACTGATTTTCTGATTTATGATTATAATTATGAAAAAAAAGCTCTGAAACAAAAAATTTTGTTTATTCAAACAAAACCAAAATATATTAATTTATCAATGTTACAAACATATTTTTGTATTATTTAAAATAAGATTATTGCAAAAAGCGTTTTGAAAACAGAAATTCATTTTAATTTAGGTTTAAGAAATAAAATAAATATATTATTATATTATGGGGTTTTACAAATATACAGAATTATCTATTAAAATTTTTTTTAATCATTTTCTTCGTCGCTGCTTAAAATATCAGGATGAATATCTTGCACAGCATTAGGTCCTTCAATAATTTCCTTATAAAAATTATGAAATTCAGGGGAAATAAAATCTAGCAAATATAGCAGATCTTCCTTCTTTTCTCAGGCACCTTTTTAATAACATTTAAGTCAGTAATGGCGTTGATCGCGTTATACCCGCGTTTACTTCCTTAAATGGCTCATCTGCATTTAAACTGTATTTGTAGTAAATAGAACCGAAATTTGTTTTACTATAACGGATCCATCTAAAATCGCGCCAAAGAAACTTTTCGCCATCCGTGTTGACCTTCCGCCAAGTAAATTTTTCCTTTGCAAGATCAGCAAAATCATGGAATTTTTCCTTCTGCATTTCTACTACGTGAAAAGGGTTTAAATTTCTTGCTGATGCAACCAAATTCATCCAATCCCTTGGATGGTGTATTTTGACACCTGTGTTTTTTTTCTTTCTTTCAATGACCGAGTGATCGACATCGCACTCTAAATGAGTGTGGCCAGGTTCTAAAAACTTATGGTCAATTGTCAAAAGACTAGGATTTCTTTCTAAGGCTGCCATAAACATAACACTCACGTGTGAATTCTTATTCTGCCCCGCACAAGAATCGCTATATAAAATCAGATTGCTGACATTGATTGGAATATTTAAAAGATGTTCGAATAAGCAAGATGAAATTTCATTTCCCCCTCTTTTTGCTGTGCCTTCATGCCACATATAACAGAAGGGCTTATTTGTTGCAAGATCATGCACTGTAAGATTGTATGTCCAGAGCTGACGCTTATAAAAAGCTATGTTGGATCTTAAGAAAGGTGTAGGTAGGCATTGCTGCAAATCAAAAGCATATACTTTTGTGTTTGGGTTTTCTCTGGGCAAAACTTTGTCTTGTCTCTTGCAGCTTTTTTTTTGATGAAGCGTTTGAAGCTCCATTAGGGTGTTCTTTTCTTCAGAGGTCTGGGTAATCGATATTTTAGCAGCATATTTATCGCAAGTTCCACAGGTATCCAGCTTAGGACTCTTTATTTTTAGATTAAGTTCTCGAAAAACCTGAGAGTACTTTGATAAACTGACTGGAGTGTCCACTTCGGAACAATAAAGCTCGTACATCTTTGTTAGAGTAAGGCCAGGCTGCAAATATTTCTTGGTCGTGTCGCGTCTGCAGTAATGGCTCTCATAAACTGGAAATCTATTTATTTGATTTCTTATCTCATCAAGTTTACTCAACGGCAGTTTATTAGAAGGTGTTGATGAACCTCTTTTGTCCAGCAAATCTAGACCATCCGATGTAATGTTTTTTGCAATTACGCTTCTAATAAATGAATTTGTTTCACCGAAACAATCTAAGAAACATTTTTTGCAAACTTTTATTTTTTCTTTTGCAAATTCAATTGAATAATCAATAGAAATTTGCCTATTTTTGTAAACAGTGTTTGGTTTCTTCGCTTTCGTTGAGGCCTTATCTTTTACGATGATCAATGAGTTCATGAACAGAACTCGTGCGTTGTAGCTCCCAAGAGCCCAATATTTTTCAAAAACGAGTTCTTGTTTTTCATCAGAAATTTTTTACTTGCATTCGTTTCGACATGAAGACAAGTATTTTAGTTTCCTTCCTCCGACAGCTTTTCCCGTTTTCGACTTATAAGGCAAGCCCTTATTTCGTTGACGCTGTCGTACTTTTTTAGAATTTTTATTATCATAGCATTCTTTGGCAAAATTGTCAAAATCTGAAGGCTGATGTGATGGAACTTCAAGCTCAAAACGAGGTGTCTGGAACACTATTGATAGTAGTTATTCCTAGCTGCTCGGGGTTATAGGGATCTAACGGCGAGGGGACAAAGTAGTCATAAACGGGCTCATTGACAGTTTCATTGGCACTTGTGTCTCGAAGGCATTCATTGAGAAGAGCGTGTTCAAACTCGGAAAGAGTCAAATTTTGTTGTTCTATGAATAAAAATACACGTAATAATGAGAATCCGAAACAAAACTACATACATTAATTATGCTAATAACAAGAAGAAACACAAATAAAAAAGGAATGCAATATTTGGCACTTTGGAGATGCGATTTTAGAAAAAAAAAAAATGTTTTGTTGGGTATCTATTAAGAGCTAGTAGATTTCGCATCTAAATACAGACATTTTGAACTAAGGTAAGATTATATTGTATCCCTGGAGAAATATGTATGTTATTCTAAGGCTTTGCTTCACAATATCTTAAAAGTTTCAGTTAAGATATTTAGAACCTACATATTTGACATAAAATAAAAACAAATAATTATTTTGATAAAAAACTAATGTCGGTTATTTTAACTGGAACCTATCAGAAGATTATGAAACAAATACTAAGTTTAACATCAAACAGAAAACAAAATTAAACTTACCAACACTCTTCTCTGACTCATTTATAGTTGTTATATTCTTGTTTTCAAACTTTGTATCCTCCTTAGTAATGGCTAGTGCCAACATTTTACCTGCCCGAGTTTTCATTATTTCACAAATGAGGTTTTTAATATATACTTAACGCTTTTTATATTTAATACAAATTTTTTATACAGGTAAAGGTAATTAATAATAGGAACGATTATTAATGTTTATTATTATTTCCATCAACTACTAATTTAGGCTCACTGTAACTGCTCAAACTTTTTAGGAAAATCGCACACGATCGTTCACCGACTGGATGAAAACCTTATACAAATACAGCACAACTACCTAAAGCAGCAGATATTTGCTTGGAGAATAAACGAATAAGTGCAGTTATTTCATACGAAATGTTTGAAACGAATAAGGGAAAAATTACATAAGTCAACTTAGCTGCAGATGTGCGAAGATTTCGTATTATGAAAAAACAACCTAACTACAGTTAGGTCTAGGCACTTTGTTCTTTATTGAAATGGAAAAAAAGCACAAGTAGACATGTTCTTACATGAATGAATTAACGAAATTTGGAAGAAAAGCATAAGTAGACATGTGCTTTCAGGAATGAATGAAAAAATTTAGGAAAAAAAGCATAAGTTGACTTATGCCTGTGAATTTTCGAATAATGAAATCGCTTTAATGACATAAGTATTTCGGTTTTTGGGATATTACTGACTTGTATTGTTTTTCCTTTTGCTAATTTGGAATTTCCTGACTTATGTTTTTTTCAAAGGGCTATATCTTTGTAACGGACAAAGATATGAAAATGAAAAATTCACAGACTGAAGCACCAAGAAAATGGAAAAATTGCATCATTAACTCAATTTGAGCGTAAGTCGACTTAAGCTGTTATGGGTTATTGCCACAGATGTATACCGTATAGTAGGGTGTGTCACTTTTGTATGGCCACAAAAAAGTACTCTTATTTTTAAATGTAATAGTGCTCAAAAGTTGTATTAGGATCTGAGGTTTAAGAACATGTAAAAAAAATAAGATATCGCTCGTCTTTGGCTCGCTCAAATCGGTTGAAGTTAAAAAAAAAATTAATTTACAGTAAATTTTTTTTTTACGTATCTTAAACAAAAAACTCATAAAAATACAGAAAAAATGGTAGTTCCGTTGATTTTTAAGAATTTTTGTTTTTGTGAAAAAAAAAACGATTTTACATACAAAAATGATTTTTCTTTCTTCTTTTATTATTTCATTGCTTCTTTATCAAGTATTCAATTTAAACAAATATAAACTTAAAAGTGTTTCCTTGCAATTATCTTCCACTTGAAAGCCTAAAAATATTTTATATATTTTTCTTGTATCCACACGGCGCAATTTAAAATAACATATACATATTTCAAAAATCTCGAAAAATCAAAATTTTTTGGATTTAATCCTATTTTTATTAAAATGAAAATTGTAAAGGCAGGATTTAATTTTGATAAGCAGTGCAACTTTTTAAAGCTATTACATTTGAAAATACCATAGTTGAGCACTTTGACACACCCTACTGTATAGGTTCCGTCCAGAAGGTCATAAAACTGCTCCTTCATGAGGTCATTAGCTTCATCGGATGGCCCGCAATACAGAATTGATTCCGCCAACAGAAAAAGCTGTTATAACTGTGGGGCAGCTGGTTAGTCCAGAAAATCCTAATTGACCTCAGATCTAAATATGCCAGATAAGCTCACATAATGTTGTCATCACGTCATTCAGTCTAACTGAAACTGGAGACGTCCCGTTCGTAGTCGATTGTATCGAGAGAATTCTTTCGCTACTTCATTTTGTCGGTGAAGACACTTTTTCGGTGCAGGATAATTAGTAGTGGCATTCTTCCCCTTTGCGTCTTTCTACAGAAATAAGTTCAGTAATACTAGTAGTACAGTCATCGTAATCTCCACGCCACGTCAAGGCTTAACTTTATGAAGATAATTGCTTTATTTGCAATTACTTAAAAATTAAAAACCCTTCATTTATTCTAATTCAAGTCATAAATTAAAAAAAAAAAAAATGCACGACTGGGTCGCATGAACTTGCTCTTATGTAAACGACTAAGAAGTTCAAAAATTTATGTTATTGGAGAAAAACTGTTTATAAGCATAAAATTCATTTTTTAATAGACTAAAGCAACTGGAGGGAGCTAAAAACAAATATTAGCTTATGCAAGAACAAAAATTATAAGTCTGTACTGATTTCTTAAAAAACTAAGGTCTTATATACAAAATTTTTAAAACGTTCACAAGAAAAAATTTTGGTACGCCAATTTAAAGTTTTTAATATTTTTCAAATAAAAATTAAATTTACAAACAAAAATATTGAGCCGTTTCTGAGAAGCTTCTCTGTAAAAAATTTCATTAAAATCCAATTTGTCGATAATGAGAAATTCTAAATTTGAAAAAATGGTTCTATGGTAAGTACAGTCATATATCTTGATTTCAATTTATTTTTATTTTATTATAGATCTCGGAACCGTTTTCGAGAAAAATACGATTTTCGAAAACTATTTTTAACATTTGTTATTGTTAGGTAAAATACATTTTTTTTCTTACATCTTATAACTTATATTAAAAAAACTTTTATTAATCAAGTTTTAAAAAAAATCGAGCATGGGGTTTTCAAAATATTGAGTTTTAAAAAAAAAAATTTGAAATTTTTTTCAAAAATCCTGTTGCGGTAAAATTTACCACAACAAGTTTCACCTACCTATTCAATTTTCCCCAATCCATTTTTCAACCTTCCTTTCTATTGCGGCTCCAAAATGCTGTAGAGCTTAGTTGAAACCTGGTTTCCACCGTCCAGAGTCCTACTCTTAAGCATTCTGGAAAAGCAATCAAACTAGGTCTTCGATTCTGAAACACAAAGTGGAGTGACAGGCGGTCACCAAAATCCATATACCTATATGTGACGGATGAGTCACAACGGCAAAAATACACAGGCACACAGTGTGCGACAGATGGTCCACAAGATATGTGGGTGTGCGACAGATGGTCCACACAGGATTGTAAAACATGAAGATTTTGACCCATGTTCAACGGCATGTGTGATTTCAAGTTCACACCAACATAAATTTAGTATGGCCTTCTGCCCAATTTTAAGTGTCTGGCTCACCAAGTAAAATCACGTTGCGATGTTATTCCCTTTACCCTTAATTGTCTGCGCGAAAGTCTACGGGTTTAAAATATGTTAAATTTCGCGTGAAACATCGGATCCTGTCTCATAATGTTTGTTGGGAAAATGGCATGGGATCCCATCTAACAGAATGCTTTCTTCAAGTTTTTGAGTTGGGCCGGTTGGGCTGGGGACTTTATTCGCGATCTTTAATAATTTTTCGTTTAACTTTTTAGACCATTTGAAATTGACGGATTAGAACTGAACTCGTCCATTAAGCCAAGGTTGGTGTTCAAATCACCAATGTGAAAGAGACCATATATGCGTGGCTGGATTCGACAGCGGCATGCACACCAGCGAAAAAGCCGGGTGTTGCATCCGCGACAGAATACCAACACGGACCAAAGGTCAGAAGAGGATGGCATATATGTCGTGGCCGAATGGAGGAGAGAAGTTCGCCTTTTGAGAGGCACTTTTTAGAAAGCTACGAAAGAGTGAAGTTGAAGAAAAGTTTAAAGCGAAAAATTATTATTGTCGAGGAGAAATTTCGAGTTGTGTCGAATAATTAATTTTTGGTCAGAGGAATCCCAGTTGGGGAATATTTGGAAAAAAAAAGTACTAGTGCTATTTTTGTGGTGACGAGAAGGCATTCTGCTGAGGAGATAGAGCCAGGGTGAGACTGGAAGAGACAGGATCCGCTAAAAATAAAAAGCTAAGTATACAGTGTTGATTGTATAGTTTGGGTTAGGAGAATTTTGATTCGTCTTTTTTACTTTATTTGGAGGCTATTAAGTGCCTTAAAATTTACCCCGTTTAGGCTTTCGTTCCGTTCTTTTGTCTTCCTGAGATTGCGGGACTCGCGACCGTTCTTAGATTCCGTTGTTGTTCGGGAATTTTTCCTAACGTGATTTTTCTTCGTGTCCCGTAGTGGCACAAAACCATTGTTCTTGTTTCACTTTTCCATTTTTTTCTACATTTGCAAACAAATTTTTTTGTAAATTGGCCATCTGCCAATTGCCAAACACCTTTGTAAATTCTTATTTGTTTTAGAAAAAATTCTGGGTTTTATACCTATATTTATAAAGGTTTCCCAGATAGGTTTAAATAAAAATTCATTAAAATCCGATTCCAGGAAAATTAAAATACTCTTTTATTTTTGTTTGGAAAGGAACTTCTTTTTCAGCTTACTTATTCAAGGTTTGTAATTTCCTATTTAGTTCACAACTAAAAGAAAAAAATTACTGGCGCCCATTTTAATTTTGGTACACCCTATTCTACAATTCAGTTTAATTCACTTTTTTTACTTTTTTTTATCACCCCCCAATTATTAATACAGCCCACCGTTTTGCTGAACCCACCCCATCGCTGAGCTAGCTAGGTGGCAGCATTTTTTATGCTCCCTGTTGTGAAATTTACTAAACGCACCCACCATCGATTTGACAGTTGTCATTAGTTTTTTTTCTCGCACGCCGCGCCGACTCGTTTCAATTTTTTTTGTATATTTAATTAATTCGGTCAATTAAATAATTATTCTATCTGTTTTGTGTTTTGCGGATTGTAGTTCCGCCGTCATACTTAAATCTAAACTTTAATTTTCATACCAATTCCCATAAAATTCTCGTAGATTCGCGTTAGATAATTTTGCAACAATCCAAAAAAAATTTGTTTGAAAATTTGAATAGATACACAATTATATTGAAACTGCTGGGGAGTCTTAACATAAAAAAATTATCAAAATCGGTCGTACCGCTTTTGAGAAAATCAAAAACAAAAATAATGGTTCCAGTTGGGGTACCAAAAATAACCATTTTTTGGAAAAATTTTTTCAACCATTACCTAGCTTTTACTAAATGAAATTTTTTAATTTTTTTTTAAAAAAAATCTGTGGGACAGTTTTTGAGAAAAAAAATATTTATAAAGTTTCGAAAAAAAATCGTATGGCAGGTACCGTTATTTTTGGTCGTAAAAAAAAAGAGAAAAAAACGTGTGGGGGGAAAAAATCAAAACCCATATCTACCAAGTTTGAAGAAAATCGGACGAGCCGCTAAGGATGTAGATGAACCGACAGACAGGCAGACAGACTGACAGAATTGCGAGACCCACTTTTTTGGTCTTCGCTATCATCTTAATGTCAACTTTGATCAAAATCTCGAGTTCGATTTTTTTTCCGAATGTATAACTTGCCTTATAGTACCTATAAGTCGCAAGTAAAAAATCAATTAATTTAGATACCATGGGTATATCCAAGAATTTTTTTCTTCCTAAAATAAGTTCCAATTTTACAAAATTGTTTTAATCCTCTAATGATTTTTTTTCTGCCCCATATACCTACCGTTAAAAAAGGACTTAATGGTAAAATCAAGAAAAAGTAAGTATCTGCGAGTATTGTTTCGAGAAGCCACGTGCATTGCTGGTGTGTCCTTTAAGGGTTCAATGTAATTTGATGCAGTTTATTAGACTCGGTCCGTGCAGCTTTATCATGGTTGAATTTCAATATTTTCAATCCAAGCCAACGACCAACGACCAACGACGACGACGACTACAAGGACGACGCTCTTTTCTATTTGTATTATTTTTTTTTTGTGGTTGACATAGCAACACTTTGGAAGAGGATAAAGAAGATCGTACCCTTGGTGCACATTAAGGGATGCTTCAGTTAGCAGTTCATAAAGATTCCCAATCTAACAGTTGTTGTGTTGTAGCAGTGGTTTTTCGCAATTTTCGGAAGAATCAAAAAATAAATGAATTCGATTTATGTTTTTTTTTTTTTCAATTTGTTATACACGCAGGACAGACATCATTTTTATAGAAGTTCCCCTGGACGTTTTGTGTCTCCTAAAGGTCGTTTATGGGTTTCTTCAGATTTCACTCTTAAGCGACATTATACATGTACATCGTCCTTTTCTAGATTTGGCTTTATTAAGGATTATTATCGGCGGGCGGGTATAGTCGGTCGAGGATTCACCCCTCTTGTAATATAGTCTGACAACATAAAAATAAATAAAAACACAATTCTCGAAGGGGTTGGTTGGCGCAAGGCTCAAGGCTCAGCAGGGCCAACGACGATGTAGTGGGAAATTGCATTTATATTGCGAGGGATTTATAAAAGTCGTATCATCTAACGATACAAATTAATAATGTATTTATACAGAGCGTATAGCCAAAACAAAGCGCATACAGAGATAGTCTGAATTTGGTCGTGCTCGAGCTTGTGCTCGTCCAATGCCTATGAATAATGCATGAAGGCATTTTCTGCTGCTGCCGCTTCGGTTTTTTGGCCCAAAACCCGTCGATTGCCGTGAAGTAAATACATAATATTATTCTGATGAAAAATGCTGATTTGTTGTTTTACTCGTATCTAAATGTTTGTTGCCCCATTGTAGCCCGATTTTTTGTGAGTGATTGTGCTATTTTAAATTTTAATTTAATTTGTGTTCGTAATTATGGGAATTTTTTTATTGAAAGGTTTTTTATAGTGTTCAATCGGGTTACTACGAATAAAAAAATATGTAATGTACATGAACCTGAACGTAACTTTGACTGTAGTAGATTAGATGTATGGATTTCAGCACCTTTTGCAAAAACGTTTATTTTTTATTGAAAAATAAACATTTTAATTGCTTACCAATTTAGAAACCAGACAGGTGAACAAATAAAAAAGGAATGAATGGTGGATATGACATTTTTGCTGCACTCTTCCAGGCGATATAAATCTTGTTTTTTTTTTTACAACAAAATATCTGAAACTTAATCCGTTTTAATCTGTGTCCGCAGTGTTAGATTATATTTTCTAAGGGCCTTATTATACTAGTGCGTTGGACTGTCATGCAGAGGGTCTTGGGTTCGATTCTCAGCCGCTAAAAGAAAGTTTTTCAGGGGCTTACTACCTCTTGCGAGGAATTGACAAAAATTCTTAGAGTAGCTTTTGTCATGAAAAGTGCTAATGACTAGCCTTCCGGAATCGGCAATATTTTAGGTCCTCTGCCTTTCTGGTAAGTCACTAGGTCCTGGTTCTCTTCGAGCTATTGCACCACCAAATTTATACACATTTACCTTATACTCTTCGTCAAACTTGCAATATTTTACTCCCGAGGAGTTGACACAGTTTGCAGTGCATTCACTTCCGGAATAATTTCCATTATTGAATTCGTTCAAGGTATTTAAATTTTAAGGTGGTACGTGCATCGTCAATATAGTTCAGTCGACATGATTTATTTGCGAACGCACAGACACTATGCGGATCTAGTCGACCACCCGGAATTAAAATATCATAAATTTTATACAAGTAATCTGCCGAATAGATTACAATGCTTGATTTTTTTGCTATTTTCTTTTTGGCAACACTGGTTTTGACAGCTCACGCACGTTTCGTGTTTTGTGTCACTGTCAAACATCTTCAGTTTGGTCTATAATTTACGTAACTATGAACCGTCTGACAAACGAACAACGCTTGCAAATTATTGAATTTTATTATCAAAATGCGTGCTCTGTTAAGAAAGTTCATCGCGCGCTTCTTCCATTTTATGGTCAGCTTAATCGACCTACTGAGGAGGCTATTCGGGCTATTGTGACTAAATTTCGCACGGAATTTACATTGTTGGACATTAAACAACAAACACGCTTACGTAGAACCTATATACGTTTAACGTGGATGCCTACCGTTTCCTGTTTTACCCCACGGGTGGCCTACCACCATAGGAGTCAGATTTAGTCCTGACCTGACACGCACGCGACAGCTGCACCTCTCTATCCGAAGATAGAATAGGAGAGCCCGAAGACATACCGCTCACAAACCTTGGGCAACTATCTTCCGTGGAACCAGAATATAGCATCCGGTGGGCTTTGCAACCTCTAATTGGGTAACACTTGCAGACGAGTTTCCTGCAAAAACTCAAGACCTGCCAGTCTTAGATATACGTTTCTCTAGACCTGATCGAAGTAGAAACCATGTCCAGGTATGCGTACTCCTCAGGTGAGTTGTAACACACTCCTTAGCGGATTCCTACTTTTAAAGGATACCGTCCCAACACGTTACGTAGAGTGCGAACTGAAGAAAATATCACAGCTGTATCAGCCAGTGTTAGTGATGAGTATGACCGTGAATTATATCGATTCTCTGTTACTCCACTACGTGGAAAATTTTGCAGAAAGATTTAGGTGTCAAGCCTTTCAAAATGCACCTGGTGCAAGAATTGAAGCCGAACGACCTAACACAACGCCGAATTTTTGGTGAATGGGATCCACTTTTTTATCAAAAAATTGTGTTCAGCGACGAAGTTCATTTCCGGTTGAATGGATACGTGAACAAGCAAAACTGCCGTATTTGGAGTGAAGAGCAGCCAGAAGCATTGCAAGAGCTACCAATACATATAGAAAAAGTCACTGTTTGGTGCGGATTATGGGCTGGCGGAATCATTATGCCGTATTACTTCAAAGATGATGCGAATCGCAACGTTACTGTGAATGATGATCGCTACCGTGCGATGATAACAAACTTTTTTTCGCCCGAAATGGAAAGGCTTGACTTGCATAGCATATGGTTTCAACAAGACGGTGCCACATGCCACACAGCATGCGTAACAAGGGACCAATTGAGAGGCGAGTTTGGTGAACAGTTTATTTCACGTTTGGGGCCGGTCAATTGGCCGCCTAGATCATGCGATTTAACGCCTCTAGACTATTTTTTGTGGGGCTATGTTAAGGTTCTTGTCTGTAGCAACAAGCCCGCTTCGATTTACGTACTGCAAGCCAATATTGAAGTATTTATTAGTGAGATACCGGCCGAAATGTTAGAAGAGTATTGCACTAAGCGGATGGACCATTTGAGGCGCAGCTGCGGCCAATATTTGAATGAAATAATCTCCAAAACATTAAATTATATCGACCGTACTATCGATTCAAATAAAGATTTCAGGCATTTTTCTGAATTGAATGTGTTTTTTTTTTTGTTTCTAATTTCCGTTAGCTCTTAAAAAATCACTCGTTATATTAACTTTAAGACATGTCCTTACCTACAGATAGTTTCTAAAGGATATTTGCTGTAGCTCAAGCAGTATACATAAAAAATGCAGGTTGATCTTCCAAGTGTCTGAGGAAGCTTCATGTCGAATTATCTGGTTGAGACATTACAATATAATCTTAACCTTAAACGCGGGAACTACGCTTTGCTTCGTGTTAAAAAGACTAACTTCTCTTTTGGGAGTATTAATTTCTAATTTCAACATACAAAAGAAAAACTCTACAATACAGCGCGGTATGGAGCAATTTCAACACAACACATTATTCCACAACACATTAGACAAATATGCTTTTTCACATATAAATATAATATTGGAGATATAACGACTATAAAATACAGCACGCGAGACAAATGATGGTTCCAACTTAAGGGCCAAAGTTTTAGAAGATTTAAACTTAACTAATAATTGTCAGGTATGTATTGAAATTTTATTGAGGCACTATCGAAAGGTAATTTCACTATTCAAATCGGGATTGAGCCACCATCGAAATCCGTCTTTCGATTGTGTGAATGGCGATGTGTAATTTCACCCAGAGAAAAGTCGGTGTAAAATTAGCCTATTTCGGGGGCTATCGTGCCTTAGGACTAAGGCCGTTTTGAGCTTGCTTAGTACTAGGCTATCGTAGCCTATTTCGCTAAGGCAAACTGAAATTTTTTGAATTTACCTAGATCCTAACATAAACTTACTTATTTTACCTATTTCCTAAGGTAATTTAAAAATTTCCCCTCCGTAGTTTTACTTAGCACCTAGGTAAGTTTTACGTAGTACTAAGGTGAATTTTACCTAGGACTAAGGTAAATTTTACCTATTTCTAAGGTGATTTACCTTATTCCTAGGTAAATTTAGTCTATTTTCCAGGTGATTTACATTATTTTTACCTATTTGCTAAGGTGATTTACCTTAGTACTAGGTAAATTTTGCCTATTTTCTAAGGTAATTTTAATTATTTATATGTAAATTTTACCTATTTTCTAAGGTGAATTACCTTATTCCTAGGTAAATTCTACCTTTTTTCTTAGGTGATTTACCTTATTCCTAGGTAAATTTTACCTATTTTCTTAGGTGATTTACCTTATTCCTAGGCAAATTGTACCTATTTTCTTACGTGATTTACCTTATCCCTAGGTAAATTTTGCCTATTTTCTTAGGTGATTTACCTTATTCCTAGGTAAATTTTACCTATTTTCTAAGGTGATTTGCCTTATTCCTAGGTAAATTTTGCCAATTTTTTAAGGTGATTTACCTTATTGCTAGGTAAATTTTGCCTATTTTCTAAGGTGATTTACCTTATCCCTAGGTGAATTTTGCCTATTTTCTAAGGTGATTTACCTTATTGCTAGGTAAATGTTGCCTATTTTCTAAGGTGATCTACCTTATCCCTAGGTGAATTTTGCCTATTTTCTAAGGTGATTTACCTTATCCCTAGGTAAATTTTACCTATTTTCTAAGGTGATTTACCTTATTTCTAGGTAAATTTTACCTATTTTCTAAGGTAAATTACCTTATCCCTAGGTAAATTTTACCTATTTTCTAAGGTAAATTACCTTATTGCTAGGTAAATTGTACCTATTTTCTAAGGTAAATTACCTTATTGCTAGGTAAATTTTGCCTATTTTCTAAGGTGATTTAGCTTATCCCTAGGTAAATTTTACCTATTTTCTAAGGTAAATTACCTTATTGCTAGGTAAATTTTACCTATTTTCTAAGGTAAATTACCTTATTGCTGGGTAAATTTTACCTATTTTCTAAGGTGATTTACCTTATCCCTAGGTAAATTTTACCTATTTTCTAAGGTAAATTACCTTATTGCTAGGTAAATTTTACCTATTTTCTAAGGTAAATTACCTTATTGCTAGGTAAATTTTGCCTATTTTCTAAGGTGATTTACCTTATCCCTAGGTAAATTTTACCTATTTTCTAAGGTAAATTACCTTATTGCTAGGTAAATTTTACCTATTTTCTAAGGTAAATTACCTTATTGCTAGGTAAATTTTGCCTATTTTCTAAGGTGATTTACCTTATCCCTAGGTAAATTTTACCTATTTTCTAAGGTAAATTACCTTATTGCTAGGTAAATTTTACCTATTTTCTAAGGTAAATTACCTTATTGCTAGGTAAATTTTGCCTATTTTCTAAGGTGATTTACCTTATCCCTAGGTAAATTTTACCTATTTTCTAAGGTAAATTACCTTATTGCTAGGTAAATTTTACCTATTTTCTAAGGTAAATTACCTTATTGCTGGGTAAATTTTACCTATTTTCTAAGGTAAATTACCTTATTGCTAGGTAAATTTTGCCTTTTTTCTAAGGTGAATTATCTTTTTCCTAGGTAAATTTTATCAAATGAAGGGTAGATTTAGTTTGTTTGCTTACCTAGAAAAATGTTGTTTTTCTGAAAATTAAACCTTGCATCATAATATTGTCCGTACAATATATCTCATAGCTGAAAGAAAAGTCCTTATAGAAAAAAAGAAGAATTTTATGTTGTTTTATAATTACAAGTATAGTTTTATTCCGTTTTTAATTTGCTTATATAATTAATTAGTAAAATAATAAAAACCTTTATGTAAATACATTAATCTCAGGTAATTTTATAAGAAAATCAAGAACATGCTTTCTTTTTACAAACTGACTGGGACAATACATAAATTATATTGTTTTATATATACTTATATTTTTTATGTAATCAGTAAGAAACAAATTTCATGAAAACAGTGTTTTACTGACTGTTTTAGAGATTTTTGTATACATTTTCTTTTGGAATTATCGAATATTTATATCTTGCGTGTTTTTTTGGTTTTTAGAAAATTCAATAATTCTCAATAACATTTGAATTTTCCAATAGAGAATTAGAGCTACATCTCATAGACAGGCGAGAGTAAATTGAATTCAAAGTTGAACCCACCCATAGGATAAAAACTATCAAAACTTCTATATTCATACTCTTGATAGAGTGATGCTTCCTTATGCAGAGGAGAATATACTGCTTCCAGCAAACTAATGACCACACACATAGGTATCAACAAGAAAGCGAAAAAATGGCAAGGTGATCAAGAAATAGGATTATAAAATAAAAAGGAAATTGTTAGAAAGAAATAAGTTCTTCATAAAGTGTTAATAATTGTGTTGAAAGAAACTTCAACAAAAAAAGGAATGCAACCGAAAGCTAATAGCATCGAGGAAAGTGTAGAATTCGATAAAAATTACAGGAATTGTCAAGGAAAAGAAATATTGCAACATTTCAATAGCGTTTTATATTTTTGATTTGAAGACCAAAAAGTTATCTGGAGTCTTAATCATTTAAATAAGGTAATGAAGCGCTGAAAGGATGAAGGTGTTAAGACACATTTTCAAACATTTGAGTTACAAGCATTAAACACATTCATCCACAAAGTTTATTACCAAAGTGGTTGCATAAAACACCTTCATCTTTTGCTAAATATGAATCTGTAGGCGAAAGAAGAGTACAGATGAGTCAGAAATTTAAGTTTTCGTATAAAACTTTCATCTGTATTAAAAAAAGCCAAATTTAAAAAAAATGCCACTTAAGACCTTCATCCTTTCAGCGCTTCAATTAATGCATAGATATCATTAACAAGAGTTTGAACTGAAGGGATTTTTTTACCGTTTTGAATATTGAAAAAAAACATTTGAATAAAAACCCATACCGAGTAACATTGAGGAGGGTATTGAATATTTAATACATATACGAGCTTTAAATAAAAAGTTATACAGTCTAAATACGTATCTAATTTAAATTTGATATTGTCCAAGGCCACGTAAAAGCCATTAAAATTAAATTTCTCACCAACTACTATTATAAGGGGCTGAAGTTTCATACTGGATTTTGCGCATTCGTCTCGTTTTCTTTGAAGAACTGGTTCAATTTGGCTGGCATTTTCCACTTCTAGTGTGAAGGAATATCTGGAGTCTTCAATGGTGAATTTTCTTAATTTCCCGTTGAAAACACTCGATGATGGGGGCAACACTCCATGCAAAAGAGTTGCATATGCAATATTTACATTATCTGAAAATAAATTAAAACCTCATAAGGAAACAAAAAAAAAAAGACTTAAAAAAACAAGGTTTTACCTTTGTCGATCTCTGCAATATTCGCCTTAAATTCGTTGAGATATGATTTTAGGGCGTTGCATTTAATCCTTTCGCTGAACAATTTTATAGCAATTTTGGAAAAATTTTGCCATTTAGAAAAGTCAAAACCATTATTTGGATTGATAAACTTGTAATCCATGGCAATCTGCAAATAAATATAACAAACCACATTGATTATAATGTACATACATGAATATAATATTTTTTAAAAGTAGGTATAATAGAATTTGTTTAAAAACGAAAGTCCTTACCAGTTCTGGTGCACGTGAATATTTGAAAAGCGGCCATGCCTCAAGGACTGTCTGGATGTCTGGATCACTGCTTTGGTATATCATATCCCTCCTGAACGGCATAGTTTGCATCCATAGCTTAGGAACTTTGTCCCAGTCTCTGTTCTGCTTGAGCTCGTCGCAAATCCTTTGCATCTCGGTCACATTTATTGGTTCCAAATTGCAATCCTCGTTTAAAACTTCTGCAATTTTTAATTTCTTAGATGAGTCCTTCTCAACTCAGCCGTTCGGAGTCGACATAAAAATGTTCACTTTCTTTAATTTGACTATTTAAAAATAAATATTGTTCTTTACTTTCTTCAGGTTTTTATGTATTTTAGCTGTATTTTAAGTTTTGTTTTAAACTCAAATTGTAATTTCCCCACAGTTTTGATTCCGAAGTCTAAATAATTGTGATAACAACTTTGCCATAACTTAAAAAAGGTAGAGATTGGATAAATGGAGGTCCGAGACGTTCTGCAGGTAGCCCTCTGCCTGCAAGACGCAATAAGAAAATAGTCTTGGATTGATAATTGCAATCCGAGCACTTAGTTTTACATTCTGAAGTAATAGCAAAGTTGTTTTCACAATTATTTAGTCTTTGGAAAGAACTTCATATCTGATGAACTTTTATGTATTATTGCTCAAACTATCTAGCAAACAGCTCACAAAAGTAAACCGGCAAAAAAAAAACAACTTTATGTGGACATATTCTTATAAATTCCTGTAGTACATACCTATTTAATGTTAATTGTGTGAAACGCATACCTTTTTTTTGTTTGAAATGTTTAAGCGTGGTCTCTGATATTTTGGGTTAGGTTTTGTCGTGGAAAAGTCCTTCTCAACTCAGCCGTTCGGAGTCGACATAAAAATGTTCACTTTCTTTAATTTGACTATTTAAAAATAGATATTGTTCTTTATTTTCTTCACGTTTTTATGTATTTAAGCTGTATTTTAAATTATGTTTTAAACTCAAATTGTAATTTCGCACACGTTTTTTTCGACTGGCTGTTTGAACTAAATTTCAAACAAAATGGAAAGTTCAACTCTTAAAAAAAGAGTTCGTTCAGTCAGATTGCTCGTTGATAAGTCTTTAACTAGTTACTTTGTGGCGCTTGGGTTTGAAATATTATGCTACGTTTGCACCTAAGCGCAATAGGGGTAATTACAATCCGATGCAAAAAATTTGCAAAATTGCGAAATTTCATTTTTGTTCGTAAATCGTGAACATTAGAAAATGTGTAGCAACACTAGTCACAATGTTAAAATCAGTTTGACAATAACATTATTGTTTTTATAGAATGACAGCTGTCAACTTTCAACTTACACCACTGTATTTCTGCCTTGCTATGGAGTTGAGAGAATAGCAAAATAGTAGGATAATTTGAGTCAGTGGCCTTAACAATAATCAAATTAAGAGACGACTTTGATATTTGAGTGAAATTAACTATTATGTAATGAGCTCTATATACGAGTAGTTTAAAATACATGTTATGAACTTAATATTTATGTGGACTCTAAATTATGAACCATTTATTGTACGGAATCTTAAAAATAAAATGTAGCATATATGGTCAGTTATATAGAGCCCATTAAATAATGCTTCATTTCGCTCAGATATCAAAGTCGTTTCTTAATTTGAGTGTTAGGAATACCCAGTATATTTTGTTGTTGTGGTGCAAAAAAAGTGTCTCATTTTTACAACGATACAAGACCATTTTCATCGGATCGTGAATACACCTAATGTGGATTCAGGACGAGAGATTTTCTATAGGTCATTGAATTCACTCAGAAGTATATGAAAAAATACTTCGAAACTACGAAATGTCAAAGTTGAAAGAAAAAAAAATAAATTTTCACTATAATTTTGTTTTTAATCAAATTTTACTGTGGAAATTGTTTTAATATCTGTGGCAACAAGGAAAAACGACATAAGTCAGTTTTTGCTACTTTTCAGGAGAGCGATTTGAATGTTTAGTTTGCAATTACAAATCAGGTACAAGACTTATGGACAAAGTTTAAACACGAAAATTACTGAAATCACTGTAAGATCTTATTTGAATTTAAAAAGAATTATAGTTTTATGTCAATTTACAGCTAATTTTGATAAAAAACATGACTTATGTCGTTGTTACTTATTTAGACTTTGAATAAGGAATAAGGAAAATGTAAACAAGTCAACTTGTGTCTGGATTCTTCACGTAAAGGATTTTGGAAAAACTACAAAAGTCAACTTCTGCGTGTAAGCTTCAATTATACTTTGGAAAAAGTACAGAAGTAAACTTATGATCGCGATTAAAAATATAATTGTTTTGGAAAAAGAGCATAAGTAAACTTACATATGTGTCTGTTGATTTGGTTATTCTTTATGGAATAAAATCATAAGTAGAAAAGAAAAATTAAAGAATTGTACTTATGTTGTTTTTCCATACGCAAGTTCTGTAGATACTAACTTGTGTCGTTTTTCTTTTGTCTTTAATTCCTTAACGGTTTGAGATAAAAATACGAAAAAAATATGACAGACGGAATGGCTTATTGCACATCGGATAATATCAAAAACTAATTTTCGACATAAATCGACTTATGCTGTTTTTCCTTGTTGCCACAGAATAATCAGATTTTTTTTTTAAGTTTTTACCTGGTCGATCAAATATGCGTGTTAAAGTACCTGAGCTGGTTATACAATTTTCAAGCAACAAACATTTCTTTGACTGATTCCCAAACAAAAATAAAGTCATACAATTATGTACAAAAACAAAATAAAGCTCTTTGGAACAATTTCATTCTAAAGGTGTCTAAAACACTATTTTATGAATTCTTATTATTTTATTTTATTTTACTTATTTCTCCAAGCTAATTGAAAATCAAAGTAATTTTATATTTTACTTTATAATGTTCTAGAAAGTTTTTGACTTTACTCCAAAAGCACGGGCGGGCTCCAGTGACGCGGTAGAGGAAGACCGCGACGTTGATCGAAAAAACTTTACTTACCAACGACGCACCGCCTGGCGTGACACTACAAATAATTTCAGATTTGGGCCCAAATAACAAGCTTTTCCAGCCAGATCTATCCCTATCAGAATTCAGTTACGCACACCAAGTTGTTTGAAGCCCCTTTTGCCTGAAACAGATTAAACCAACAGCATCACAATCAATAGCAAAAAGCACGCTGGCCTGCAAATATTTTGACGCTACAATGGTGGCCGCTGTTGCTGGTTTAATCTATTTCACGGAGAAGGGGTTTCAATAATAATACTGATAGTGATAGATTTGGCAGGAAAAGCTTGTCTTTTGAGCCCCAAATCCGAAATGGACTGTAGCGCCAAGTAAAGTTTTCCGATCAAAGAAATATCTTTATAGGAACAAGCTAAGAGTTGTCGAAAAAAAAGGAAATCTGTCCCCAAAATAACTTATTTCGTGAGATAAATATAATTTAATGGAATAGTGAACACGATTTGTATAATTAAAATAGTCAAATATAACTATAATAACTATTTTTCTCCGAGTGAAATGAAAATGCAAATAGATATAATGATGAAATTATAAAAAAAGATTGTTCGTACAGATACTTACTTTTATGTTGCCCAAAATGCTTGTTTTACAGTATTTATATCTTCTTAGCTTTGATTAAAAAGATTAGTAACCACGGAAATAACTCTAAAAACTTGGAAAACACTTTTTAAAACAATTCTTACGCGTTTAATATTTCTTCGCACTAAAATGAACTGCACGCCATGAATTTACGAACCAAATGATGTAAAACAACACTTTGTAACGGAATCTGAAAATGAATTTACCTTAGGACTAAGGCAATTTCTTAAAATCTAACACAAAATCATCTTAGGCTTTAGATAAAAATCAAGAAATTACCTAATGACTAAGGCAATTCTAAAGATCTAACACAAAATCACCTTAGATCTAAGGTGATTTTATAGCGTCATCTAGATATTAGCTTAGGCGCTAGGTAAAATTTGCTTAGGCCCAGGTATAATTAGCTTAGGCCCTAAGTAAAATTAGCTTAGGTATAAGTAAACAGAGAATAGTATTGGCGGATAAACCACACATAAGCGTATCCTTAGGGGGCATTTTGGGCATAAAGTGAAGCAAGGTAAAGGCAAGTGAAACAGAGTAATAAATTCATCTTTCTGCTATTTTCGCCATTTTGTATTTGGAAAAAGTTAGACAACAGCGTCGAATAGCAAACTTAAAATGTGAATTACTTTCAATAAATAGATACATGCATTTAATTGCTTAAGATAAATTAACAATAGGACCTAAGTAAATTTATCTTAAACCCTAGTCAAAATTAGCTTAGTCCTAGGTAATGTTGGCTTAGGCCTAGGTAAAATTAGCTTAGGCCTAGGTAAAATTAGCTAAGTCTTAAGGTAACCAACAAAATTTGGCGGCAGAAGTATTAAAGTCCTAGGTAAAATTAGCTTAGGTATAAGTAAAAAGAGAATAATGTTGGCGGGAAAATCACACATGAGCGTATCCTTAAGGGCATTTGGGGCAATAATTGTAGGAAATATATATAATCATTTTAGATTTTGAATGCATAAATACCTTCTCTCTAAAAGTAAATTTTTTAAGTTTTGTTTTTTAATTTTTTTTTTGGTATAAAGATACTTAAGTCTTAAATAAAATGAATAAGAAATATATGTAGTTGATTTAGTTTGAAAGTATAGGTATGACTAAAACAGATAAATAAAATTGATGTGCTTGTGTCTTATACCAAGACACAGATTTTAACTATAGAAATATTTAAAACTATATATCTGTGGCCTCAAGGCAGACCCCTTAACTCTGTTTTTATCTTTTTCAGGAGAGCAGTTTAAAGTTTTTAAAAATGTTTGAAATTACAAATTGCTCTAGAAAATTATTGAAATGTCTGACCGTACTAAAAATGGTATGCAATTAAAGTTTCTTAATCACCCTTTTGATTTGTATCCAAAAAATTAGGCGTTTGCAATTAAAAGAGTGGTAAAAAAAGAAACACTTTAGTTGTTTTGGGTTGAGAGAATTGGTATTTCAAAAAATCTTAAATCGTGTTTAGCTGTTTTTTCTGGCAGTGAATTGAAATTTTAGTTGACCGAACCGCTTGAATAACTGCTTAAATTAAATTTAGTTGTTTTTCCTCAAATATAAATAAAGAATATACAAAAATATCCTTGAGAAAGAAAAACTAATTCAACTTTAGTGGTTTTCCGCTAAAACAAAAGTTAAAGTAAATCCATATTCTTTTCGGGGAAAAACAACTAAAATGTTAGTTCCTAAAGAAAAATGAAAAAAAAATAAATTTAAAGTCACAATTTAAAGACACAAAGTTAAAAAAATTTACAAAATATATTCGGACACACTGGCGCAAAATTTTAAACATTTAAAACCTAATCTAAATCAATTTTAGAATGGGCGTCGACTCTTATTATATAAAACGAGAAAAGACTTTTGTTATTATATGACATAAACTATACTTTAACGTTAAAGGCCTCGTCTAACTTTAACAGCAGCAAATACCTAGTTTATCTTTTAAAAGTACGTATACTTTATCCATATAGAAAATGTTCATTTCATGCCAAAGCAAATCGAAGTAAAAATGTTTACTGATGTTTTATTATTTTTTTAAAGAAGTGCTTGGTGTAAATAGACTGAATCACTGAATATTAGAAATTCGAAATTTTGTTTACAAAAGTGCACTACGATCCTTAATTTTGTAATATTGGGGATGGACAAACAAATCTGTACATACAAATGTACCTATGTTATGCATGCATGCGGAGACGAGTACAGCCAAATGAATTTGCACCTTACAAAAACAAAATCGAGTTGCTGTGCATTAGCTATATATTAATCATTTCCATCTAAAATAATGTAAATAACTTATAAGTAATCAAAATCTGTACCGAGTTAGCATATAAAATGTACTTTTTCCGGCGAGAAAGTATTTGGTTTCAATTTGTCTGTTCTTTTTATTTATTTTTTTTTTGTGTAGTCGTGTTTGAGCTATGTATCTGTCAAATTAAGGGTCGTTCAACGTAAATTCGCTTACGTTCTGTTGTAAAACCCACATTAGTTAGAAGAGTTGTCTACATGTTTAAAGTTATGAAAAAGTTAGACGAAGTCTCTAAGCTAAACGACTGCGTTAAGTAGAGCCGGCTTTATTGCTTAAACGAGCACTGCTTTTTTGCGCCACTGAATCTGAGGCTAGGACCGCACTTGCGATTTTTCGTAGAGGCGATTAAAAAGTCGTAGTCGCTACAAATTATTGTCATGCACGCATTTCTGATTTTTTTGCGCGCGTTTATTTAATCGCAAAAAATAAAACACACTACTTTTTATGTGAGTGTACGCATTTGCGACAAATAAGTAGCGACAGAAATATCGATTGAAAAAATGGAACTTGTTTCATTTTTATAATCGCTACGATTTTTAAGTCGCATGTGCGTGCATTTGCATTTAACGCAATGTGTCTCATTTTTTGCGACTAAGAAATCGTGGATTAAAAATCCCAAGTGCGTGCATGTCCCTTTCTTTTTGAGACTACGATTTTTAAGTCGTAGTAATTTAAATCGCAAGTGTGAGCATATCCATTTGAGTACATTTGTTTCATTTAAGCTTACTAAGCTTACGATTAAAAATATTTTTATTTCAGTTTAAACTTTGTTTTATTGGTGACTTTTTTTTAGTACAAAATTCCAGAGTGTTATCTCAAATCCCTGCGACAAAAAAAGCAAGAAAATATTAAGGAAAATGAATTTCGTTCACTGAATTTTCATCTCATGTCGGAAATATGACATTAAACTATCGTAAACTTTCTTTCTTTGTCTATCTATCTTTTTTTCGTTTGATCTAGAAAAAACTGGCATAATTATCCTTGGTCTATTCTTTGGAGCTCACATGAAATTATCCTTTTATATAATTTCATGTAAAAAGCAGAACATAAGCGTTTATGTTCAACTTAAACATTTATGTATCGTATTAGCATTATGTATATTATTAGCAAATTATAGTTAGATTTTTATTTCTGAACTAGCGGACCTGGCAAACTAGTCTCGCTCCAATTTGAAACCTTCAGTTAATTTCAGAGTTTAACATTATTTTTTCAACTTTTAACGTGATTTACGAATGGAATCGAAATCAGTAGAGAACAATATAAAATTTTTTAAGCTTCACAACGAACTTTCCCCCTTTATATTGACCAAAACCATCAAATCATATGTGATAAAAAGCAAAATTTCGTAATCAATCGCACCAAAAATTCTCGACATTTCCGTACGGTTTTCCCAACATTTTCTTTCACAGGAACGATCCATGGACTAAACTATATTTTGCCTAAAAATTTGATAAAAATCCATTTTTCTATACATACGAGTATATAAATAATAAATAAATAAATAAATAAATAAATAAATTAATTTTTGCATAAAAATTTCATAAGATCTAGGTAAAATTAGCTAAGGCCCTAGGTTAAATTAGCTTAGGTCCTTGGTAAAATTAGCATAGGCCTAAGGTAGAGAAATCAAAATTTGCGGGAAAATTAAGTTAGTTCAAGCGAAAATTAGCTTAGATTCTAGGTAAATTTAGCCTAGACTCAAGGTAAATTTGGCTTAGATCCTAGGTAAACTTAGCTTAGGCGCTAGGTAAAACTAGCTTAGGCCCTTGGTAAATCCAGCTTAGATCCTAGGTAAATTTGGCCTAAACTCTAGGTAAATTTAGCTTAGATCCTAGGTAAAATTAGCTACTAAGGCCCTAGGTAAAATTAACTTAGGTCCTTGGTAAAATTAACTTAGGTCCTAGGTAAAATTAGCATAGGCCTAAGGTAAAGAAATCAAAATTTGCGGGAAAATTAAGTTAGTTCAAGCGAAAATTAGCTTAGATTCTAGGTAAATTTAGCCTAGACTCAAGGTAAATTTGGCTTAGATCCTAGGTAAACTTAGCTTAGGCGCTAGGTAAAATTAGCTTAGGCCCTTGGTAAATCCAGCTTAGATCCTAGGTAAATTTGGCCTAAACTCTAGGTAAATTTAGCTTAGATCCTAGGTAAAATTAGCTACTAAGGCCCTAGGTAAAATTAACTTAGGTCCTAGGTAAAATTAGCATAGGCCTAACGTAAAGAAATCAAAATTTGCGGGAAAATTAAGTTAGTTCAAGCTAAAATTAGCTTAGATTCTAGGTAAATTTAGCCTAGACTCTAGGTAAATTTGGCTTAGATCCTAGGTAAACTTAGCTTAGGCGCTAGGTAAAACTAGCTTAGGCCCTTGGTAAATCCAGCTTAGATCCTAGGTAAATTTGGCCTAAACTCTAGGTAAATTAAGCTTAGATCCTAGGTAAAATTAGCTACTAAGGCCCTAGGTAAAATTAGCTTAGGTCCTTGGTAAAATTAACTTAGGTCCTAGGTAAAATTAGCATAGGCCTAAGGTAAAGAAATCAAAATTTGCGGGAAAATTAAGTTAGTTCAAGCAAAAATTAGCTTAGATTCTAGGTAAATTTAGCCTAGACTCAAGGTAAATTTGGCTTAGATCCTAGGTAAACTTAGCTTAGGCGCTAGGTAAAATTAGCTTAGGCCCTTGGTAAATCCAGCTTAGATCCTAGGTAAATTTGGCCTAAACTCTAGGTAAATTTAGCTTAGATCCTAGGTAAAATTAGCTACTAAGGCCCTAGGTAAAATTAACTTAGGTCCTAGGTAAAATTAGCATAGGCCTAACGTAAAGAAATCAAAATTTGCGGGAAAATTAAGTTAGTTCAAGCTAAAATTAGCTTAGATTCTAGGTAAATTTAGCCTAGACTCTAGGTAAATTTGGCTTAGATCCTAGGTAAACTTAGCTTAGGCGCTAGGTAAAACTAGCTTAGGCCCTTGGTAAATCCAGCTTAGATCCTAGGTAAATTTGGCCTAAACTCTAGGTAAATTAAGCTTAGATCCTAGGTAAAATTAGCTACTAAGGCCCTAGGTAAAATTAGCTTAGGTCCTTGGTAAAATTAACTTAGGTCCTAGGTAAAATTAGCATAGGCCTAAGGTAAAGAAATCAAAATTTGCGGGAAAATTAAGTTAGTTCAAGCAAAAATTAGCTTAGATTCTAGGTAAATTTAGCCTAGACTCAAGGTAAATTTGGCTTAGATCCTAGGTAAACTTAGCTTAGGCGCTAGGTAAAATTAGCTTAGGCCCTTGGTAAATCCAGCTTAGATCCTAGGTAAATTTGGCCTAAACTCTAGGTAAATTTAGCTTAGATCCTAGGTAAAATTAGCTACTAAGGCCCTAGGTAAAATTAACTTAGGTCCTAGGTAAAATTAGCATAGGCCTAACGTAAAGAAATCAAAATTTGCGGGAAAATTAAGTTAGTTCAAGCGAAAATTAGCTTAGATTCTAGGTAAATTTAGCCTAGACTCTAGGTAAATTTGGCTTAGATCCTAGGTAAACTTAGCTTAGGCGCTAGGTAAAACTAGCTTAGGCCCTTGGTAAATCCAGCTTAGATCCTAGGTAAATTTGGCCTAAACTCTAGGTAAATTAAGCTTAGATCCTAGGTAAAATTAGCTACTAAGGCCCTAGGTAAAATTAGCTTAGGTCCTTGGTAAAATTAACTTAGGTCCTAGGTAAAATTAGCATAGGCCTAAGGTAAAGAAATCAAAATTTGCGGGAAAATTAAGTTAGTTCAAGCGAAAATTAGCTTAGATTCTAGGTAAATTTAGCCTAGACTCAAGGTAAATTTGGCTTAGATCCTAGGTAAACTTAGCTTAGGCGCTAGGTAAAATTAGCTTAGGCCCTTGGTAAATCCAGCTTAGATCCTAGGTAAATTTGGCCTAAACTCTAGGTAAATTTAGCTTAGATCCTAGGTAAAATTAGCTACTAAGGCCCTAGGTAAAATTAACTTAGGTCCTAGGTAAAATTAGCATAGGCCTAACGTAAAGAAATCAAAATTTGCGGGAAAATTAAGTTAGTTCAAGCGAAAATTAGCTTAGATTCTAGGTAAATTTAGCCTAGACTCTAGGTAAATTTGGCTTAGATCCTAGGTAAACTAAGCTTAGGCGCTAGGTAAAATTAGCTTAGGCCCTAGGTAAAAGTTTAACATGAATTACCTTAGTCCTAGGCAAAGTTATGCTTGAAAAAAAAAATTGAGTTGAAAAATTCCCCAAAGAAAATTAACTTAGAGTATAGGTAAAATTACCTTAGTCCTAGGTAAAATTATCTAAGTCCTAGGTAAAAGTCTAACATAAATTGCCTTAGTCCTATGCAAATTTATGCTTGAAAAAAAAAAAAGAGTTGAAAGATTCCCCAAAGAAAATTAGCTTAGAGCCTAGGTAAAACTACCTTAGTCCCAGGTAAACTTATCTAAGTCCTAAGTAAAAGTTTAACATAAATTGCCTTAGTCCTAGGCAAAGTTATGCTAGAAAAAATTTTGCACAGAAATTACCTTAGTTCTAGTCAAATTACCTTAGTTCTAGGCAAAATTTTTAACATTATTTGCCTTATTCCTAAGCAAAGTTATGCTAGGAAACTAACATCCATACAAAAAAATTTAACCTATTTTTTTAAGGCACGGTAGCCTATTCTAGGTTAATTTACCTTAGGATTTTCGAGCATAAATTGCCTTAGATCTAAGGCAAGTTATGCTCGAAAAATAACATCCATACAAAAAAGTTTGCCTAAGGCGTTTAAGGCAATTTTACACCGATTTTTTCTCTGGGTGTTGGGAGTATGTTCTAGCTCATCTGCAAAATATTGTCGTAAGAAAGTATGTATGATGAATGGAACCTCACTATTGTTTGCACGATTCTCAAAAAATTAGACCCTTTGAACTACGCCAACTGCGGAGGTATCAGTTTCCTGAATATCGCATACTAGATCCTTTCTGCTGTGTTATCTGAACGTCTGAAGGCTTTCGTTAACAACCTGATAGGTCCATATCAGTGCGACTTGGGCAAGGAAAGTCCACCATCCACCAAATAATCACATTACAACAGATCCTGGAAATTACCCAGGTACTTCAAATCTACATGTACCACCTTTTCAAAGATTTCAAAGCATATCCCTATAGATGCTACCATACCATCTATGATCTATATATAAACGAACTATATAGAGCAATGTCTAGTTTTGGAATCCCTGGTAATCTTGTCTGTTTGTGCTGAATGACGATGAAGAAGGCACTGTGCTGCATTAGGGTTTGAGAAGATTTCGCTGATGCATTTGATGTCAAGAAGTTATCGACAAGGCGAGGCTCTGTCTTGCGACTTTCTATACATCTTTCTGGAAAGGATGAAACACAACTCCCACGCCAACACTAGAGACACAATCTTTTGGAAGTCCGTTCAATAACTCGGATATTCCGACGACATTGACAAAGTTAGAAGGATAAAGCGTAGATAATATTAATATCTATCAGTTGCGCGTTTGTGATTAAGAAAAGGAGATGGACTTAGCGATCAATTAAGGCAAGGCCAAGTACAAAGGACACCCAACTCCGATGTCTTGGACCGAATGTCACCATAGACAGTTTTAACTTTAAGATAGTTGAGAACTTTGTCTACCTATCTAGATATGTATGTGCCACTATTAATTCTGAAAATAACACCAGCGCTCGCCAATCTCTGCTTGTTTGGACTGAGAAGGCCTCTATTAAGTAAGTAAAGAGTCCCTTTATAAGACTCTTATAATCCCGGTCTTTGTACATAGTGCAGGCACATAAACATTGTTAAAAGTGGATGAGAACGCTTTAGGATGTTTCTACAGAAAAATTCTTCGGCTACTTTTGTCTGGCTGGAGAAGCTCGTTGGTTAAGGCCCTTGTATGTATATGTTGCAAAAAATAACGTAGTTAACTGGATAAACTTGTTTTTTGAATGTTAGTTTAAATGAAAAAGGTATTTTAATATTGCGAAGCAATAATCCATATTGGGAAGCCAATAAGCTAGTGATGTGCTAGAGAAGTTAAAGTTTCTCTTAAGAGAGAAGGATTAAGTGATCAATGCAGTCGAATTCCTTAGACAAATATAAGAGCACAATGACACCAAATTTGCTAGAATCAAGTGCAAATTTGATATCTGACGTAACTTTTATTGCTGCAGATTCACAATTGTGTTCTTTTAGATAGTTTTCAATTTGATCATGCATTATTTTTAAGGGATAGAAGGGTTTGATTGTTAAGGAACTGGTATAATACTTGCACTTTCCCACGTATAAAGAAATTCACCGCTATGCTAAAGTTGAAAATATGAATTAAATAATTACTTACAATGGGAAGTATGAGCTTTAAGAACTTTAGCAATACATATTTCATCAGGACCTATCGCATTCGATTTTGCCGATTTCAAAGCTCGTAAGCATTGATGCAATCAAATGAAAAAGAATTATCACACTCAGGCATGATAAAACATTCTGGGGGAATACGAGTCTTTGAACTTGACAGAACATTAGACATCACTTCCGGACTAAAAAGGCATTTACTTTGTCTTCTTTTACTCCAAGTTTTGTCAGGTTACTCCAAAGTTCTTAAGAGTTGAGAGACGGGTCAAGTTTCTGTAGAAGGTATGCGCGCTTTTAGTTGCGGATACTAGAATTTACTCTGTTACGAGAAAATAAAAACTGTCATTTATTGAACTCAGAAGGATAACACTTATATTTCCGGAAGAAACGCTCCCTTTCCCTTATCAGATACTTGATGTTGTTGTTAAACCAATGACATCTATTAACCTTTAAATCCCTCGTGACTATCAGGACATAGTTATTATATAGCCGAGTTAGAAGGTTGTTAAATAATATAATTTTAACATTCACATTCTGAGAAAAGTAAATTTCATCCCACTCGAAGCTAGTGAAATTCACCCTTAAATTTGCATAGTTTAAGTCACGGTACGACCTAAAGCTCAAAGTTCGAGTGGTATTTCTTATATCAACGTAAAACTGAAAAGAGCAAAAAATGAAATCATGTATAAAGTCGGAAGTTGGTCTTATTTGATCATTTCCCAAAATTCTGTATCTAGAGCTGGTCAAAAACATCTCTAATAAAAAGGGGTTTACTTAACAAGTTGGTCACCGATTATAAAAAAAGACAGACCGAAAATATCACAGAAATGATGTAATAAACGCATAGAATTGTTAATCAAAAAGTTTACATTAAAGTCACCTCCAATCAAAATATCATTGTACTTCGGACTCAAATTCATCAAAGTTTTACCAATTCACACAGGTTTTTTCCTCTTTCAACACATTGGGGTGACTATTAATAGTTACATGTGCATTTTTCAATAGAATTCCTAACTTCACCCAAATAAAATCAGTATTGGTTTTAGTAGATTTAATAACTGTAGAAGCTGAAAGTAGTTGTTCACGAATAAACATAAAAGGAACCCTCATCACTGTGTCTTGTTTTCTACTGAACCAATTCGAGGAATTCAGCAAATAAATACATATCAGACCAAAAACATAAATGTTAAAAAAAGAGCCATGTTCTTCTATACGAAAACCTTTGTCTAACAAGTCAGCCGTGAAAAGTACTGAGAACTAAAAGTACGCCAAGTTCTTACTTCATGAAGGTTTAATACCGAATATTTAAAGTAGAATAATATTGAAACAGCTACAATGTAATAGAGAAATTTTATTATTTAAAGATTACTGACTAAAATTTGATGGGCTTACTTGGCAAGTTTTTTTTATGCCCAATTCGAAAGGTTTTAAAAACTTGACCAGTAAGCCCACCAAATTGTAGTCAATAATCATTAAATAATAAAATTTCTCTATTACATTGTAGCTGTTTCAATATTATTCTACTTTAAATATTCGGTATTAAACCTTCATGAAGTAAGAACTTGGCGTACTTTTAGATCTCAGTACTTTTCACGGCTGACTTATTACACAAAGGTTTTTGTATAGAGGAACTTGGACCTTTTTTAACATTTATGTTTTTTGATCTGATCTCACTCTTTTTTGCAAAGATTTTAATATTTTTCCATGTCAAAATCTCGGAAGATATACGGAAAGAAAGAAGAGTGGACTCTACCTACTAAAATCAACTTAGTTTATAGCTTCCGATTTCTGTTGGTATATTTTCTTTTTGTTATTGCTTGTTTTGACTTTCTTGTCCTGGCAAGGTACCTAACACTAACATACCTACCTTAATTATAAATACTAGTACCTGCATCCGCTAAAAGTTATAAAAAAGCAATAATTATTGAGGATGCGATGATGTTTTTGTTGCAATTTTAACTCCTTTTTTTAAATGAAGGTAGCCCACCAATTAATAGCCTAATTAGTGGTTTGATTAAAGTTCACATCACAGTTAAGATTTTTTTCATGTAAGCTCATAATTTTTTCAGGTATGAAAATGTTTTCTTTTTTATTCTTGTTAAAATAACATAGAGTACTAAATTCTAGTTCTAAGAAAAGTCATGAATTTTCAAAATGCATGTACGAGTATAGTTTCAAAATGACAATAAGAAGACACTTCAAATGAAAAATCTTAGATTTTCTATTTTTCGCTTTAACTGTACATTAAGCTTTACCACTCTACCAAATTTCATCATTCTACGGCAGTCGGAAGTGCTCTATATAAATTAAACATTTTCTCAGAAAGTGAGCGGATACCACGCCCTCTTAATGGAAAACCTTAAATTTTTATATTTTTTTTCCTGCACTTTACTAAATTTCATCGTTTTACAGCTGTCGAAAGTGCTTCATTCAACCAACACCAATTCGGAGAAAGTGGGCGGATACCACGCCCCTGAATGGAAAACCTCAGTGTTTATTTTTGGTCCTTTATATTTAATTCAAGCCCTACCGGTTCACCAAATTTCATCGGCTTACAGCAGTCGGAAGTGCTCCATTCAACCAACACCAATTCGGAGAAAGTGGGCGGATACCACGCCCCTGAATGGAAAACCTCAGTGTTTATTTTTGGTCCTTTATATTTAATTCAAGCCCTACCGGTTCACCAAATTTCATCGGCTTACAGCAGTCGGAAGTGCTCCATTCAACCAACACCAATTCGGAGAAAGTGGGCGGATACCACGCCCCCTGAATGGAAAATTTCAAATTTGTTTCCTCTGCTTGCATGACAATACCTACCGTTGTGCAAAATTACAAGATTCTACGATGTCGGGAAGTGCTCCATAATTTTGATGATCTGTCAGTCAGTCAGTAAGTCAGTCAATCAGTGAGTCAGTCAGTTACGGCTTTTGTGATTTTTGAGGCCTTATATCTCAGGAACCGCTTATGCTAGAAAATTGAAATTTGGTGAGGCGCCTGTGCCTGACTAGCTTAGCAAATATTCGGAATTTTAAGTTTCTGATTTCATTGGTACTGAAGATAGGGAGGGGTCAAAAATCGTCTGAGTTTGTTCCTGTAAGAAAAGTGTAGTGCCAGAACTTGGCGACTACCGTGCCCTTTGATCCACCCTTAAAACAATCCTGTAGTGTTCATAGAAATTTGACAATTTTCTAAATAGTGAAATATCCATACGAAATGTTTATTTTAAAGGGTGGTCCAACGAAAACACACGATGTTAATTGTAAATAAAACAAAAAGTTTTCAAAGACTTATATTAATATTTTTTATTGTGATAGAAGGATCTATGACAATTATGTGTAAAACAAAATATCGGCCAAATGCTCTCCACGGCTTCGGTGGGCATATCTTTATCCAATGATCCATATTTTCAATGTATCTGAGACATAATTGAGGTTCAATGTCGTTAATGTACCGAATTATCTCATCCTTTAGCTCTTGAATTGTTCTTGATTTATCGACGTACACTTTTTTTTTAAATATCCCCAAAGAAAGAAGTCTTAAGTAGACTACACACTATCATTTCTTAAATGACATTCCAAAACTGTCATTTCTGAACATTTCATTTGATGCTACACACTGTCATTTCAATGAAGTCATTTTTTCAATCATTTTTGAAATTTTATTCATTCACCGCACTATAAACTTTATTCGAAAAAAACTGACAACAAACAAACGCATGCAAATATTTATTTAAGCCAAAAAAACGACAGCGAGCACGACAAAGAGCAGACAAAAATGACGCACACTGATATGTTTCCCACACACTGTCATTTCATTTCATCATTTCAGTCATACCCACGAAAAATTTTGATCTTCATCATTTCCATCATCATTTATTCATCATTTATCATTTACAATCACACACTATCACTTTTTCCATCATTTCAGCAGAAATGACGTAAAAAAATGACAGTGTGTAGCCTACTTAACGGTGTCAAATCACATGATCGTGGCAGCCAATTAACATCGCCACGACGACGCGACGTGAATTTCTCGCGCAAAAGAGCCATTGTTTCGTTGGCTGTGTGGCAAGTGGTACCGCATCCTGTTGGAAGGACCTACCGTCCATGTCCATATCCTCAATTTCTGGCCACAAGAAGTCCGTTATCATCTCGCGATAGCGAACACCATTCACGGTAACTGCTTGGCCGACCACATTTTCGAAGAAGTACGGCCCGATGACGCCGCCAGCCCATTCCTCACCAAAACAGTCACTCTTTGTGGATGCATCGGCTTTTCAACAATCACTCGTGGATTCTCATTTTCCCAAATGCAGCAATTCTGCTTGTTAAGGAATCCACTGAGATGAAAGTGTGCCTCGTCGCTGAAGATCATTTTCTTTGTAAAGTCCTCATTCACTACTGTCTGTTCAACCAACCATTCGGCATATTGACGACGACGCTTGAAATGGTCAGTAGGCTCCAGCTCTTGAGTCAATTGAACCTTGAAAGCACGTAAATTTAAATCTTTATTCAAAATTCGCATCAGTGATGTTCGTGAGATGTTCAATTGTTGGGCATAACGCCCATGTTCGTAAAAGGCTTCAACAATCTTAATGCGCTGCTCGATTGTGTACCTCTCCATGGTTGAATTTGTCAAACACTGAAACGAAGAAATGTCAAATTAAGTTGAGCAAAAACCTTGACGTTAAGGTGTGACTCACAATTTACATCGTGCATTATGGTTGGACCATCTTTTATCTACGGTTTAGACCTGCTGCAGCTCCACCTACAAGAACTCACAAATTAATAGTATCACTGGTCGACATCAAAATAAGAGCAAAAAAATCTTTATGTGGAATTGATACATATATACATATTATGTATGTGGTGATTTTGTAGTGGCCTTACATCGCAGAAAGATGACTCCCTTAATAAAAACGGCTTACCTTCATTATTTTGGATTTGAAATAGACGAAAGAGAAAAAAGCTGGGTCCCAAATATATTTTGCAAGACATGTGGAATAGCTCTGACAGGTTGGTTGAAAGGAACTAAAAAATCATTACGATTTAATAAGCCTATGATCTGGAGGGAACAACAAAACCATATATAGATGACTGCTATTTTTGCCATGACAGATGTCAAAGGATTTTCTAGAAAAAATAAATATAAAATAAAATATTCTTGATCTAGTCCGCGATTTGGAACTTTCGAAATCTAAGACCCAAGTTTTAAAAAAAATACCAATATTTCATTTTTCAGGAAGAGACATTCTCAGTTCTCTGAATTGTTTTCCAAAGATCATTATTTAGTTTATTGCATTGACCCTCTAAAACTTCTTCAAGAACTAAAGCTGCCTGAAGATCCTACGGCTTGGAGACTCTTCATTGACTCATCCAAACTGAGTCTGAAAGCAGTATTGCTACATAATGGAAACCAATATCCGCCAGTACCATTGGCTCATGCAGTGAATATGAAAGAGACTTACGAAAACATAAAGTTACTGCTCAATAGAATTCAGTACGATCGCTATTTTTGGAATTTATGTGCCGATTTAAAAGTAGTGGCCAAAAAAATATTTTTGCCGCCACTTCATATCAAATTAGGCTTAATAAAAAACTTGGTCAAAGCTATGGACAGAGATGGAGAGGCATTTAAATATCTGAAAGGTAAATTTCCACGCATTAGTGAGGCCAAATTGAAGGAAGGCATATTTGTTGGTCGCCAAATAAGAGAAATCTTTAAAGACGAATTGTTTAAATCTAAGTTGGTCGATAAAGAAAAAAGAGCATGGACAGCTTTTGAAAATGTATGTCACAATTTTCTTGGAAATATAAGGGCTGCAAACTACAAAGAACTGGTACAAGAACTTCCATTTTCATATCAAGAACTCGGATGCAACATTTTTTTTTTTATAATCTAAATCTACCCGCGCTCAAGGGATTATGATTACCCTTTAAATGTTTCAACACAGCGCGGGCGTGAAGTTAATGAAGAGAAAGAAGGATAGGAAAGATGCGTGGCACGATGTTCTGAGACTGTTGGTGGTTGTCTCAGATATTTTTATCTCCAGGGATGGCGGCTGAGCTAAAGCGGAGAAATGCCGTGTCTTATTTCTATGTCGTTTATAATTCACATTATTTTATTCGTGTTCATCCTTGTTGGGCATACTAGTTTAACTCAATTACTTATTGTTAGTGTTATGCCTGAACAACATGTAATGAGTAAACCAGCAACCCATTGATGACAATTTTTAGATTGTTTTAATGGAATTAAAACGACATAGACGACGCACAGTGCGGTATCGAAAACCTGGCCAAAAATATTTGGGCACATTTTTCATATCAAATAGGTACCAAATGACTAAAAAGTTATTTGGGAGGATAAATTTTCATTTCTTAGGTACAGTAAAACCCACTTAAATGCCCATCCCGATTAGCCGAAAGAAAAAAAATTATTAAAAATCAAAAAAAGCACGTACAACACTGCGCTATAATTTAATAATATTTTATTCTTTGTTTTGTTTTTTGATTCAAGTTGTTTAATTAAATAGTTTTTGAGAAATTAAGTTTTAAAGTTGAAATTTAGAAAAAAAAATTTTTTTCGGTTTTTAATTTATTTTTTTAAAAAAATTTGTTTATCAAGGACATTTTTCTATCAATATTCAATGACCTGATATATTTTTAGTCAAATACTAAAAACCTCATTCCGATAAATGTCATAGTTTATAAGAAATTAGAAAAAAACTGAAAGATACTTTTTCCTAGAAAATCCTTTTTTTCCTTTTTTATGAGTGAAATTTTCTTAATCAGGGTGTTCAAATTTCATTCCAAAATTGTATGTCCCAGTATGCAGGTAACCAAGTCTAAAATACCTGCGACCCTCTTAATCCAAAATACGAAGAATTCGAGATGTGGATTAAGTAGTTTTATATTTTATGAGTACAGGTCAATTATTGAATAAACAGATTAATCCTTTTTTGTTTTTCCTTCCGCAACTTTTGTTTTATAGCAAGTAATAAAAAATGACCAGGATTAATTTAATTTTTTAGTTTTATTTTATTACTTATTCTTCATCTTTCATCACAACCACCATCACTTTTGCGACATCAATATTTCCCGCTGCTCGTTGACTCATCTGTGCTGCGTATGTCAGTTCATCAAAGGACACACTCTTTCGAAGTTCCTCTGTTTTTCGACGTTTTGTTCGGTCACTTGATTCCCCGAACTCTTTGCTTGGGCGACCTTTAGACCTTCCGGGAAGTATGCCAACAGATAGTGTTACTTCTTCGCTAAGCCACTCTTCATTCATATCCAAGAAACGCTTTTCTGTGCAGTTGCAGAGTTGCCATCTCCGTTTATAGTTCGCTTTGAACGCCTTGATAATTTTTGTAAGTTCATCTATTTTCTCTGGGGGACAGTTTGTGATATCCATACATTTCTTATCCAAATCTTTAAGTTTACCGTCAAGGAGTCTTTGTGAGCTTCCTCTTACCAACTCATGGAGCTGTTTCCTGGTCAGAAACAAGGTGGAATTAGAGTCATCTGGAATATATGGTCACTTGAAAGGAGTTTTTTTCAAATGCTTTGTTTTTTCTTAGGTGAAAACTTGTGAATGGTTCTGAAATGCAGGATTGTTCTACATATCCAGAAGTTAAATAATATATATGACAAACTTTGTTGCGGGGTGTTGCCAATATTCAAAAACACTAATGTTTGGTAAAAACAACGGAAAAAGTGCAAATTTTGTAAGTAAGTACATTCTTTAACTCATCGATATGAAGAACTTAAGTTGAATATATAAAAATGTCTTTGCTTAAAATATTGTACATACCTTGATTTACGATATCCATATCAAATTTTTTCACAAAAATCACTTTTAAGATTAAAAAAAAACACACAGAAATACACTTTTTTTTAAAAAAATCGCAAACAAACTCGTGCTTATTTAACAAATGCAAGTTGCAACTGATGGTGTCGCGATCGGGGGTGACGAATTTATAGATCGACTTCACTAAACAGTAGCCTTGCTATATACCTGTTATGGGACACATGCTTAATCCTGAGAGTGAAAGTTGACAAAATTGATTTATGGCCACGTTTCAGGTCAAAATACCACACTGTGCGACGACGGCAGGGATCGAACCTGTGATCATGAGGTTGACAGGCGAGCACACAACCATCGTGCCACGGCCACCCCCAAAACATGACTTTAAAATAAACTTCTTGGATTCGCATTTAGATTTTTTTCCAGAAAATCTTGGTGCCGTATCTGATGAGCATGGTGAGAGGTTAAGCCAAGATATTGCGCATATGGAAAAAATATATAACGGCGAATGGTCCCCAGCTATGTTAGCTGATTTCTGCTGGAGTGCTGGGAAATCAATCGTGAAACAAAACATAAAATGTATAAAAGAAATCGATCTACCATGTAGTTATATTTATTTTGTATTATATTAGTATTTGAATTCATTACAGGTTTTAATTTACATCATAAAGTCATGTCATTTGTCAGATTTTTGTACTTTTTTCATAATAAATACGTATTTAATATGTAAATATGATCATTTTATTTAAATAAGAAAAGCTCAAAAACTAGACGTGATAGAATAAATCTGTAAACAGTTTTGAATTCAGCACACTAAAATCAATTGAAATCGCATAACTTTTTGCTCCAGACTTTTTGTTTTTTTGCCGACCAGTGTATCCATCGTTTTTGAAGTCTATGAAACTATTAGAATTTCAGCAAAATAATTGTCCATTGACACGTATGGAGACTTATTTTCATCAATTTTACCTGACAAAAAAAAACGTCAAATACCTGACAAGTAAAATGGATGGAGTGTAGGGTCCTTAATGTGTTTAAATAAAAAACTACACTTATTCGTAATATATTTAACACATTTCTCATTTAATATTAAACAACTTTCTTGGTTAAAGATAACAAATGATTACATAGTTTAAATTAAACAAGTATCTAGGTTAATATTTGTTTAATCTTCCTAAGTAAACGGTTTAAATTTTATAAATCTACTATAATTTATCCAATTCTTTATTTTAATTGACTTAAGATTGTTTGAATTACACACCAATTTAATTAAAACAATCAATCAAATTTATTTAATTAATCAACTGAGTAGACTCGATTTATTTTAACTCGGTAAGTTTAACAGTCTCACTTGTTTAATTTTACACATTAATTCATTTAGGCGGTATTGATTGATGATTAATGTACAGAAGAGATGAAGCACACATCATAGATAGGTAGTCCAAAATTAACTTTTTGATAGTTATAAGGACAGGTTATATTCCACTTTTTTACATGAAACCTTTACCTAAACCGCAGAGCAATTGAAAAGAGCCCCAAGGTAATGCTTCAATTCATGTAAGCCCGAATAATTTTTATTTTTTAAATGTGTTTCATAAGTGCACAAACTTAAAGTTGAACTTTTCAAGCAAATTGTTTGCCATCTCTTCGTTGGATCCTTGAAGTCAAGCTCAACTGCATGTTCCTTTCACATGCACATAATATATCCCATTGTTAGGCAACTTAAAAAAAAAGTTTGTTTCTTCTTATAATAATCTTATGCAACTCCTTCTCTTAATAACCTCTACCCTCTAAATTCACATTCCGTCTATGTATAATGTATGTAATGCCTTTCTTTACAAAGAAATTCCATGCATATTCCAAGTATACATTACCGTTATTCGCGACATTCTACATAATTTTTGTCTGCCGTAGGTAGGTATAGCTAAGTATTTGCACATATTTAGAATATTCATGCCTTAAGGCAAAGGTCCTCAAAGACATCCATGAACTTTGTTTGTCGTGTCGGTCGAGGTCGATACAATAATTCAACACACATGCTCTCAAAAATTTGTGAAATAATTTCTTTGTGGACAAAATCTTTAGCAAACATAAACTTTATCCTGCTGCAGGGACATAATGAGAAAATGAGGAAAAAAATCCATTAGCAGAATAGTGTGTCCATGTCCACTACTTTATATAGCCAAACAATATCAAACTGGTCGCTAAATAATTACTTTAAACTCACACCCATTTATTGTGATACGAAAAGGACAAACATGGCGCGTCGCAATAATGTCCTTTGTCACCTCATGCCCTTAATGAATTCGCCAGTCCCAATTACGTTCAATCGGTGCGGACGAACTACGTAAATATATATGCGAAGTACTCGACTATAGGGAAGGCAGCATCAGTATCACAAGAGTCAGGATCTGGAGTCAGGAAGGACGGCTATCACTATTATGTGTATACACAAACAAGGGGCATCCGTCGTTGTCGTGTAAATATAAAGGATTCCTCTAAATGTGTGTCGCCATATGGTGCGAATAACCGCACAGACAAAATAGTCAAACATCGTATCTAGTATTATAGTGTTGCCGCGGCGCGGCGCGGCGAAGCGGAGAAATCTATTGTCACAGTGCAGCTATCAATTTTGGCAGTTTTTCGAAGGACAACATTTGGTCATAATTGCCCAGATGAAAAAGAGTCCTGAACAATCTATTCTTGTAGTGTTCAAGCCCAGCCATAGCAATCGCCATCGGCAGCCTCTCACTATTTTCTATAATATCTACAACAACACACAAAACTAACTACATATAGATATATTTTTCTTTTTCTCTCTTACTCTCTCCCTTTTTGTGCGATTAATGATTCATTGCGCAGCAAGGACATAAGTTTCGGCAAAAAGGACGACGCGCGAATCCTAAATTATGCTAACGCAAAAATTATAGGATTCGCCAAAAATTGGGCATGATCGATTTTATCGTTATTCCCCGAGATTATACCGTTTGCTGTATCCTAGACAAGGCTTGCCGCAATGATTTATGGTTATTGACCTGCATATAGAGGTTAAAAAGAGGTTGAATTTTACGGTGGGCAGATGATGCTGGCTGCGGCTGAGTTGCGATATGAAATGACAAAGTATTGTAATGATGCGGTTATTTAAATCTTTAATGAGTTGGGACCTTGTTCCGGGATAAATTAGTCTATTTAATGAAGAACTTTTGCAAAATTTAAGACTTTGACTTGTTTTTATTATTTTCGTTCAAATTACAAAAGAGGTTCTTAAATCAAAAACAATGTGTACGAGTACCTCTGTGCTCGTACTAATGTTCAAATATTATGTAGGTATTTTGCGGAGAGATTTGGATCCAAATCTCACTTAAAGGTGTACAAATTAAATGGAAAGAAATAACTTGGAGAATTTAAGGAGAACAATTTTTTAAACAAATGTGTAAGCACTCTCGATTCTAAACAATTTTATTTTAACTACCGCAACCGTAGAACGATCCTTCAGTACTCTTCGAAGAATAAGAACCTGTGAAAAAAGCCTGACTGGATTATGATTTATTAGCGTGCTTCGGAAATGCGTGCAAGAAAATCCTGAAATAGTGGTAAATACTTAATACATCCCATTTTAAAAATCCGTGAATGATTTAACTTAAATACAAATCAGCTACCTATAAGCGACCTGGAATGTAGCATATTTTCTTATTTTGCGATAATTCATACCTAAGTAATATGACAATAAGAGGTGCCATTGATCTCGTGATACAAAAAAAAAATTATTAACCGCGAGCAAGCGTTTTTCAGTGGGTTCAGTAATTATTGGTTTAAATTAGTGAAGTCTTTTTTAAAAACTACGCATGTTGTTAAAATTATTGTAGTCAATTCGATTAAATTAAATACTTAAAATTAACACCCAAAAAGATTTTATCAACTAACAAACTTGTTTATAATTTATTTTTGAAGTCTTAAGTTAGATTCAGACTTCTTTTATTAAATATTTAAACATTTTCTCGTTTGAATTCCACTAAATGGTTTATTGTTGAAATAAAACCAGAAGTTGGATAAAAATAATCAATCAAATTTCTTTAATCCTTATAAATAAATGGCCCTAAATTTCCATTTTTCTCTTACAGCCAACCCGTCACTCCAACTAAGCTTCCCCAAACAAATAGTTTGACTACTACAAAAGAGTCAGTTGCAATTACGTATTTGTAAATAATAAACATATTAAAATGATGATCTGGAGTAAAAGCGTTAATCTTAATTATTAGATTGGTTACTGCAACCAGTGTTGGCAACGTAAGTTACTCCGAGTAAGTTACCCATATAGTTACGCGTAACTATTTGTAATTAGTTACGTCTCATTTTTCGCGTAACTAATGTAACTTATGTAACTAATGTAACTAATATAGCTAAATTACTGGCTCGACATTTAAAAAATAAACAATAACATTTATTCAATAAAAAAAATAACAAATAATAAATAAGGAAAGATTATAAGGAATTCAGAGAATAAATGTATGTAACCCAAACACATATTATGTAGGTATTAAATTAGTTGAACTCGTCAAAGTCAAAGATAGATTAATGTCTTCCATTCTTAAAGTTCCATAAAGAAACATTAATTTTTTGAAACGTTCGAAAGACAGTCGATTCCTCAAAGGGGTGTGAATCAATGACTATTTCGAAAAAGTACGTTCTATTTCTGCGACCGATGCGGGAATTTTAAGCAATTTTACTGCAAGCTTTGAAAGATTGGGTGTATAGAAGTTGGCTGTCTTCCAAAAACAAAATTGGATTTTCAATTTTACATATACCTAAGGTTTTAAAACTCCGTCTTTGGATTTAAAAAATCGCATTCGTTGAGACCATCAGAATTCAAAATTTTTAGAAAAAAATTATTAATTTGAAAAAGATAGCTTTTCTCTAATTTATCGTTAGTGTAAAGGGGATGTAAATAATAAGATTTTAGTACATAAACATTAAGGGAATTATTAAGACGAGATTTGTAGAGATTTACAAACTGTGCTGGAACTTTTACTTCGAACCAAAACTTGACAGTGTCAGCCAATGAAGTTGTTGACTGTTGGCAATTATTTATTAATTGAAAAATTGGATCGAACAACTCAATGTCTTTTTTTTACATTCTCGATAAATTCTTCGTCACATAACAATTTGAGCACTTCTGCTTTCATTTTATTAAATTCCGCTGCGACCATTTTCATTTGAATCAAATTATTAATAAGGCATACGTAGGAATCCCTTTATGAACACCATCGAGTTTCACACGGTAGCTTTACTTTGGTTCCTTTTTTATTGATTATCGCCTGTTCAAGATCTGGTTGTTTAAATTGTTTTAAAATTGTGGTGACTTTGTCATTCAGTTTAACGTCAAGCACATCTTTTGCTAACAAATTCCCAGTATGGCTATTACAAGTTGAGTGCCATACGACATGCTTCAAATTTTTTCCCATTTTCACCATATTTCTTGTATTGTCGGAAACGACGGCATAAACATCAACGTTGAAGTCCTTTTTAGCCATATCTATAGCTTCGCAAACAATCTCTTATAAAACGCGACTTTTTGCTTCGAATTTTATTTTGATGTGAAGATTTTTCTGGAGAAATGTCAAAAACATAGATTAATTACATTAGTTACATTAGTTACGTAACTAATTCAATAAGTTACATTAGTTACATAAGTTACATTAGTTACGCGTAACTAATTAAAATTTGTAAAACTCGCGTAACTTACCAACACTGACTGCAACCGAGTGAATCGCTTAGACCAATTTATTAAGTCTTTAACGTCAACCTCAGTTATCACTGCCGGTAGATTATGTAGTTTTTCTTTGGGTTTTGAACTCACAACAATATGGAGAAGATTAGTTGCCAATGCAACACATGACATTGAAGAAACTTACTGAGAAGCACGGTTGCGAATTTTTGAATTAAAAAAAAAACCATATGTCATAAGTCTGTAGATAATTCCTGAATTAAATAAAATGCTAAACTGGATCGCACGAACTTGCTCTTATGTAAAAGTACCTACTTTGGAATTTAAGATACATTTTATAAATATAGAACATGGATTTAATGAGATAATAATGTTCAAATGCATAAAATTGCCGTCTGGTTTCCGGAAAAGTATGAATTTATGCAAATAAACCTTAAAAAATCGTTTTATTATTAAATAAATTTTTTATATAAGAAATTTCTCTAAAATTTTTCAAGAAAAAAATGTGGGATGCGAATTTTAAGTATTCAATAATATTGGTTTTAAGAAATAATTTAAAAAAATAATCGTTCATAGGTTTTGAAGATATTGATTTAAAAAATTTTTTTTTTTTTTTAAAACCCAATAAATATTTTTTCGAATATTTTTATATACAATATTATTTTAAACTTAAGGGGACTCCTGCTAAAAATTTTGGGTTAAAATTCTTAGAGCCGTTAATGAGAAAGTCGAAAATCAAAAAAAACGGGTCTATGGCAGGTACCCCTAATAACATTTCGCCTCAAAATTTTGTTTGACCAAAATGTAGTCCATGTCCATAATATCACACTTAATTTTTTTTTATCAAAATCGTTAGAGCCGTTTTCGAGATAAATAAGATTTTGCATTACGGGTGTATAGGGGGTACCCGTAGTTTTGGAGCTAAAAAAAAAATTTCAATTTTTCCTCTAGGGAATCACCGAAGACCCTTAACCACCGAGATTGAAAGAAATAGGTCCAGGGGCTTAGGCTGTAGTGAGAGGTACAGACATACAGACACACTGAAACATGTTTTTTGTGTACTAAATTTTCCTTAAAATTTTTATAAAAAAAATTGATATGCAAATTGTTATTATTTAACAAAATACATTTTTAAACGTAATTTAAAAATTTCATCGTGTGTCGGTTTTCAAGATATTGAATTTTCAAAAAAAAAATTGTATTATTTTTTTAAAAATCCAAAAACTATTTTTTCGAAAAAAATTTTAATTTATATTTTTTAAAATGCAAAGCAGCTCCTGCATAAAAATTTTGGTTAAAATCGTTAAAGCCGTTGGTGAGAAATTCGAAAATCAAAAAAACCGTTCTATGACAGGTACCCCTAATAACAATTCCCCCCAAATTTTTTTTTCTTCAAAATATAGTCCATGTCCATAATATCACACTTAATTTTTTTTATCAAAATCGTTAGAGCCATTTTCAAGATAAATAAGATTTTGCATTACGGGTGTATGGGGGGTACCCTTAGTTTTGGAGCTAAAAAAAAAATTCAATTTTTCTTCTAGGGAATCCCCGAAGACCCTTAACTACAAAGTTTGAAGAAAATACCTCCGGTAGTTTAGGCTGTATGTAGTTCGAGGTACAGACATACAGACATACAGACGTATAGACATACAGACAGACAGACGGAATTGTCGGACCCACTTTTTCGTCTTCGCTATCATCGTAATGTCAACTTTGATCAAAATTTCGAGTTCGATTTTTTTTCCAAATGCAGAACTTGCCCTATAGTACCTACATAATGTATGTACAGTAGAATCTCGAAAACATGAACGGTTCTAAAACATGAACAATTCGGAACGATGAACGCTTTTTTTCTCACCATTGCAGTGTTCCAAAAGATGAACTGGTTGAAATCTGGGTACTCGAAAAGATGAACGCTTTATTTCTTATACGATTTTTTTTTACTTTATCCCCTTTATTTCGTCCTTACATTTTTTAGTAACTGTATTAAATTTTGGTAACGGTTCTTTTGGGCGTGGTTTACTCATAGCTTGTGTAAATTCTTCAACATTGCAACAAAGTATGGAATCGTTATATCCACGATTCTTTATTATAAAAAAACATAAGGCAATCACTTCGAGAGTAAGACATCAATTTCTGGGGCGGAAAAACCCAAAACATTGCATAAATCAGAAATGCCGGAAATGGAAGCGGTGTTGTATAGATGGTTCCTAAAGCTACTTGGATAATGATGAAAACTAAGGGCAACAAATTGCACGCTATTTTCAAGGAAAAAAATTCATTTAACGCGAGTGATAAATTTTTGTTATATGTTTTATGTTTTTTTAAAAATAATAGAATTGTGATTTTGTTAGATGCAATGTTTTTATGTACAGCTTTATGTTTTTTTTAAACTAACTCTCGATGCTTGGAAAGATGAACAATTCGAAAAGATGAACAGGGCCTATTTTATATCTATTCATCTTTTCGAGATTCTACTGTACATATATCGCAAGTAAAAAATTTAATTCATAGGTTAGTTAATGACTTATGATTTAAAAAAAATTTAACTCAGAAGCTACTAAGTGACTTACGAATTAAAAAAATTCAAGTCATGAGCAGGTTAGTGACTTAAGAACTAAAAAAAAATTGAATTCACTACCTACTAAGTAACTTATGAATTAAAAAATAAAATGCACGACTGGGTCGCACGACCTTGCTCCTATGTAATAGACTAGGAATTTGAAAAACGAATGTTATTAGCGAAAACTGTTCATAAGGATAAAATTAATTTTTTGAATTCTTTTAGTAGTAAGAGACAAAAACATAATGCTATGCAAATATGAATTTACGCAAGAACAAAAATTATACATATGTCGTTGTAGTGGTTTCTTAAAAAAAAGCTTTTATGTACATACTCGTATATACAAACTTTTTAAAAGATTTTTAAGAAAAAATTTTGGTACGCCAATTTAAAGTTTTTAATATTGTTCGAATAAAAATTAGATTTACAAAACAAAAATTGAGCCGTTTCTGAGATATCGAATTTTCCAAAAAAGAAAAAAATAGATTTTTTTTTTCAAAAATTCAAAACATATTTATTTTAAAGTTTTGAAATGCAATGTATTTTAGACTTTTTAGAAGCTTCTCTATAAAAAAATTTCATCAAGATCCGTTATGTTGATAATGAGAAATTCAAAATTCGAAAAAATGGTTCTATGGTAGGTACAAGCTGTAATATGTTAATTTCAAAATTTTTTTTATTAAATTAAAGATCATAAAAATTTATTGAAAGAAAAAAAAAATTATCAAAATTCAAGGCGCCGTTTTCGAGAAAAATACGATTTTTGAAAACCATTTTTAATTTTTTTTAGCATTTGTATGGTGGGTACCTTTATTTTTTGGTAAAATTAATTTTTTTTTTCACATCTTGTAGATTATATTAAGAAACTTTTATTTATCAAGTTTAAAAAAAATCTAGTATAAGTTTTTCGGAATATTGAGTTTTGAAAAAAAAATTTGAAGTTTTTTTTAAAAATCCAAAAAATTTTTTTTTTGAAAATTTGAATACAAAAAAAATGATAAAAATTGGTTGTATCGTTTTTGATAAAATCAAAAAAAAAAAATGGTTCCATGGGGGGTACCCTCAATAACCATTTCTCGGAAAATTTTTTCAACCATTATCTAGCTTCAACTAAATGAAATTTTCTTGTATTTTTATTTTTTAAATCTGTCGAACAGTTTTTGAGAAAAAAAATATTTATAAAATTTCGAAAAAAAATCGTCTGGCAGGTACCGTTATTTTTGGTCTTACAAAAAAAAAGAGAAAAACGTGGCGATGTATACCAAGTTTAAAGAAAATCGGCCAAGCCGTTTAGGCTGTAGTCGAACCGACAGACAGACAGACAGACAGAATTGCGAGACCCACTTTTTTAGTCTTCGCTATCATCGTAATGTCAACTTTGATCAAAATCTCGAGTTACTTGCTCATGACTTAAATTTTTTTAATTCATAAGTCACTTAGTGGGTTCTGAATTAATTTTTTTTTTAATTCATAAGTCACTAAGAAGCTTATGATTTAAATTGTCTTAATTCACAAGTCAGTAACTGTTAAATATATTCAATTTGTACCTTACGATAAAACTACTGTTCATATACAAAATTGATCTCAATAACTTTATCTAAACTGTATATTATTTGTAGAATATTTTCATTTGAATATTCATTCTTCGTTTAAACTTCACTGAGCAAACATTGTTAATTATTCAATAATAAAATTATTCTTATTTGTTTTTTGTTCAAGAACTTTCTGTATTTTTCTATTAGAAAAGCGTAACTCTAACAGGTTATGGGCCCAGAAGGAACAATAAATAAGATAATTTTGAATTAAAGAATCCTTATAACAATGGCGCACGTTAATTCCATTCGAATTGAAAATTTATCAAAACAGAATTATGAAACCTGGAAGATTCAAATGGAAGCTGTAATGGTGAAAAACGATACGTGGAGATATATAACCGAAGAGATGCCAAAGGATCCAAATGTTGTAAATGAATGGATGGTGGAAGACCGAAAAGCAAAATCCGATCTCATTTTGGCAATCAATCCAACTGAATTAAGCCAAATACGAGGATGCTCGACATCGAGGGAAATTTGGTTGAAGCTTGAAACAGTCTATGCATCGAAGGGTCCTGCTCGAAAAGCAACATTGCTGAAATCGTTGACTCAAAACAAGATGGCAGATGGAGAGGACATAAGGGAGTATCTTTCCAAATTTTTCAATACAGTTGATAAATTACAAAATATGGAAGTCAATATAAATGAAGATTTATTAGCTGTAATGTTATTATATAGTCTCCCTGATTCATTCGAAAATTTCAGATGTGCTATTGAATCTCGCGACAACCTTCCTGACATCGAAACTCTTAAAATAAAAATAACAGAGGAACATGATGCAAGAATTCGAAAGTCCATAGATCTATCATCTGGAGCTATGTTTGCCAAAAACATCTCAGGCTCATCTCGAAATAAATCTAATGAAAACCCAGGTAGAAGCAAGAATATTTCCAACAAATTATCGAATCAAGCTCAAGGCTTTAAGTACAATTGCAATTTTTGTGGAAAGAAGGGACATAAGGCCGTCGATTGTTTCAAGAAAAAGGGATCTGCACTGAAGCATACAGATACTACATATTTCGCTGACCTCTCTCTTAATGAAGTTACAGAGGAAAGATGGTGCTTAGATAGTGGATGCACTTCACATCTGTGCAGAAATAGAATATTGCTCGAGAACATTCAACCGACACAATCAAGCCTTAAGTTAGCAACGAATGTATCCTCTGGTGTGACTGCAAAAGGAGACGTTAACTTATCAACTTGGAATGGCAAAGAAAACATGTTAGTGAAGCTCAAAAATACACTTCACGTTCCAGACCTGCGTACAAATCTGATCTCTATCGCAAAAATTGTGGACAAAGGCGATCAAGTACTTTTTACCAAAACGAAGGCTATGATCCAAGACGAGCACGGAAACATAAAAATAGAAGCAGATCGCTGTGGAGACTTGTTTTACCTGCGTGCCGAACATCAAGAAAGTCAGCTTGCATCAACCAAAATGGAAGATACAGAATTGTGGCACCGCAAACTAGGCCATTTGAATGCCCAAGACATGACAATTATGGCAAAGAAAGGTTTGATACCGATATTAAAAGATTCTTTGAAGACATGTGAAACTTGTATCGTAACAAAACTAACACGTGCACCTTTTCGTGATCGAATCGAACGTTCTAAAGGATTACTCGATATAGTGCATAGTGACGTATGTGGTCCGATGAGAACTGAATCAAAGGGTGGCTCCCGTTATTTTGTAACGTTTATAGATGATTATAGCCGATACTGCATGACCTATTTTATTCGCGGTAAGAATGAAGTAATTTTCAAATTTAACGAATTTAAAAACTTTGCAGAAGCACAAACTGGAAGAAAAATCAAATCGCTACAGTCGGATAATGGAACTGAATTCTGTAACTCTGGAATGGACAAACTTTTGAAAGAATCTGGAATACAGCGCCGTTTGACCACAGTCTACACCCCAGAACAAAATGGTATAGCTGAGCGGAAAAACCGAACCTTAGTCGAATCAGCCCGGTGCATGTTAAAAGAGTCAGGACTTCCACCTTCTTTCTGGGCTGAGGCTATTTCTGCTGCCAATCATCTTCGTAATCGGTGCATCACGAAAAGCCTAGAGGGGGATATACCTTTCAAGAAATGGACTGGTAGGTTACCAAAATTAGATTATCTTCATCCATTTGGAAGTAAAGTCTACATTTTGGATAAGAGACCTGGAAAGGGGAAGTTTGATGACAGGGCAATAGAAGGCATCTTCGTCGGTTATCCGGACGCACAAAAAGGATACAGAGTTTGGGTTCCATCCCAAAAGAAAATTCATGTTTCAAGGGATATCAAGTTTCTGGATAGTCTGAATAATCAAGGACATTTTGAAGATTTCATCGATGAGAGAACTGTAAACGGACGCTTCAAAATCGAAAGTCCCAAATTTGCCACTATTATTGGGTCTAGTCCCAAGAATGCCGACGATATTTTAAATGACGGAAATTCAGAAACAAAATTCAAAATTGGCGTAGAAGACAGCAATGAATCTACAAAATGTATCGACGAGAATGTTCTCCAAACGAAATCTAAATATAAACCGGGAAGACCAGCAAAACTTAAAACAGGAAAACCAGGACGTCCAAAGAAATTTCAAAAGGAAATTCAAATTACTCAGATGGACAACAAAAATGATGAACTACAGTGTGACCAAGAAGTGTCAGAATTGGAGGAGAAATTCGCAATGAGTGCCTCCGAAGTACCACTCACAAAAGCTTTATCAAGCGATGAAAAATTGGAATGGGAAGACGCTATCTACACCGAAATTCGAAGCCTGATTATGAATGACACTTGGACAATTGAAGATAAGCCTGAACATTCAAGAACAGTTGGTTGTAGAATGGTATTGCGAAACAAATGGACAGCAGACGGATCACTCGAGAAGCGGAAAGCAAGACTTGTAGCTAAAGGTTTCACACAAAAGCCCGGAATAGATTTTCAAGAAACATTTGCTCCTGTGGCCAGACTTAGCTCGTTGAGGCTTATGGTTGCTCTAGCTGCTAAGTACCAAATGAAGATCTACCAGATGGACATCACATCAGCATACTTGAACGGTAAAATTAATGAGGATATTTACATGGAAAAACCCTTGCTGTTGGAAGAAATATTAAAGAAGATGTCGGATAACGAAAACGATAAAAATTTATGTAAGAAGGCAACCGAAATGCTGTACAAAATACAAGAAGATAGCGAAAAGGTATGTAAGCTCAAAAAGTCTTTATATGGATTACGACAAGCTGGACGTCAATGGAATGTTGAAATTGACAGAACATTGAAAAAGATTGGACTAGCACCTACTGTTTCAGATCCGTGCATCTATGCCAGCCAGTGTAAGAAAGTCTTTGTACTCATCTATGTAGATGATATTTTAATTTTTTCAAGCAATAAAGCAATGGTAGATAATATAAAAATTGAAATATCGAAAGAATTTAACAGCCGAGATCTAGGAGAAGCAAATTACTGTTTGGGAATACAAATTAAAAGATTTGAAAACAAAATTCAACTGTCCCAAAGCGGGTACATCATAGATATATTGAAGAGGTTTGGAATGGAGGATTGCAAGCCTGTAGCAACTCCTATGGCATCAGACTGTAAACTCTCCCAGGGATGCGAAGAGTCCAAAGATCAATCCTGCAATGCTCCTTATCGAGAGCTTACTGGTGCTCTTATGTATCTCGCTGTAGCAACTCGTCCCGACATAGCGTATTCAGCAAGTGCTCTTAGCCAATTTAACAATTGCTATAATCAAGAACACTGGGTTGCAGCTAAGCGAGTATTACGTTACCTGAAAGGAACAACTCATTATGGACTTCAATTTAGCAAAGATGAAACAGAGGCATTGACGTGTTTTGTGGATGCAGATTGGGGAAACTGCACAATAGATCGCCGGTCCTATACAGGATCAACTTTTGTCATCAGTGGAGCAGCCATTTCCTGGGAATCCCGGAAGCAGAGAACGGTCGCATTGTCTTCAACAGAGGCCGAATATATGGCGGTCAGCGACGCAAGCAGGGAAGCAGTTTTTCTATTGAAGTTCCTGAAGGAGTTAGGTTTTGAAAACCTATGTAAAATAAAAATGTATAATGACAATCAAGGCGCGGGGAAGCTGGCCGAAAATCCTGTTTATCACGCGCGGTCCAAACATATTGATATCAAATATCACTATATACGAGAAATACTGAAGAGTTGGCCGATATCGTTGGAATATTTACCTACTGAAAAGATGGTTGCAGATATTTTTACGAAGTCTCTTCCAAGGATAAATCATGAGAGATGTTTACTCGGACTTGGACTTTATCATCTTCAGGCTACAATTTGAGAGGGGATGTTAAATATATTCAATTTGTACCTTACGATAAAACTACTGTTCATATACAAAATTGATCTCAATAACTTTATCTAAACTGTATATTATTTGTAGAATATTTTCATTTGAATATTCATTCTTCGTTTAAACTTCACTGAGCAAACATTGTTAATTATTCAATAATAAAATTATTCTTATTTGTTTTTTGTTCAAGAACTTTCTGTATTTTTCTATTAGAAAAGCGTAACTCTAACAGTAACCATAGCTGCTGAATCACATTTTTTTAATTCATAAATCACCCACTATGTAGCTTGTGAATTAAAGATAAACTTAAGCTAAAAAGTGACTCAAGCTTTTGCAACCCTGCTGAGAAGTTGTTTTCTTAAATTTATTACACATTACCGATACAGTGTGTAGATTTAATCAATTTTTCCTTAATCGAGTTTACTCGTGTGATTTGAACCGGATGAGTTTTCTGCGGTTGTTTATTAGTAGTCTCACTTATTTATTTTTTAACGAGTTTTACGTTACTTATTTTAAAACAACTATTTTTCTGTGTGTAGTTTTGGAACTAAGCTAATTAGCATTTATTGATTAGGATCGAAAATGATTGAGCTGTTAGCTTTCCGAAGCATTCTAGTCATCGGCACATTCTGACCGTATTCAGTTCGATGGAAGGGAATACACAAAAATGGTATGGTTCTTAAATGACGTTGGCTTATGTTCCATTTAATTTCTTCATAAAGAGCTGGACAATCGATGGCACCAGTCAAGAACTGGTGCATAACATTAATTTCTGTATTATCACGACGTAGGTATAAGGTAATCAAATTTATAAATTTAAGACAATTTTCATAGGGAGATTAGTGGAATGGGTCATCCCAACTAAAACCACGTAACGCAAATCACAAAAATCTACGCTGAACCGCCTCAAAACGTTCAATATGAATCTGATGGTATCCTGACTAGACCTGGGAGGCATATTCAAGAAGGGGTCTTAGGGGCCAATTATAGCTCATCAGAAAAGTTGGAACAATCGAAATCTGAAACATTTTTCTGATGGCTGGTTATAGCTACCAATAATTTTACGTCAGAAAATTTAATGTCACTTTGACATCTTGTGTTTAAAGAAATTGTTTTGTTTTGTCTGTTAAGTTGAGAAAAAACTATTATATTATGACTCGTGCCAAAAATAAGAAATTACTTCTCATTGCAACGGCTTTGTGTTTTGATATATGTATTTAAATTGTGTTTTGTTTTGGCACAAAAAATCTACCGGCTTGCTTCGCGCTTTCTCAAATGAAACACAAAAAATTTTTTCTCATCAGAAAAATTTTTTCTGATGCATTCGGAACTGAAAAAAATCGGAATACAAAAGAAAAACGAAATGGAATATATTTTGAGTTTTGACAATCAGCTGTTCAGAAAAATTAAATTGCATCAGAAAAAATATATAAATCCATTTTCTAAATAAATTTTGCAACAAAATGTTGTATGTAATTCTTTTTGTAAAAATTAGTCCGAACAAGTATTCGTCTAATTGCATTTAAATTTTACTCAAAATCGAGTTGTAATATGGTCAAATTTTGAAGACAAAATTTTTCCTGATGGACTTTTCTGATGAGCTATAACTGGCCCCTTACAAAGGTGATATAAGGAGACTTGTTGACGTAGGAATTTGAAAATTCTTTGGACTAGCGTTTAACGAACCCAAGTGTGGAATAAGCTCTGTTGATAATCCTGCTGTCGCAAATAACACCTACATACGTCACGAATGGAAGTGACGATGGAAATTGGTTGATTATTAATCAGAAATTGACATTATGGCAAGGGCGTTCGCTAACGAGAGTAACGAGAGTGACTTGACATTTGCTTACATTAAGCTCAATAAAGTTATGTTGACACCAGGTGAAGAATTATTAAGTACGATAGCGATTGCGCACCTGAAACCGATAAAATTTTGTTTGACATGCACAAATATCATCAGCGTAGAATAAGAATAAGTTCAGCATCATTGATAGCTTATAGGAAAATCAGGGGCCCTAAGTGGCTTTCTTGCGGAACACCTGAATTTGAACATATAGTGTTGAAAGTGAAAGATCTAAAAACAGCTATTGACGATTGTTGAGGTAGGATTTTATCCAGGACACTAACAGGGGAGGAAACCAGTATTCTTTAAGTTTAAAAATATGAGAGATTTTATCAAATGCTTTGCGTTGTAATTGATTCCAGAGCATAAAGTGTTGGAAACAAATTGTGATCGTTGTTAAAAAAGCCATATTGTTTTGGAGAAAATAGTTGTTCGCAATGAAGAAGCATAGTGTCATGACTTATACTCTCAAAAAGTTTAGTTATACAGGAGGGTTTGGCAATGGTGGGCCTATAGTTAGTAATATCATTCTTACATTCTTGTGTACAGGGATGATGAACGAGTCCTTCCATTGTATAGGAAACACACCACAAGAGATAAATTATTGAAAAAAGAGCTATGAGGTGTCGGACAAGCTTAGAGACAAATTTCTGCGGAATTCCATGGGGGCCAGAAAACAAGTCATCCTTAAGAAAACAGATTTTGATTAGTACTGAAGAATATGATAGTATATATTAATAGAAGATAAGGAAGTTTGAGTGCAGTTGCTCATATAGAATTGAAGTAGTTATTAGAAACAAATACTTGACTAAAGAAATCAGCAAAAAGGTTGGAAATATTTGGATCTGCTGATGAGGAAGGATAACCACAAGATTTCTTTTTTGAATTAATAAATTGAAAGAAATGTTTGGGATTCGAAAAAAAGATCGGCTTGAGTTTGAATAAGGCGACTGGAGTAGAAAGATTCCCACAAATTGGAGAAGAACTTACACTTCTACTGATCCCATTGCATCCAAACAAAGACTTTGATTGAATCTTTCGAACTTTTCCAATTCATAAAAATTCTGAAGAGGTTTTCTTGTATCCGCAGCAAATAGCTTTATTTTGACTCTTCATAACGTTTGATGCAAAAATTTAAGACGACCGGTTCGGTGATCAATCAGCCAACATTCGTACGTCAAAGGAACGCAAGATTGGACGAGAACATTTCATTGCACAAGAACTCTCGGCCTTTCACAAAGTTCAACTTGGCGAATTTTACGTCAAGATGTGGACCTACACCCGAAGTAGATACAAATGACCCAGAAGCCCAAGGGTCAGAGCCTCAGAAAACGCCGTTTGTTCTGTGGATTTTCGGATAAATGGCTGTGTTAACAAGCACAATTGCACAATCGAACTGTTTGGAGTGGATTTTGGGTCGGTGGCATCATTGGTCTGTATTTTTTTCGAAAACGATATTGGTGAGGCAGTCACCGTCAAAGGCGAGCACTACAGAACGATGATAACCGATTTTCTAAAGCTCAAATTTAACCATATGAACCGAGACAACATGCGGTTTCAGTAGGACAGCGCTACCTGCAACACAGCGTACATCACGATTTATTTTCGTGGAAGTGAGTCTCACACTCTCGGCTACAGCAGCCACATTCTCGTCTGTGCGCACCGTACGATGACGGGGACCATGAGTGTTGTCCACTGGTATACCAGTCTCACGAACTTTTTGCACAAACTTGCGTACAGCAGGCGCGGTAGATGTTTCACTTTAGCAAAAATTTCTTTTCAAAAAATGCATTATTTGGGCTGTGAGAACTAAGTCCACTTTTTTATGGGAAATTAGTACATACTCGAAAGTATAAAGTGAGAATGAATTTCCACCAACAAAAACTTATTGATTTTATGTTGGTTATTTTCCAGATTCTTTAAATGCTAAAGAAACTTTGCATACACCCAACCTCGCACCTACCCCAAATCCTATAGTGTGCCCAAGCAGGGCACTGTTTATACGTGTCGTTTCCATGGCTTAAGGTGGGAATTTATTTCACATTCAAGGGGAACTAAAACCCACAGTTTTTTGTAACGAATTTCCCCCCTTGAATGGGAACAAAGCCCACTTTAGTAAAGTTGATTTCGTTCCCATTAAGTGAGAACTGAGTCCCTCAGTGGACTTAGTTCCCGTGGACTTATTTCCCTGCACCATTTGGGCTACACAGCACTCACTTGGGAAAAAAGTTTTCAATATGTATTTCCCAACTTTGCTTAAGCGTAAAGCGACTCATTTCGTGCCACAGAAATATCATAGTATCTACCACAGAATTGAATCATGGACACAATTTACAATATCTTGCAAAGACCTTACAGTCTTGGTTTTTGAACTTGTCTTTTATTTACTCCAACATGCAAACAAAGGCTTCCAGAAAAGCTTAAAAGACCTAAATTATCATTTAAATCAGTTTTTCTTAAATATTTTAATCGCTTGAACTGTGTGCGCGGGGAAGAGCCACTCCTCAACACTTGTTTTCGCGTCTTTCTAAGGTTTTCAGCATGCAAATACCTATGTATTTATTGAATCAATTTATGTTTTTATTCAATTCCAAAGTTTCAGTTCTCGAAAATAAAATTTCAAAGAAACCAAAACAAAAATACAAAAATTTTTGGAATTATAAATGGAAAACAAAAAATTCAGAATACCTAGAAAATACTGGAATAATATAAATGTATAATTCAGCAGACTTCAAAATCATCGGATTTATTTTCAATGTCTCTGCCTATTTACCTACCTACCTAACTACTTACCTAACCTACGCTTAAATATTTTATTTTAAAGCTCAACAAGTTTCCTTTCCCCCTTTTATAATCATGCTGTGCACATTATGTAGGTACGTTTTACCAACCCCTCCATTTCATTTGCCTTTTCATACTTGTTCGGTTTTTCTCACTAACTGACTTGCATACGACCGACACGCCATCCACCCCTGCCAAACTCAGCTCTCTAACCCTTATGAACCAACATCAACTACAGGTGGATGTGAAATCGGTATAATGCAGCATTGACGCACAAGATGTGCATGCAGTAGAAGTAGAAACTTCTAAAAACTACAAAATAAGAGTATGTCTGTGTGATGGATGGTAGAAGGAATAGGAAAGTGTGAGCCTACATGACATTTGAGAAGGGTCCTCACTAAACCCGCAAAACCTTTGACGTAATTTGTCGTTGTTAGCTCATCTCCTGTTGCAATGCATTTCTTGAAACTCTGCCACATCTCTTGCAGCCTTACCACCATACCAATAGCAAAGCATCAACCAGCGCCACCAAAGGCCAAACTTGGTGACTGCTTTAATGATGAAAGCAAATATTTCTATGGTGACAATAAGAAAACGGCTAAGATCTAAGGCATGAAAGGCCTGGGAAGCAACGCACTAAAAACTAACCTCAACGAACCAAGCATACGAGAACAAACAGAAAGAGGATATACCTACGCACTTAACCTAAAATGTCCTCAGAAAGGGTTTGAGGATGAGAGCTTGGAACGTTAGAAAGTTAATGAAAATTTGGAACACATAGGTGCAAAAATCTGTTGTTTTAGGTACCTTTATGGATGCGTAGGCATTTATTTCTTCAACACATTCATAGGTACCTACCTATAAACGAAAACGACGAGAGCAATCTTTTGATCATCCCTACACAAAGTTTGACATTGGATTTCAAGACATAAAGACTCTTATTCGCCCTGGTCTCTTATTCAGAATCAGGATTCAGAAATCCAAAGTCTGAAGCAGTGGTGTTGGTGTTCAAACGTTCGAAGTCGAACGTGAATGATTAGTTTAAAATTTTGTTATAATGGAAAAAATCGATTTATCAAAATGGTATAAAATAAATTACATGTGCTCTTTAATGAAAAATTAATTTTCCCTTAAACGAGCGAATGATAAACTTAGCAATTCATTCCCAAGATTATTTTTTGGGATGAATTGATTTGACAACCCACATTTATTTTACAATAATCTAAGAGAATAAAGTTCATTTTAAAAATAAATGTGGATTTACTTAGCTAATTCAACAACCACGTTTGGACCAATTGAGAATAGGCTAGAGTAAGCAATCAGTGAATAGTGGAAGGTTTGGTTTTCGATGAAAGTGGATTTCGAAAATCATTAATATTTTTGAGCAACAAAAGAGAAAAGATTTTAAGAGTTTTAAGGAGAAATTTTTGGATTGTAATTTGTAAGTAGTTTATAGTAAAGGAAGGGGAAAATCACCGGCATTCTTTCATTCTTAGATGGAGATAGAATGATTTTTGTAAATTCATTTGTATTTTGTTTTTCCTTGCGAAAGTAATGCTCTGGATCTGGATACAATTTTTCAACCAACATCTAAGCTGATTTAACATTTTGATAGCAGGAATGTTTATTGGGTTAGGGTAGTTTTTATTCTGTTAATAAAGGGTGTGAAACTGAGATTTTTGTAAATTTCTCGAACACTTTCGGTTTTATTGAAAAAATAAGTAGGCAAAAGTTTTACAGTATATACCTAACACATTCTTTCGTAAGAACAGTGAAAAACAGTGCACGTGTGTACAGTACATAGGTTATAAAAGCAGTATTATGCAATTCTTCGCAGATTATGACTACACTTAAAATGTTTGAGCACTGTGCTCAGCGTATTAGGAAAGTTGGAGAGGATTTAAAAGAATAGAGGAGAAATATTGAGTCGGATAAGGCATAAACAGAATACAGCATTGAGTTTTTGAAGAATGACCACCGTTTCTTCATCTTCTTCTGTGTCTGTCCGTGATTTGGGAGTGTTTCTGCCGTTTTCTAAATCAGAAGAAGTTGTCCGCTTCAGGGTTCCTTTTGTTTTGAAGAATTTATTGAGCTTATCATACGCCGCGTTGTTCTTAATCCACATCCGAAAAAAAGGAGATACATCTGGAAAAGAATATGGAAAGCTGAGACTACTGTCGTCAGCAAAACAATTTAATGGATTTGAAGTTTCAAACAATAGATCAATGATGAATTTTAGAAAGAGAGTCGTAGACAAAACGGAGCCCTGTGGCATACTGGCATTTATTTTATAAAATTATTCTTAAAATCGTCCAAGACAACTTGTATTGAGTGGTTCGAAATGAAGTTTCTAATCCAACGAAGAAGAGATTCATCAATACCAAATGCACGCATTTTTGATAAGAGCTTGATATATATATAGGTATCAAGTTCAATAATCTTACTGTCTCCAAAACGATGTAAAGATTTGTGCCCTTGTTCGGTGAAGTAGACCATCAAATCACCAGTTGGCACAATGCTACGAAAGTAATACTGCCTGTCAGTGAGAAGCTTTCGTTCTTCAAGATATTTCTTCAGCTAAGAATTTATCAGCGTTTCCATGACCCCAGAAACCTTATAAGGAACGGATATAAGTGCAATTTTAGGATAGTTTGCAAGGCGAAGAATATTCGCATTTTTAGGGACAGCCTGGACAAATGTCACTCAGAAAGAGACTAGACTAGAGAAGGACAAATGGAAAAGCTTATGCAATGGTTTTTCCAGCGTTGAAGAACACTTCTTCAGAACAATAGGGCGGATTTGTCTATATCGAGATCTTTCAGTACTGTACGAGTACTAAAGAAAATTTTTCCCATAAAATCTCTCAATTACAGGAGGTATCATGACACTATCTGGCATCATCGAGTTAACAGCAAACTGTCCTGCAAACAAATTCGCCTATTCGATTTTTCTTGTGAGCTGACATAAGAAGTGTCATTGAAGACGAGCGAAGGAACCGAAGAGGCAGTAGCATTTAGTACATTTTTTAAAAATGACCAAAAATGTTTACTACTTTTGGGACATTGTAGTATTTTTTCACTTAATTTTTTTTTCATGAAAAAATTTGGTAAGCTAGGTTGGCTTTATAACTTCGGAAACTTACTTCTCTAACCCTAATAAACTATTTGCAGCTCAAATCAAACCATGGGTTATCTGATAAATTAAGAGGTGACTTCAGTAAGGACTTTCAGTAGGTACCAGCCAAAAGGTTGTTATTATGTGAACCTACTAGTTTCTATTTATGAAAGTCTCAAAAAAATGTCAAAACTCAAATGTAAAGTTAAAACTCAGACTGAAACGATATTTGTTTCAATTTAACAATAATATCTTACCTCTTATCTTATTCGCGGTGAAATTGACATAAATCTATCAAGCGTCAATATTTATCTTTATTTAATACAGCCATGCAGTAGGTATGTACATGAATTGAAGGTCATTATTTGAGTGAGAAGTTTTTATATAATGGAATCTTTCTATTTATAGGGAGAAATGGAGTGAAAACAAAAAATGTAATCCGATTCTAAAAATAAATGTTGTGTTTTTAAAAAATAGTAAGTATTCGAGGATCACTTTAGAGCTATGTATTTAACTTAAAAATGTTGAGATTTAAAGTATAGAGTGAATTAGAATATTGGTCTTGAATGTTTGCAAATTGAATTGGCAAGAGAAAACCGTGCCGAATAAATAATTCCATAATTGTGTTTTGGGAGAATTTCTGTTTTCGACAATTAGTCTAAAATTAGGCTTAAGGGTGTACTGATAAGAATTCCTCTTGAAGCGGAAAACCGATAAAAGAAGGAAAGACTTGAAACATTCCTACTCTTTTGCATCCGACTCTCTTCCTCATTTTTATATATGATCTCTTGTCTAAGACCTTTAATCTATCCTCAGCTGCTCATTTAACTAAGGTTCTTACAGCATTTTTAAATGGGGTCAAAGAACAGAACTCGTGTGGAGATTAATGCACTTTTTTGACCTGGCATCATTTAAAAGGCGTTTATACGTCCAAAACTCGAGTCACATCTTTGGGCAGGTGCAGCACAAATTTATCTCCACTTATTGGATAGAATATAGAACAGGGCGTTTAAACTGATAGGGAACAGAGCTTTCATATATTCACTTCCATCTCTTTCATGTATTTCCTTGTTTTACTTTTCTTTCACAAGCAATGTTCACTCCCAGTAGCCCGTTACTTTCTAAATCCAATCTGACCTTCGCCGTTTTAAAATATGTATCTTCTCACCAAACTTATTACATTTTCTTAAGAACTTTCTTTGAAAAATCTCCAATTAGGTGCAATGGCAAATACAATCTTCTACAATCTTTGCTTCTTTCAAATCCTTTGTTGAACTTTTTCCGAACAATTTAGTTATAAATATTAATTATTTTGACGAAAAAACATAAACTCGATCAAGTTCGAATTCGAAATACAGCTGGGAGACTGACCATTGTCAATCTAGATAAAGTATACTTTTAATAGATAAAGTAGGTATTTGCTACTGTTCAGGTTAGACGACCTCTTCAATGTTAAAATAGAGTTTATGTCGTTTAAAATAAAAAAAAAATCGTTTCTCGTTTTATATACAATATTTAGAGTCGACCCTAATTCTAAAATTGATAAAGAGTAGGTTTTAAATGTTTAAATTTGTGCGCCTTTGTTTTTAAATTCATAAAAGAATAGAAGTTTGAATATTTAAAGTAAGAAGACAATGAAAAGAGAAAAGAAAAAAGGACCGTTAAAATTTCGTCTCGAAAAAGAAATACTGGTTTATGATAGGAATCACGAATTTCGCCATTCGGAACTATGAGAAAGTAAAACCCAAAAATTACTTTTACTTTTTTTTAATCCTTAAAATATAAAATAAGCTATACTATTTTTTTTAATCAAAAGAATATCACTATAGGTACTTATATCATAAGCCCAATTCCTGCCTATTTTTTTTTCCAAATTCAATTAATTTTCCACTTTATATCCACTTTCCCCTATTTATTTACTTGCGATTTATAGGAACTATAAGACAAGTTACAAATTCCTAAAAAAAATCGAACTCGTGATTTTGATGAAAGTTGACATTATGATGATAGCAAAGACGAAAAAAGTGGGTCCCGCAATTCTATCTTTCTGTCTGTCTGCCTTTTCGACTACAGCCTTTTTTTATTGTTTCAAAATAAAAATTGTTTTTTTTTTTTTCAAAAATTCAAAAAAGATTTTTTTTTTTAAGTTTTGAAATTCAATGTTTTTCAAACTTTTTAGAAGCGTCTTCATAAAAAAAATTTGTTTAAAATACGATAGATCGATAATGAGAAATTCAAAATTTGGAAAAATGGTTCTATGGTAGGTATACAATCAGTAATATCTTTATTTTAAAATTTGTTTTTTTTTTTTTTTTTAATTATAAATCGTAAAAATTGATCGAGAGGAAAAAAATTTATCAAAATTCAAGGGGCTGTTTTCGAGAAAAATACGATTTTCGAAAACCATTTTTTTTACATTTGTATGGGAAGTACCGTTACAGGCCGGTGTTTTTCAAACTTGGTAGATAGTATTTTTATTTTTTTTAAGACCAAAAATAACGGTACCTGCCATGCGAATTTTTTTCGAAATTATATAAATATTTTTTTTCTCAAAAACTGTTTGACAATTTTAAAAAGTAAAATACAGAAAATGGTTGAAAAAAATTTTCCCAAATAATTAATGGTACCCCCTTTAGAACCATTTTTTTTGTTTTTAATTTTCTCAAAAACGGTACCATCGATTTTGATCATTTTTTTATGCTAAGGCTCCCCAATAGTTTGAATAGTATTGTTTGTTAAAATTTTTCAAAAAAAAAAATCTAATCTTTTTTTCAAAACTCAATATTTCGAAAACTCCACGATCGATTTTTTTTAAACTAGATGAGTAAAAGTTTCTAAATATAATCTACAAGATGTGAGAAAAAAAAATTATTTTACCTAAAAATAACGGTACCCACCATACAAATGCTAAAAAATCAAATGTTTCGACAATCGTGTTTTTCTCGAAAACGGCACGTAGAATTTTGATAAAAAAAAATTTTGCTTCGATTAATTTTTACGATCTTTAATATTTTAATTTAATAAAAAAAAAAATTAAATTAAGATATTATTGACTGTACCTACCATAAAACAATTTTTTTTTTCAAATTTTGAATTTCTCATTATCGACACAATGGATTTTTTTTTAAAGAGAAGCTTCTAAAAAGTTTGAAAATATTGCATTTCAAAACTTTGAAAAAAATATTTTTTGAAAAAAAAAAATCAATTTTTTTTTGGAAAATTCAATATTTTCAATACGGCTCAGTATTTTGTTTTTTGGAAATTTAATTTTTATTCGTACAATAATAAAAACTTTAAGTTGCGGTACCAATACTTTTTCTCAAAAATTATTTATATAAAAAGTTGTTTTTTTTTTTTTAAGAATATTACTTATAATTTTTGTTCTTGCATAAACTATTTATTTGCTTGACTAACGTGGCATCCTTTTTTTAGCTCCAAATATTAAAGGAGTTGGTTTAATTATTAAAAAATAAATTTTATGGTTATTATTTATTTTAACATAAGAGCAAGCTCATGCGACCCAGTGGTGGATTATATTTTGTTTTAAATCTCAAAATTTATCTGTTATTTAAAATTATCGTTTTTAAATTTCCTTTATATCTTTGCTAAAAATTTCGTTGCTAATTTGTATCTTTCCATAGAACTTCTCGTTCATCCAAAGCACGGAAAAAAAAGAACACTTCCAGGCTTTCACATTGCCTGGATGCCATCTTCTCTACTTCAAGTCCCAGTACTTTCTGCTAGTTAATGATGTGAATTTCGGTCGCGTTATTAATCAGTAACACTCAGCACATTTCGGAGAGTGAGTTGAAACCCATCAGTCGTACTTTCACTTCAAACCCCAGCTTTTTTCATAGTCATCGCCATTGAATTGACCGACATTCAGACACCTATTCTAACCCATTCAAAATCAAATTCAAGTTTTTGAAATTAAAAAGAAACTTAATTTCTTATCGCCGACATTTTTACCCTCCAATTAAAAACGAAATAGTGGAAAATCAGTGTAAGGACAGTTATAATAATAAGAAGTAATAAAGAAGAAGTTGGCAGTAACTTCCTACACTAGTTTGTTGGGCTTTTGCGCAGAAAATTTCGAAATGTTTGAGGACAAGAAGTTATCGTTTCTATTTTGAACAATAAATCCATGTTATTAACTACATATATTGTTCCGGTAAATTTAACCCTGACGCTTTTCAAAATAATCTACTCTATTATCTAGAGAACCTACTTCTTCGAATTATTGCTCCCTCTTTTTTTACCAAGTTGGTAGTGGCGTAAATTGCATGACTTTGCCTATTACCTGGAAGCCTGCACCTTTGCTAGTCCCATTCCATTGCTTCATTTTTAAACCCATAGTGAAAGCTATCAGCCACAAACTCAATGAATTCAGCTCACCTCCTCTACTATTCAACAGTAAATCGCAAACTCAAATCTACACGAAGTCTCCGGCCGAAATTGTCCCAGACAAAAATATAAACTTCTAAATTTAAGCCTGTAAATTGAAGTACCAAGGAGTATGTATCATAAATCCTTACCTTAAACTTCTACTAAGACGGTCCTGATTCAGTTTTATGCATTTAACCCAAACTCTGAAATAATCCTCATCCATTAATAATTTTACTAAATTAGGGAATTTTTTTAATTAATTAATTAATTAAACATCAAAGGTCAAGTCATCATGATCTGAAAGTTCTTAAGCATACCAACCTTACGCTTCCTACGCACAAAAATATCATTTAAACTTCAGGAAATTTCCCCTCATCCAGGCCTTAACAACTATATGGCTATACATATATACTCGTACCAGCTGTCATAATCTAACCGAAACGAAGGGATCAACAATAATCATTTCGAAAACTTTGTCTTTGTATTCCTTATTTCTTTACAATTTTTCCCTGTGTAACTGGCACAAAAACATCAGAAGTTAGAAGTTAGGACTTAGAACTCGATAGAGGATAACAAAACACCATTCGTCCGTGTGTTGTTTTCCTAGGGAAACAGGCAGAAAACTTCCTCATCTTTCTTCGAGAAATATTGAAACGTGTTAATATTTCCGAAGGCATATTCTGGTCACGTATGCCAAAGAAAAGTTTTTCAATACGAATCGAATGCGTTGTGCTTCTAATCTCATTAGAGGAATTATTAAAGCAATTGTTGTCCAGGTTGCGTCCCCTTTTAGTTTGATTCGAAAACAAAACCTCATTTAGAGCGAATAATTCGATTGTTGTCCGTCTGTTGTCCTTGTTGGCGTGGTGAGAGAGGATAGGGTATTATGTTTGTCCATTCGTTTTATGCAGATGTAAATGTGCATTGCATTTGTTTTGTGTTTCGTAAATTGGTAGCATATGTTGATGAATTCGGTGATTTGTAATTTGGCAATGATACTCGCATAAGAAAGTATGAAGTTGGATTTGGGTGACAAATTAGGTTTACCGAAGAATTTTTATCAATTTTATCTGATAGAAAGGTTAGGTTGATGAGCTGATATTTAAATCTATGTAGATCCGTTGTGGTGGTTGGATGCTGTAGGAACTGGGGGCTGTAGGAACTGGGGGCTTCGAGCTGTATCTTTTCCTACACATCAAGTGCTTACATTACCTCCTTGTTGGTAACCGCCGGATACTGGTCTTGGCTTTATGTCATGAATTGCTAAACTTGTTGACCAAGAAAACAATTGCAACACTAAACCCATGGCTCTACAGATTGGAGGTTAGTGTGTCGGGCTAACGACCCGGCCACAGTAAAAAACACCAATTGAGAGAGACACGAGAAGCCTCGGATAACGACCCCCTCAAATGGCAACCAGACCCGGAACGAAATTGGACTACGATTTACGAGTATGCACCTGGAATGTAAGGACACTCTACACACCAGGTGCTACTCAAAAACTACTCAAAACCCCAGGCGAAGGATATACACAGAGGAACCTGGCGGTCTCCAGATGGTCGAACCGCCAACCAAATCGACCAAGTGCTAATTGGCGCAAGGCACGCGTCGAACATCTTGGACGTGCGAACTTTCCGAGGTGCAAACGTGGACTCTGACCACTTTCTTGTTGTGACAAAGTTCAGAGCCCGACTTTCCAATGAAAAGAAAATGAGGACGGCCCAAAGGAAGAAATTCAATATTGCATGCCTTAGCACACCTGAGAAAGCCAGAGACTACAGTGAGCAATTGACCGGGAAACTCTCTGCTGTACCCCCAGACACAAGCGTCAACAACCAGTGGAGCCAGTACCACGACATCATTAGGGAGGTAGCCGAGTCCACCATAGGCTATCAACCACATAGAAAAAAGAACCCGTGGTATGATAATGAATGCGCGGTATTGAAGCAGGAGACGGAAAATGCACGAATGCAAATGCTGCAACGGAAAACAAGAGCAGCAAAAGAGGAGTATCGTGAAAAGAGAAGGAAAGATAAAAACACCCTGCGCAGAAAGAAAAGAGCAGCCGCATCATCTCAGCGCAGGTATCTCGAGGAGTCTAGCACAGCCACAAACACCCGCCGGTTCTACAAAACAGTCAGGTTATAGGACCGGCACGCAAGCTCTTCGAAACAGCGAAGGGAATTGTAGACGTGCTTAAGCAGCATTTCCAGCAGCTGCTTAATGGGCATTATTTAGATGAAACCACAGGGGAGCAAAGAAACATAAGACCAGTCAATGAAGATCGAGTCCCACTACTGAAGAGTTTAAGAAAGCTCGGTAGGCCTACCTGCGGAACTTTTTAACTATGGAGGAGATGTCCTGATAGGGTGCATGCATCAGCTCATCAATTAAGTGTGGAGGGAGGAGGAAAGTATGCCCGACGACTGGTCAAATAGCACCATATGCCCAATCTACAAAAAAGGCGATCCTATGTCCTGTAAAAACTTCAGGGGCATATCTCTGCTTAATGTTGCCTACAAGATCCTATCCAACGTACTATGTGAGCGTCTAAAACCTTTCTGCAACACTATAATCGGCACGTACCAGTGTGGCTTCAGGCCAGGCAGATCAACTATAGACCAAATCTTCACATTGAGGCAAATCCTGGAAAAGACCAACGAACTGCAAGTCGAGACCCACCATCTTTTCATCGAATTTAAAGCCGCATATGACAGCATAAGTCGCCAAGAGCTGCTATTGGCGATGTCGGAACTCGGGATCCCGAAAAAACTGATCCAGCTATGCCCCATGACGTTACCAATTACGTGGTGCAACATGCAAATGCGTAACAGCTCATCTGAGCTATTCCAGACATGTACAGGCTTTCGACAAGTAGATGCGCTATCATGTGATTTCTTCAACGTAGTCCTGGAGCAGATAGTGCGCAAGAGTGGTGTTAACCTGGAAGGCACTATCTTCAACAGGTCTTCCCGACAGCTTGGCTATGCGGACGACATTGATATCATCGGCCGCTCCAAGCGAGCTGTGCTAGAAGCATTCACAGATATTGATAAACAGGTGAAACGCGTTGGTCTTGAAGTTAATGAGGACAAAACAAAGTATATGCTATCAACAAACAAAGCCTCATCTGTCCATCGCCTAGGACAAAACGTCACTGTTGGTAGCAGTAATTTCGAGGTAGTCAAGCAGTTCACCTACCTCGGAACGAACATCAATTCCAGGAATGACACCTTAGTGGAAATCCGAAGAAGAATTACCCTAGCAAACCGCTGCTACTTCGGTTTGGCCAAACAAATGGGTTCAAAACTCCTTTCTCTAAAGACAAAGTGCACGCTATACAAAACGCTAATTTTACCAGTTCTACTCTACGGCGCCGAGTGCTGGACGATAATTAAAAAAGGGCAATTGATACTGGGCACTTTCGAGAGAAAAATTCTTCGGCGGATATTTGGTCCTATATGCGAAGAGGGCGAATGGAGGAGAAGATTCAATCGTGAATTATACGAGCTGTACCAAGATGTGGATGTAGTCCACAAAGCAAAAACACGTCGATTTCACTGGCTCAGCCAAATCGAGCGAATGGACAAAAATGCTCCAGCCAAGAAAATCTTCGAATCCCAGCCCCCAGGTTCGAGACGACGAGGAAGACCGAACCTCCGCTACAGGGACCAGGCGGTTACAGACGCAAGAGCCCTTGGTTCCGACGACTAAAGGGAGCTCGTGAGGGATCGCAACCGATGGAAGACCGCAATAACTCAGGCAGAGACCCTCCACGGATCGGGAGCCGGTTAAGTAAGTAAGTGAATAAGATCCGCTGTGATACCTTAGGATAGTGACATCCATCTATTGAAACCTATCATAATCTTTTGTCAATCACGCACGTTAAGGGTGTTGATGGGTTACAGCAAGCTGTTGCCTGAAATGTGAGAGTCTTATCTTTTTCTTGTGGTAACCCAGTTGGTTGTGACTTGTGGTGATGCTCAAAAGAAGGGAAAGAGACTTCTTAATCAGTTGGTCTTTCGTTTGCTGAAAGTAGGCCATAGTTTTCTGGTTATAATACAGGAATAGAGCGAGTTCATTCTCTTGGTTGTTATAGCTAGAACTTTGCTCTCGATTACTTTTTTGAGATAACAGGCTGGGGAACCTTAACTATTGTGTCTGCCTGATTAAGATCAAGTATTGATCCTATTCTTGTCAGCTCGCTTTCCCAACTCATCCTGTCAGGCCACCCGACAACACACCGGTCCAAATACAGGACATTCCAGCTTTTAGCGAGGAGGAGTTGAGCATAGCTGTACAGTCCCTGTAAAATAGAAGAGCCCCTGGTCTCGATGGAATCCCTACAGAAGTCCTGAAAGTGACCGCCCAAACATGTTCCCACTTGCAGCTAAACATGCTTAACAGTTTCTTCGAGGAAGGCATCTTTCCCAAGAGCTGGAAGAAGCAACGGTTGGTGCTCATCAGCAAAGGTAAAGGAGACCCGGATTCCCCATCGGCATACAGGCCTTTGTGCATACTAGACACCGCAGCGAAGCTCTTGGAAAAGCTATTGAAACCACGGCTCACCGCGTCGAGTGATCTACGATTTCCGGAGAGGCCGTTCTACGATCGGAGCAATAGATGAAGTATAGCACGCAACCCAAATAGCCCAACAAGGAAACCACTACTCGAAGAAGATCGTTTTTCTAGAAAGGCTGGACGTACGAAATGCCTTTAACTCGGCCAGATGGATATACTGCATGCTCTCGAACGGAGATTCACTTTTCAGCATATCTCCTGCGCATGGTGAAGGACTATCTCAGGGATCGAGAGCTGCCTTACGGGGCCAGAGGAAGGAAGTTACATCTGGCACAGCGCAGGGATCTATCTTAGGACCAGACCTCTGGAATATCTCTTACGACGATATCCTTCGCATGGAGATGCCTATAACACCGTTAACGCGCAAAGAAAGTTGAATCAGGTCATGCGACGAGCAAACTCGTGGATGGATGAGCATGGGCTCAGCCTAGCCACGGAGAAAACTGAGATAATCCTTCTGACGAGGAAGAGGACTCCCAGACAAATCGACTTCCAAATTGGGTCCGAAACTCCGAAGTGATAAGAAGCAGCGTGGCGGTAAAGTAGTTGAGATTGAGAGTTGAGTACGTCTACGACAAAAAGGCGGAGATGGGAGTTGAAGCGGGGAAGCTAAGCAGCTGACGAAACAGAAGTTGCAAGAGCGATGGAGCTCGGAAAGCAGAGGACGATGGACGGCGAGGCTGATCAGGAATGTGGCTGAGTGGAAGGACCGGAAACACGGTGAGGTTAACTATTGCGTCACCCAGTTACTCACCAGACACGGGTACTTCAACGCCTTTTTCCACAGAATCGGCAAAACGAGCAGCCCAGCCTGCCAGTACGGAGACTCTCAAGAAGATGACGAGCTACATACCTTCTTGGTCTGAAGCAGATGGGTACCCGAAAGGGAAGAACTGGAGAGAAACATCGACATCGACTGCAGAGAACATTGTCGAAAAGATGCTGGCCACCGAATAGAACTGGAACAAGATCTGTACCTACGCCAACCAACTTCTGAGAAGGAAGAAAAGAGAGGAAGAGCAGTTCCGCGAGACAGCGTGAGCCCACAATGGGTACTAAGACAGGAGAGATAAATCTCAAATTGCTCAAAATTAAACTTAAAAATAAATAGATAAGCCATTGAATGTCCCAAGACCTTATTACAAAATCAGAATAACGAAACAAAACAAGAGCTAGTTGTTTAACTTAAACTTTACAACATCTCGAACACACCAAGAATCTTTAACTTAATTGTGCCATCATCATATCAACTTTATTCATAATAGCTATCAAAACTTAACTTTAAAACTGATTTAAACTAAATCACAATTGTCTTATTTTCAAAAGTTAAATGTATAGGTAGGAGTTATACTAGATACTTGCTGTGTGTTTGTTTGTGTACAAAACTATTTTCGTCAGCCAATTCGAATCGTTCTTCAAAAACTTGAGGGTAGCTACGGGACTACCATAAACTTTTAACTCAATTTTTGACACACTAAAAGCATTTTAACAGACACCCTTTGGCTATGTGTGGAGTTTTCTCGACGAATAAACCTTCATAACACAAACACATGCATAGCTATATAGAGCAACGTGGCTGTGTAGCGCTACATTTGGTATTCGGAAATTGAGTTCCTTCCAACTTTCCATCAAACAACTTTTCGCTAATCCAATTTGTGTCCTTTTAGTGTTTTGTTATTGAGAAAAAAATGGCATTGATGAAATGGAGGATGTTTTCCTAGAAACACACTAACATCTTTTTTTGTGTCTCTCTCTCTCTCTAAAGTTAATTTAAAACTTGTGTGTGTTTCATTTTAAAAGAACAAGATACAAGACTCGATATCAGATGGACAACTTTGGTTAATTCAAAATGTGAAGTTAGTGTTGTCAAACTTCATATTAACTGTGTGTGTCTCTACTCTCTATCGCTTTTGCTGCATTAAAAAGTATTTATTACAATAGATGCGTTGTTTTTGGGAACGCTATCCGTAGTACTGTAGAATTTTACACGAATAAAAAATACAACACCGCCCATCAATACTGCCAATAAAAGCTTAAGTAATAATAAGCGCTTTTGTTCTAATTTGATGGCGCGATTGATACTTGTATTTATCTCGATGGCTGTGTTCATTGATAAGTTATGCGTTTTTGCATTGGGCAAACAAAAATCAACAAATTTTTTAGCATATGACCATTTTTCATTTTCTATTTTTCTATTCGGCAGCAGATTTATAACATTCGGTATTTTAATTTTCATTTGACAGAAAAAATCTATGCTTTTTTGGATTTAGAAAGAACGCCAAAGTTATTTTAGAAAGAACGCCAAAGTTATAAGCACACAAACACCGGCTTAGATAACAGCTGTTTCCTGCTCGAAATCTTGACAGGCAGTCAGTACCATACCTCCGCGCAACGAAATGAGTGGGTTTTCCCCTGGAGCAAAGTTGGGAAATATTGAAAACTTATTTCCAAAGTGAGTGCTGTGTATAGCTCGTATAGCCTGGAGACTGTATGTTAGAGAAGACCACTCGTCACCGTCGTCGTACAGTGCGCACAGACGAGAATGTGGCTGCTGTAGCCAAGAGTGTGAGACTCAATTCACGAATATCAACTCGTCATCGATCTCAATAGCTCAACATTTCAAGCACTAGCCTCAGAAGAATTCTGCACAAGGATCTTGGATTATTTGCTTAAAAGGTTCAATTGAAGACGCACGAACATACGCTTAAAGATGTTGGGAATAATGTTTGCTTTTACTAATAAGGCAATAATACATAGAAATTTATTATTATTGTTATTTAATTTTATCATTTGTATCTATTGTATTTTTAAAAAGAAACTTGTATTTGGCCCACCCTTCATATGAAAAGTTATGCGTTCGTAAGAAAAATAGAACTCAAACAAAGTGGGTCTCTCAATTCTGTCTGTCTGTTAGACCACAGCCTAAATGGCTCGTCCGATTTACATCAAACTTGGTACTTGGTAGATGTCATTTCTAAATTCCCCCCCCCCCCACATATTTTTTTGTTAAGAAAAAAAAATAACGCTACGTACCTGCTATAAGAACTTTCTTCGAAATCTTATAAAAAACTTCTCAAAAACTGTTTCACAGAATAAAAAAAATATAGAAAATATTTCATTTAGTTAAGGCTAGGTTAATCCTTTAAAAAATATTCCCTAAAATTTGTATTATTGGTAGATATCCCACCTAGAATACCGTACATCCTATTTTAATATTTTTTTTTATGTTAATGATTTCAAAAAATTATTTTTTTGAAATTCCCATGCTCAATTTTCTTAGAACTTGACAATTAAAAGCTTTTTAAAACAATTTACAAGATGTAAGAAAAAAATTTTATTTGATTTAAAAATAAAGGTAGGCACCTTGAAAACATGGTTTTCGAAATTATATTTTTCTCGAAAACGGCACCTATAATATTGGTAAATATTTTTTTCTTTCGATTAATTTTTACGATCTATAATTTAATAAAAAAATAAGTTAAGATAATTACCTATACTGACTGTACTTACAATAGAACCATTTTTTTGAATTTTGAATTTCTCATTATCGGCATAACGGATTTTTGAATTCTTTGAATCCAATCTTGTTCTTTTTTTTTTTGAAAATTCAATGTTTCAAAAACAGGTCAATATTTTTTTTTTATTATTTTTTATTATTTATTTACTATATTATAATTATAAGTCTTGCACAGTATGCTAATATGGCGCAAAATTTTAAACAGCTTAGTATTTGTATGATACTATACTTAACAATTTGCTAACTTTTTAGTAGATTACTTACTCTTTCTTAATTTCATACATTTTCTAATTACATATGTATTTTTTTTAATAAATTGCTTGTGAACAAACCTTATATAATAGCAGTTCATGCAAGATACTTGCAATGGTTACAATTCGCACGAATACATAGATAACAATACAAAGTTCTTTTATTAAAATAACTGAATTCTTTGATTGGCCATATATTAAAAAATATGAAGGACTTCATCCAGATCAACTGACTTGCTTCTTTTCTTTTCAAAGGCCAGAAATACCATGCCTGCCTTTCATTCGTAACTCATTGATAGCCTCTGAGGCTCATTGATTGCAGTCAAAGTTGAAAACGTAGATTCGCACAGCAGTGCTGCATCCTATGGTCGCCACAAATGCAAAAAGTTCATATGTATCTTTGAACATCTTTCGCTGGTACAAAACATCAATATGTGTTTTCCTTTTTATTTTTAAGATGGCTTAAAAAAGCTTTTACCACAGCGCCTCTTTCCTTGATGGAATTGTAAGACCTAAAAAATCAGTTTTAACGCATTGCATTTTTCCAACAAAAATAACTTAGACCCGTTTGCTTAATCGAAAATTAATTTTTTATAAGTTATAATTAAAAGTATGTATTTATTTATTGTCATATAAAGAGGAGCAATCAAAAAGATTTGATTTTCTTGCACTAACTTATGGCCAGTTGCACCAAATTGCAATTAAATGGGTTTTCGCTAAACGTTTTAAAGTTTGTTGACCTGATAAATTTATCTGTTTTGGCGCGTTTATTGGCCTTCAAAGTGGCTTGGTGAAACTGTACATTTTACAAATAGTTTTGTTTTCTCACACTTACTTAAGCTTTTCAACGATACCATTTTGTCTACATCCAACTCATCTATACTCGCTATTGAATTTAGTAGATCGTCGTTGTCCGAAAATCTACTTTGTAATTTAGCAATTATTATGTCCAACGTTTCGAAATACTCAGAATTAAATGGCTGAGTGTTCTGAGGTTCTATATTTTGTCTAACAGAGGAACATGAAGGGCCATATACTAAGTAGTGATCCGATTTGATTTTTTGATTTGTCTCTTTTGGGTATGAGTCGTATTTTCAGAATCGCCGCTTGTCATATACTTTGCTTCTTCCAAAATTTGATTGTTATGGCGTCTTTCAATCCTGCGCTTTGGGATTGTAAGGCTGCGCCTGCAGGCTGGAGCCTGTAGATAATATTTTTTTGGCCACAATCATGGCCATTCGGAATTCCAAATTGAGTTGACTTTTTTAATATCCACACTCTTGGCGACGTCATCACCCTTAAATATGTCATTTCTAATTTCATCCAAAGTCGTCAAAATCAAAGAATAATTATCATGTACAAATTTTGTTACGGCCAAGTGTCCTGACAAACTCTGTTCTAGGAGCCGGTAAATCTTTTGTCCACCATACTACGCAGATATTTTTTTATGCTGAAAAAATGTATGTAACATGATGCATGGATCAAAAAATAAACGAATGAAAGTCATTTCCAAGATAACCCTAATGATTACCAAATGTAAGCGATGGTTAAAGCAGTGGACGTAAGGAATTTTTCAGCCCAATTTATTTTCTATTCTGGTCGCAACTCCCAAAACTTTCCCACTCATTACACTTGCGCCATCATAGAATTGGCTTAGCATACAAGAGTGGTCAATGTTATTTAACATTAATTCCGTAAAATTGGCTGCATCAAGATTTTCAGTAGTAGTAACTTTCAGCAACGACTCATTGACGGAATTGTCAATTAACGTAGCGTATTGCTATTGCAATACTTTCGTACCATCTTCCATTATGGTAAACCATTTAAGGTCCGATTCATTAATATCTTTAACAATGGAACTTCGTACTGCTATAATAATTGCTTGAATTATTTGATTTTGAATTTCAGGTGAACGATTTGTTGCAATTTGTGTATATGAGTAAGAGACTGTTTCAAATTTGGATCTTTCATGCAGGTGTATTCAAACAAATTCTGAAGTAATCCTTGTTCTTTTACATCCTCCAAAATATAATTTCCACGCAAAGCTAATTCGTTGACAAAATATATAACCTCAATATACCTAACGTAGTACCTTTGTCTCTCTAAAGCTTTTTGATGTAATCGTATCAACGTTTCAACACTGCTAGTTGTAGAGACTCTATTTAATTTGTCCTGCCACATCGCCACAGTTTGGATATGGGAAACGGATTTTTCTTGTTTTGGTTTTCAGTGCATTACGATACAATAGTTGATTTTTTAAGGTATGGCATTGGAGGTTATAAGGTAGGGCATTGCCCCCTAATGCCCTCCCCTAGCTACGGCCATGAATCCCATATGTTTCATTTTAGCAACTAAACAGTTGCGAAACTAAAAATTGAATGTGCGCGCCTAGCCTTAAGGTTTTAGTTGGAAGGCCACATTGGTCTTTACAAATTATTTGAAATTTTGGCTAATGAGTCAGTTCAAATTAGTTGTCTGGTTGAAAAATTCAGATGGGCCAGGAAACTAAGGTAAGACGGGAGTATTTAAAAAAAAAAAAAACAAATTTTAAAAGTACTCGACGAAAAAAAAGAGAGGAGTTATGTGGTGTACCTTAGGAGTCTTGCGTACAACTCAAAATAATTCATAATTTTTTGTTATACCTACATATGCCTTTATAGGTATGTTTATGAATTTATAACTTTTTCTTTGTTTTTGATATTTTTTATAATTTTATTATGATACCTAATGATTTTTTTTGTTAAATATTTTAAATATTTTTTATTGTTTATTTTCCCAAAAAAGGAATAAATTGTTGAATATACTAAATATGTTTGCGTTTAATTTAAGTGTGAACTCTTTAAATAGGTAAAAAAAAATCTCGAATTTATATTTTTTTCGAGATTTTTTTTCGAGATATTGTCTTTCGAGATTTTTGTTCATTCAAGATTTTTGTGCATTCGAGATTTTTGCATTCTAGATTAAAAATTTGTTTTTTCGATATTTTTTGCATTGGAGATTTTTGTCATTCGAGATAACGTCATGATCCCTATCTTAGCAGAGCAAAAATATATCCTGTCATACTATTAAAGACAACATTAAGTTTCCTTCTGTACTTGGAATTACAATTACTAAAAAGTAAAAATAATAAAAGCGGCATAAGCAGGGACTTAGCAAGAGTCATTCTTGTTTTGAATGGAGTAATTCCTTAGGTGGTCCATAACATACGTAAGCCTATGATAAATTTAATGTGATCTGTCCAAATGAGTATTTTATTGAATACTACTCCAAGATTCTTGAGAAGTATTGAAGAAAAGCAGTATATGTCTGTATAGTCTTTTAAAATGGATTTCTTTTCGACTTAGTTGGATTTAAACAAAGCTCGTTTGACCACACTAAGATCTTCGTGTATCTCCCAAACATAATTTTCAATTAACCCCATGTAGTTTATGGAAGATTTAAAACGTAATAACGGGAGCTCATTAACATACATACCTATAGTAAAAAGTAAGGGGCCCAAAATAGAACCTTGAGGAACACCTCGCGTTTGTTTGTTAGCAAGTACTGCTTGGTACCTGGAACTAAGATACGAGAAAATGAAAATATCTTATTGTATTTTAAATAATCAGCTGTTCCAATAATAATTACTTAATTCACCTTTGCTGCGGAGTTTCAATGCTTTGAGAAGATTTTGGGAGTATTCGAAAAATGTTATTGGGTCACAACAATCCTCATAAGGAACAGTCGCAATTGCTTGTGACTTGTGACCAGTGGTACCACTTTACTTCAATTAAAGTAGATCTACTTCTTTTTTTCAAAATATTTTAAAATCTACTTCCTACTTCGCACCATCAGTAAAGTACTGAAATCTACTTCTTTTTAAAAAACTCTGTTTGAAACTACTTCTATTTCACTCTAGGAAGGATGTAGCACTAGTATTACAAAAAAAAATTAATTGTCAACACAGTAAAAATACACAAATGAGTGTATAAAAATGAGTGTATATAAAGAGCATATAATCACGAATCTTATGAAAATTTCGCTTGCGTGTTTGTATTCATTTTAAAATTAAATTATATTGAATTATAGTAATTTTAATGTTATTCTTTGTAAAAGAAAGTTTTATTAATAAATCAGTTCCTTATATAAAAATTTCTTTAAAATTAAAAGGAATGTAGATATTGACAAATTTAAGTATTTAATAATATACATTTAAGGAAAAAATGTTATGTATACAATATTATTTAAAAATCAAAGAAGCTCCGATATAAAAATTTTGATCGAAATCGGTAGAGTCAGAAATGAGAACGTAGAAAATCATAAATATGATATTTCATAATCGCTGTATGAAAAAAAAAAATAAATTTCTCCTCTACGCTGCAGGTTGAGGTACAGACCTGATACAGGAATTTCTAGTTTTTCGTGTTGTAATGTCAATTGATGAAAATCTCGAGTTCAAATTTTTCTAAAAGCAAGTAAAAAGTTATTTTAAAATCTAGTTCGATTTTTCTTGTGACTCCTCACTAGAGGGAGAATCAGGCTATTAGTGCAATTCGCTGTTAAAACCATTGAATATACATACAATCTTTTATATTCTAGGAATCCAATAATACTTCGTACTGCAGTACTTTTGTTCACCGGCCTAACCAGTGTCATTCTGAAGGAAACACGAAAATTTAGATGAGAACGGTTTCTAAAAACCTTTGCAAGACCTTAAAAGAACTATTATATTTATATCGGATGATATTTCATTCACTGATAGTGAGTTCCGGGGGCTGGTTTTTGGAAACAGGTATTCTGGTTACTCCACTAACCGAGTGATCCACTCGTTCAAATTTGTTCTAGATTCAAAACCTTTTGTTTAATACTGCGTATAATCAGCTTTCTGATGATTTGGTTAAGTTTTGGGTATCATCTTCTCTCTGATGATTCGGGTTCCGGTTTTAGTACTGGTATTCCGCTATCAAATTTATTATGTCTGCAACTAAGAGTTTGGGATGGAAACGACTGGAACTACGCTCTTGAGAGCATTTCAAAACTGCAGATTGAACACTCTGATAAAGTAGCAGGTTCTACGTCCCTGGTGGTACTCAAAACTGCAGACTTAACATTCTGGTCTAGGATCAGTAGGTATACCAAAACCCCTAGTGATAATTTGACTTCGAACTAAAACCCTTTATCAATGTAAGAATGTATAGGAGTGTCGTGTGTCGTAAACATAACAAAAGTGGTGTAGCATGGATTTAGAACTTAGCTAGTGACTGTGGAGCTCAGCAATAGACCATGCAGAACATTGTCTACGGAATGCTTCAATCAGTTCAACCCTGGATACATCGAAGATTTTGCGGATACTAAAAATAATCCAATCTGATAGACTTGTTGCGTAACCTACGAAGCCTCACACCTCAGCCTTACATAGTGCGGTAGGTTCAATTTCCTTTAAACAAGTTTTTGATTAATAAACGAATCAAAATACATATCCACCTGCAGCTCCTGGATGTGATGCAAATCAAGAAGCTACTTCAAACGATCAGATCAAAGAGGCGCAATTAAAGCGCATTCAATCTGAACTTTATTAGGAAAACATTGATGTCTTTTATCAAAGTAAGTAGTATCAAATGTTAAACATAGAGTCCCATCAAAGGCATAAATATAATGCACCTAGATATGAGAAAATTGCATTTGATGTAACTTTAGAAAATCTATGAATATTTTATTCGGCTTCACCTCCACCTCTGTCCAATATCAACTGCAATCTGCAACATTAACTTAAGTCAGAGTATCAATGGCATCTGCTGTGCAAGGTGCTGATGCTGGGTGCTTTTGCTGCAAAGGGCTCTAAATTCAATCATATTTCGTAATGTTCTTATTGCTCAGATAGTGTAAAGTAAACCCATGTGATAAACTAAGTCAACTACGTTGTATGTACATATGTGCAGGTCTCATAAATCTGACATGACGTCCAGCAGCTTCCCATGATATGTACCAAACCCAAACCTTACGCTTCTTGCCACAACCACAAACATAGATACGACCGACGTTATCCTCGAGCAAGGCGACACGTCAACGTCATCCTTGAAATCCCACATCACTTTTCAATAAATATTTATGAGTCTGTAATGAGTGTTCAATACCGGCATCGGGCTAAGCAATTGAATCCTCATGGGAAATAATTCAATCCAAAAACGTATCCTTTCAGTATTCTCCTTATCTATGTTGATTATGTGAACATCCTTCCCTCGCTCAAGCATGGAGGGATTGTGAGTGCTGCTTCTGCTGCATGTATATAATGTATCTGATGATGGGAACCACTGCTTTATTTTTTGGCCCCTATTTGTTTCTGCTCCTTGGGGCCAATGAGTGAACTGGCAACTGGATAAATTAAATCGAAACTGACGCTAATTCAGTTTCCGGCTTTGTGGTTTTAAAACTGGGTAATGGGCAATGGGGAGGGTATGTGTCTGAAACTGAAGCAGCAAGAACAAAACAAATCTGGTATCTTTTTGGGAACAAAAGCGATTTTTTGCTGCCCTCGTCCTATGTATGAGATGTGGCACGAGGGCGAACCTCTTTGTCTCCACACTCAACTTGTGGGTGTGTGCAGGATAAAAGTAGCCATAAATAAAGGACAATCGAGCGTATATGTATTGAATAAGTACAAGGATGTGCACTCATTCTAGTATACCAAACCAACAGTCAATAGGATTGAGCAAGCACCCGCGCTAGGGAAAAAGGCAAAGGACACACAACAAGGACGTGCAGGATGCACAATAATGAAAACGGATTTCGTAATTACATGAATAGTTCGCCGGGCGGGTTAAAATGCGAATTTCATTTGGCAGTTGGCCATTTTAATCCAATTTAAGAAGTTTAGCAAATAACAAGGTTTTACACTTTCCTAGTAAGCCGATTTTGGAGGGATAAATTGTGCAGCTTTTATTCCGTTCCGCTCCCTTTTTTTTGAGGGGGAAAATTCATTTTTTTTTTAATTTTTGTTTTTTGGTAATCTTGCAAAGGCCTTGGCTTGGTTGTATGGTATTTTGTACTCGGATGCATGCTACATGGGATGAAGACGATATCGTTTGTACAATGATATGGCAAAGGAGGATATCCCTTCGCCGGCTCTCTTGAGTTTGGGTTTCCCACAAAACTACTTTTACGATTGGATTTAGTGGGAGGCAAAGTTCGAAGGCTTTATTTTGTGCTGCCGAAATCAAATTTGGAAGCCGACATAACAAAAAGCCATGACTTGGCATCGCTTTGTGGTTGAGTTTGGCTGGGAAATTAAGTACTAACGTCGATTTATTTTATCCTTGTAATGATGTGTGTTGATCATTGGGTTCGTTTTTGAAGTAGGTATACGAGTACATATGTGTGGGTGCTTATGGAAAAGAAATCTTAATTTAAGACTAACCAAACTGTTGAAGGATTTAGAATGAGAGTAACTATATTTTCTAAAGGAGTAATTATCCTGGAAATTTACTGTAAAGTCAAGTATGTCACGAATTAGTAGTTTGGGGTAACCACTGATTATTAAGCATTAATTAAACAGTATATTAGAATAGAGTACTTGGGACTGATCAAAGTTGTACCGAGGGACATCTTTGGCGGATAAGTTGGTAAGCAATGCTTCCAGGAAACGACAACAGATAACAACTTCTGACTAATAGATTTTGCAGCAGTTCGTATAGTACTCTGATAATTAGCTCTTGGTATTCAAGGCTTATCTCTGACGCAACTCTCAGGACCAGCGTTCCGACTTTACTGCGAAAGCAGTAGATCTACTGCACTTTTTTCTTATTTTTTAAATCTACCTCACCACTGCGCATTTCCTATAATCTACTGCGATTCTTCGGAGTTTGTTTGAATAGCAGCACTGGTCATAGAAATAAATGTGCTCATACAAAATGTCAAAATGTCAAAATTTAAAAAGATTCTCGTCTCTTTAGTGCAAGTCTTGTCAGCTTACGTTTTTAGTTCTACTACTCTTTAATTTGTTCTTGTTTCAAAAAGTACAAATTTACAGATGCTAAATTAATTTTGATTACCTAGCTTCATATATTTTTGCTTAAACTATACATTTTCATTATCGAGTAAGAGTATATTTGTTCACACATACTATGTAAATGAATCGGTGATTGTTAAAACATAAAACATAACTGAAATTTTAATTTTTTTCACAGGAGATACAAAAAATCCTACATTTTTGGCCGTGTAGTTATTGTCATTTTTTTAACCCAAAAATCTTATTTTCGACTTTTAAACCATTAAGGATTTTTAAATATGGTTTTTTGTTTCTCTTCCGTAAAAAATTAAAATATCACTTATGTTGTTTTAACAATCAACGATGATTTAAGTGTGATTTAACTTTGGTCCTTTTGTTTATAATTTTGTGTTACCTAATCAAAAGAATATATATTTCGACTGCGAAAATTTTGGTTTTACTGCGATTTTTTGGCCAATTTACTGCGATTTGCGATTTATGAAGTCCGAACCCTGCTCAGGACTGTCGAGCCACTAACTAAAACATCCGTTCGTTTTGGGGGGTAAATCTCGACTCTGACCATTTTCTAGATGCGGTTCAGACTGTTGAAAGAAATGAAACGAACCGCTCAGAAGAAAAAATTCAACGTTGAACGCCTTAGAACACCTGAAGTAACCAGAGCTTTGCACGCAGAAAAATTATCCTTTAAGACCAATGTAAAATTACATAAATAAAATGCACGACTGGATCGCATGAACTTGCTCTTATGTAAAAGTTCTTTGGATTTTAAAATACATTTTATAAATACAAAACATGGATTTAATGAGATAAAAATGTTCAAATGCCTGGAATTGCCTGATTTCCAGAAAAGTATGAATTTACGCAAATAAAGTTGTAGCAGCATCTTTCATTGAGAAATAATATAATGTTGAAATATTTCATTTCAACAAATAATCATTCTCTTATTATGTTACTTTGTTTTCGGTATTAATATTTCCACTTTGAAGTTTAATACTTCATAAATTGAAATCAAAGTTGCCTTGTTGATTTCAGAAAAAAATAAACTCAATAAATTGTAGAATTTTAGTTTAGTTGTCAGTTGTCATTGCATTCTCGAAGCGTAGGGTGTAAATACATAAACAAAATACATCGATAATCGTAAAATATAAAAGTGAATTAAATTAAAAGATATAAAATTTGTGAGATATGGAATGCCTATAAATAGTGTTTCCTTTAATCTTCCAGTTCCTCTATTTCGGAAAACGAAATATATAAAAGGTAAATAAATATATTAGTTATGTGTTATGTATATATATATAAAAAGAAAGTTCAATTATTGTATCCTTTTCGGAACGTATAGTCGTCAAGAATCCTTACATTTCCGGCTTCATTTCTTGGGGAAGTCCATGCCATCAGACAATATGGAACATTTTTCAAGTCACTAGAAGAAGTTATAGGAAATTTTAGAAATTGAACGACCATTGGCTATTTTTGTTAAAGAAAAAAAGACAAGGATCAAACGTATGTATATTGTTACATCATAAACATTTCATGGGGAGCGTAGAAAAACAATATTTCTAACCAAAAAGAATTTTCGGAAAGTTTTCAAAAGCTTGGATAAGAAGAATTTTAGTCGAAGATAATAAAATTTGCTGATTCAAGATTGTGTTTAGTGCATATTTAAATGTAAATTATAGTATTTTTTTTATTATTGGTGTAATTAACACGCATAATTTCCTTTTTGCTTTTTTTTTATTTCTGATTTAAATTTCAATCCAATTAATTTTCTCTTTTTCAACTACCTAATTAATGCTAATTTTTATCATAAATTTTCTTATTTTAAAATCAATAATTACTAAATTTAGTTAATTTTCGTTCTGTGTGAACTATAGATGTTAATATTTAGATACTAGCCAAACATTCGTTTTCTTTTATGTTCATTTTCATTTATAACTCATTAAGTTTCATTAGATGTAATCCTGGGGGTTAGGTTGCGCACCCTAACAGCAAGGAAAATTTAAGTTTAGTTTCTTGGTTTAATTTATAGTCAGTTTCTTAGTTTTAAAGTAATCGATTTAATAGTATTTCAATAATTAATATTTTGTTTTTTTTTTTTTTAATGTTAAATAAAAGTACTCGTTTGTACACATTGATGGAATACAAATTAACATTTTACTTAGGTTAAAAAAAAAAATAATCGAATAATATGGAGTAAATTTAGATAAAAGGTGAGATATGTGGTGATAATAGAAAAAGGTAAGGTTTCATTCGTTAGGGGTTATTTGCGAAGAACCTGGGATGCAAATAACATGGTGTGGTAGTGTTATGACTAATACCATACGAGGAGGGATTCCCAATCAAAAGTTATACCATCCATACTTTTGAGTGTAGTTAGATATGGGTAAAGTTGAAGGAATATCTAATGGATAAGAGCTTGTTTATCAGATTCTACTGATTGGTCAAACAAATATAATTTTTTTAACTTTTCAAATTTTGTTAATTTTTTTTATTTTTATTTTCCAGTTTAATATAATTTTCAAAATTCTTAGATTTTCGGTTATCTGTATTTATTTTTTTTATGGCACGATTTTTTTTTGTTTTGTATAAGAGTAGCAGCAAGATCCCCGACCATTACGGCGAGCTAAGCCGAGCTTTCGCCAGCGTGCCAGCTGCTTCAAAGAGCTCTTTACAAAGTTTAAAAATCGTTTTATTAAAGTAATTTTTTATATAACAAATTTCTTTCAAATTTTTCTAGAACAAAATTTGATGTGCCAATATTAAGTATTTAGTAGTATAGATTTTAGGAAATAATTTAAAAAAATAAGCGTTCACACATTTTAAAGATATTGATTTTTCAAAAAAACCAAAAAATATTTTCTCCAATATCTTTATACACAATATTATTTTAAACTTAAGGGGGCTCCTGTTGAAAATTTTTGGTGAAAATCGTTAGAGACGTTGATGAGAAAGTAGAAAGTAAAAAAAAAAACGGTTCTGTGACAGGTACCGTTATTAACATTTTGTCCCAATTTGTTTTTGACCAAAATGTAGTCCATGTTTATAATATCACACATTTTTTATCAAAATCGTTCTAGCCGTTTTCGAGATAAATAAGATTATGCATTACGGGTTTATGGGAGGTACTGTTAGTTTTAGAGCTAAAAAAAAATTTCAGTCAACGACCTTGGCTTTGATGAAAGTATCGTTTTCCACTCCACGTCAGAAGGTGATATTAGAAGTTGTAGTCTAGCCAAAAAATCAATTAATGCCTTTCTTTTTATCTAGGTACAGCAACGGGGATAACGCGGCAATCAAAGTTGAATCCAAGGAAGGCAACTTCGTCTTGGCGTCAACGTACATGCCGGGAGATGAAGAAAATCCTCCATCAAAAATATTCCGCGATCTTGTGGATTACACCACAGCAAGAGGGACACCTTTGGTGATTGAATGCGACGCCAACGCCCATCATGGGGTGGCAAAAATATCAACAAAAGGGGTGAGTCAATTTTTGAATAGGGACAATTACCCAACATTTCGTAATAAAAACAGGGAAGAAATTCTAGACCTCACTCTTATGAGTAATAATGATAAGATCTCTGTAGGGAATTAAAAAGTCTCTCCTGAGAAATCCTTTTCGGATCACTTAAGGATACTTTTTGCCCTAGATAGGAAAATAAATGATATAAAACCCTTAAAGAACCCAACTAGGACGAATTGGACAAAGTATTCAAAATGGTTGATTGAACGCATCGATCCTCCAGAGGAAGAAATGCTTTCGACAACCTCAATCATTGACAATGCTGTTCAAAATCTTACTAGTAAAATAAAAAGGCCTTTGAAAAACACTGCCCCATATCTCGTAACATTAAACCCACTAAGAGAAGCTTCTGATTGGGATTCATATAAAGACTCCCTCAAGTTATAAGAACAAGAACTGAGGAAAACCAAACGTATGTCCTGGAGAACCTTCTGTAACAATATAGAAGGCAACTCAGAGGCATCAAGGTTAAGAAAAATCCTCTCCAAAAATCCAGTAATGCCAAGTTGCCTAAAAAACAATGACGGTTCCTGGACAAACTCAAGCGAAGAATCGCTCAATCTGCTCCTGGATGTACATTTTCCAGACAGCTCTCCTTACGTTAATAGTACTGATCCTGATCCTAACAACATACTCAGTAGCATAACTCCTCCACAAGGTCTGATTACAGAGGAAAAATTAAAATGGGCAATAAACAGCTTCAATCCATACAAATCTCCTGGGCCAGATGGAATAATTCCAGCGGAATTACAGGAAAATTCCGATATTCTGATACCCATTCTGGTAAACATCTTAAATGGTTGTATCGCTCTGGCTCACATTCCTTTGTCATGGAGAGAAGTAAATGTTATTTTCATCCCCAAAGCTGGCAAACCTAGCCATGTTAATCCTAAAGATCTAAGACCTATTAGCCTTTCATCATTCCTTCTTAAAACATTTGAACGTCTGATTGAAATCCATTTGAGGGCAAACATTGATAAGTCCTTACTATCCAATGCTCAACATGCTTATAACAAAGGGAAATCTGTAGAAACCGCTCTACATACGCTGGTTCGTACTATCGAACACTCCCTTCATCATAAGGAGTTCACCTTAGTTGCTTTCCTGGATATAGAAGGAGCTTTTAACAATGTCGACGCATCCGCAATCACATCTGCGCTGTCATCTCTAAAGGTGGATAAGTCAATCAGTAATTTGATAAATCATATGCTGATAAGCAGGATTATAAATTCAAAACTGGGCGATTTTACTACTCGAAGGACTGTCAGTAGGGGTACGCCGCAAGGCGGCGTCCTCTCTCCTCTCCTTTGGAACCTAGTCGTAAATGAACTACTAGTGATTCTTGAAGGGGAGGGGCACAGGGTGATTGCCTATGCGGACGATGTTGCGATAGCGATATCTGGTAAGCATCCTAATACTCTGAAGGAACTCCTGCAAAATGCTCTAAACAAGCTTACTAACTGGGCAGATCAATGTGGACTCGGTGTCAACCCCCACAAAACTGAACTTGTCCTATTTACCAGGAAATATAAAATCCCACACATAGACCCTCCCCTCATCAAAGGTATACCGCTTAAATTCTCAGACAAAGCAAAATATCTGGGTCTTATTTTGGACAAGAAATTAAGCTGGAAGCCCAATATCCAAGAGAGAGTCAACAAAGCCAACATAGCTCTTTTCTCTTGCAAGAAGGCCGTGGGTAATAAATGGGGTCTACAAACTCATATAACACACTGGCTATACATCTCAGTCATTAGACCGATACTTACATATGGAGTGACAGTATGGTGGACTGCGCTGGAAACAGCAACTAACCGCGATAAGCTCAGCAAAGTCCAACGAACAGCCTGTTTAATCATGGGTGGAACTCTCCGCTCAACTCCTTCTGCTGCACTTGATGTTCTTTTTCATCTCATACCGCTAGATATTTTTAGCAAACAATCGGCCGCTAACACAGCCATTCGACTTAAAGCCTCCTCGCAGTGGATCAATAATGATATTGGTCACTCTACTATACTGAACTCGTTCAGTAGTCTACCTAGTAACGTCGATTACACCACCCCTCATCCAAAATTTGATAAAAATTTTCAAGTATCCATCCCCTCCAGGTCTGCTTGGGAAAATGAGTCGTTTTTGATAGACGAAGCAATTCATTTCTATACAGATGGATCTAAAACCGATGACGGGGTCGGTGGAGGCGTATACTCCGAAAAATTAAATCTTTGTCTATCTTTTCGTCTTCCCAATCACTGTAGCGTGTTCCAGGCAGAGCTTTTAGCAATAAAAGAAGTCCTCTCTTGGCTAAAAGAAAACGTTGTATCGACAACCGATATACGTATCTTCTCAGACAGTCAAGCTGCCTTAAAGTCACTGGACTCTGTCTCCATTAACTCACAAACAGCCCAAAATTGTCGATCATCTCTGGTGGAGATGTCAAAACAGTTTAACATTCACCTTACATGGGTGCCGGGGCATAGAGACATTCCAGGAAATTGTAAAGCTGACGAACTTGCAAAAAACGGAACAATATTACCTTTGTTGGATAGCAAATCTAACATCGGTATACCCATAGCTACTTGTAAACTTATGCTAAAGCAAGATACCATAAAGAAAGCCAACCACAGGTTTACCAGCACCCCAACTTGCCGGTCTACTAAACTGATTTGGCCATTGTTTGATGCTAAACGCTCAAAACAACTAATTTCTATTGGTAGATTGCATATTAGCTCCATTATAGGTGTCCTTACTGGGCACTGCCTAATAGGAAGACATGCTTTTCGTCTTGGAGTTCCTGCAAATGACTTTTGCAGAAGCTGCATGGATGAAGAGGAAGAGGAGTCAATTCCCCACCTTCTATGTTCTTGTCCTGCCCTAGCGCAAAGACGTAGACTCCACTTGGGAGACTACTACTATAACGATCCTAGTGATCTAAATAATTCCGACATTCACTGTCTCAAACGCTTCATTATTAGCTCAAAATGGTTTAACGAGTAAGGGGGATTTTTGAAATCCTTGTGGTATCACAACGGACCAAATATTGGTCTAAGTGTGCTGACCTTTTCCGGTCAGCAGCCACTTTAACCTAACCTAACCTAAACCCACTAATCCACCATGGTGGAATAGTGATCTTAAGAAATGAAGAACAGGGGTCAGAAAACTTTTCAACAAAGCCAGACTGAGTAAATTGGAGGAACATTGGAATACATATAGATCCGAACTTAACTCATACACTAAAGAGTTAAGAAGAGCCAAAAAGGATTCATGGGCTAGACACTGTGAATCTATTGAGAATACAAGTGAGGCGGCGAGACTTCGAAAGATCCTTGCATACAATCCCATGATTCCGGGATACATTAAGCATCCCGATGGATCGTGGTCGAACTCGAGCCAAGAAACACTTGAACTCTTTATGAAAACGCATTTCCCGGGCTGTAAGAATCATCAAGGACCGGGTTTTACACAACCACACACGTTAGATATCTTACAATCAGTACCAGAATTGGTTCTGTGAATCCCTCAATATTAAAGAATCATTCAAACTGCCAGATGAGTGTAGTGTCTTTTGTCTTTTAGGCTGAAATCTACGCTATTGAAAAGGCAGCAGAATTGGTACGCACGAGAAAATTAAACTCGTTGGAGATCACATTTTCGTGGACAGCCAAGCTGCCATCAAAGCTTTAGCCAGTGAGACTATACGATCCAAAACAGTAAGAAAATGCCGGGACATGCTGAACAATATGTGCAACACTAACCAAGTCAATCTCTGGTGCGTTCCTTTACATAGTAATATAGAAGGGAATGAAATTGCAGATGAACTGGCAAGGAAAGGGTCAGTATCAAATAAAAACAGCAGTAGCCATTTAAATTTGGGACCAAAAATCCCGATTGTCGTGATTAAAAGGGAAATAGACCTAATAACGAAAGAGCGAATCAATCAATAATGAAAAGGAAACTCGATATATCTTATCGCTGAGTAAAAAGAACATCAGAATCCTGATAGGTGTACTAACGGGTCAGGGCCATTGGCCGCTAGAATGGGTGCATTTGCACCCGATTTCTGTAGCAGCTGTCAGGATGTCGAGGAGATTGAAACCATTAAGTGACTGTCCGAACCTCCAAACAAATCGCCTCCGCTACTTTGGAAACAGGTCTGTTGGAGAACTAGACGATGTAACGCAGGTTTCAATGGCAAATATGAGAAAATTCATTGTAAGCACAGGCTGGTTCGAAAGCGAACAAGTCTACATAAGACATTAGTTAGGAGCATCTCTGCTTTTATTAATAGGGGATCACAATGGAGCAATAGGCCCCCGTGTACGCAACAGCCTATGTGCTGAGCACGCCCCTCTTAACCTAACCTAACCTAACCTAACCATGGATCAGCGAAATCAAGCATCATTGTGCGCGGTTAGTTCTTAGATGGGGAACCGTTCAAATACCTACCGTCTGCTGTTGACATGTTGACCTTGTCGTGGTGGGGAGGCTTAAGTCTATTTCTCCGGTGATAATGATTAGCTTAAGATTTAGACAACTAAGTAAACCCAAAAACTAGTGATCACAAGATTGCTCAGGATTATCGTTCCTAGTTCATTGTAGGGCGAAAAAGACTAATCATGAATATTGATTTATTTTGTTTTATTTTGTCTCCGAGTTGTGTTTAGATTAAAATAGAATTAAATATACAAATAAATATAAAATTTTTTTGAATTAGTGTTTATTTAAATTTTTTTTTATTTCCAAAAATTTTCACAACTTTTTATTTAATATTTAATTGTTTTTGCGACGCGTTTCGGAGTGTACCTCCATCTTCGGGCAATTAACTTAATATAAATTAATGAATTGCAATGAATTGGATGCTTTTGTTAATTACACCATTCATAAAGTTCGATTTGACTTATTACACTATTACTTACGTAGTTTAAAAGTTAAATCCATCTTTATCCATCTTAAACTACCGAATCCTATATTCTTAGCCTTATTTCATTCGTCAAGGCTCATTATCTTCAAATTGGATGTTGGCACTTGACAGTTTCTTATCCAGAACTTGGAAGAAACATCTACCCTTCACGACATCAAATAAGTTTGTCAAAGCCTTTACCAGAAATAAAATTAGCAGTGCTTTATATAGAACAAACAATGTGTTACTAACGAGATCTATCAATTCGCCAAATATTATTCCGTTGAAATGTGCGAAGCAAAACTTTAAGTAACCCCAACCCTAGCAGCAGCAAAACACAAACAAAAAACAACAGAAAAAAAACTATTCCTTGTAATTCTGGTGTTGGCTCTATGAGTATCATAACATAATATTGCAACGCTCTTGTATTTCTAACACGTTCTCAAAAGAAAACTTTTCCAATAACTTCTGGTGTCCTTCTTTTTGGTCTTCATCCCTGCTCCTCGATCCTGGATCCGTTTGGCACACATCATTGACGAAGACGTCGAAATATAACTATGCCGCCTGCCTGTGCTCGTCTTCGTCTGTATAGCCTAGACCAAATACCTAAGCAGAATACTCATGCGAATCCCGTCGTATCTATGGATCTGTATCCCGACCGCACAAGTTTCAAATATTTCATAATAAAAATTGAAACTTCTTCAAGGGAAATGCAGGCATTAAGGCCATATTCATTTCATATCGTTTGCTGAGTGGAGCATGTCTCTATCCGGACTTTTGGCCAACAACCTTGCTCCACCATCATCACTCCGCTGCCGCTCCTACTCTCCCACCCGCCCGGCAGGATTGCAGACATCAGGCAGTCAAACTCACACACAAAGACACACTTTTCGGTGTGGAGGCAAGTTAATATTGGATGATGGATTCATCTGCTAATACCTCGCACATGTGTGCTGCTGGAAATTTATCATTTTCTGAGAAGCAATTAAGAACTGTGAAAGGGAAACGGAGCGGCCCCGACGACTGTCGTAGTCGGACGGACGGGGGAATGGAATATGAAATTCCATACCATTCATGGTTGGCAATCAGACGTGAAATTTGCAACATATCGGATTAGTTAGGTCCATTACGGAGAAGAAAAAGATGAGTCTTTGCGGGCTTTGGAAGGGAAATTGTGAGAAAATAATAATATCTCCAGTAAAAGATCTAAACATATCTACATTGAAGTTCTTTTGGGAAATTGTTAAATTGAGTGGTAATTTAAAGGGATTCCGAATAGAAGAAGGATTTGAGAGTTTTGCTCCGGACAATGGGTTAGGTTGGGTTGTATTTTGAGGTAGAACAAACAAACAAATTCTCATAAGCCCTCAAATGGTTTTATTTTATGTCGAAACTCATAAGGTATTTGGAAAATGTCATCTGTTGTGAGATCGTTACATTGGCAATCCAATGATTCAATTGGTATACATACGTAAACGAATTTTCCTTCCTTGGAGATTTTAGACTCTTTAACAACATCCAGTAGGTATTTGGTAAATATATGGTAAGTTGTATATATTGCATCTTTAATATTATATCTTTCCTTCTTCGGGTTGCTTCACCTTAGGATATTTCCCACATCAACTTGTCAAAATAATCATTTAGGGTGATATCTGCTGTGTATAAACAAAAATATATTAAACATTAAGACCGAAATGAATAAGGCACGAAAATCTGAAAATATAAAAACAAACTTTGCCGTCAAACGTAATAGACAAGGATTTTAGTGCAACAAATCACATAGTTGTAAAGTTTGAAAGTGTTGACTAAATCCAAATGACAGCAAGTCGAACTAAAGACTGAAAGTGAGATTGCCACTATAAGGCTACGTTTAGACACTTAACATTGAGATTCTCTGGCTTGCACATCTAAATCCAAACTGTCAAAAAACCAAAGTGTTTCATCTAAATTGAAAGAGTGTTTTCCTTGGTCTTAAATTTAAATGATATTTGACCAATTAAGTTCAAGAATTATTATATGAGGCTTTACAGCCAAAAAGGTGAGTAACGAAAACTAAGAACGTACGTCCAATCAGTTATTTTCAGTAACTCAAGTCGAAAAAATATGGTTTTTATCGACCCATGTTCTTTACAAGTCCATTACTTATCAAGACCACAGTTACAATAAGTACAATGGAAGCCAAGATGAAAAACATCAAAGCTCCAAGAACTTGGACTTCTAGCAAACAAAATTTTAAGAAAATCGTTTAGTCCACGCAAATTGGCATTTCTTCCCGGCTATCTCACTCGGATTCATCAGTTGATAAATGAGTACCTTGTCTTGTCTAATATTTATATAAAGGTAAATACATTTTCTATATACGAATTTTTTTTGAAATTTTCCAAAAAAAAGTCGGTATGCCACTTTTCAGTAATTAGTAATTATAATTTCAAAATCAAATTGCTCACTTGGAGGGGACTAACCAAATTCTACCGAGTCCGAACGGCTAAGATGAGAAGCACCTTTCATGGCAAGAGATACCCAACTAACATATTCTCCAGAGCATAGCTCTTGAATCTTAAAAAAACTCCCATACAACTCTTTTATATCTAATTGCTATATTTAAGTATTAATCAGACCAAAAACAATATTTCACTCAAATATTAAAGTCATCTCTCAATTTGATTGTTGGTACTGCCCTAAGTTTTTATAATCTAATTGCAAGAAGAGAAAATAGTTTTGCTATAAGATTTAGGTAATTTTGAGCTGAAAAAGTGTTTAACTCTTAAAATAAAAGTGTTATGAAATCCAGTTGAGTTTCATAACAAGATATCAAAGGGCACGGTAGTGCCCAGCCAAGTTCCGGTACTATACACCCTTTTTACAGGAACAAACTCAGGCGATTTTTGACCCCTCTCTCTCTTCAGTACCAATGAAGTCAAAAACTTAAAATTCCGAATATTTGCTTAGCTAGTCAGGCACAGGCACCTCACCAAATTTCAATTTCCTAGCATAAGCAGTTCCTGAGATATAAGGCCTCAAAAATCACAAAAACCGTAACTGACTGACTCTGACTGACTGACAGATCATCAAAATTATAGAGCACTTCCCGGCATCGTATAATCTTGTAATTTTGCACAACGGTAGGTCTTGTCATGCAAGCAGAGGAAAAAATCGAAAATTTGAAGTTTTCCATTCAGGGGGCGTTGTATCCGCCCACTTTCCGATAAAATGTTTAATTTATATGGAGCACTTCCGATTGCTGTAATTAAGGTAGGTTAGTGTGAGTTATCTTGCCAGGACAAGAAGAAATAATTGAAGCGCAAATCACAACAACCAATAACAAAAAGAAAATATACCAAAAGAAATAGGAAGCTTTAAACTAAGTTGAGTACACCCTTTCTATCTTTCCGTATGTTTCGAGATTTTGACATGTCAAAATATTAAAATCTTTGCAAAAAGGTGTGAGATCAGACCAAAAAAATAAATGTTAAAAAAAGAGCCAAGTTCTTTTATACAAAAACCATTGTGTAACAAGTCAGCCGTGAAAAGTACTGAGATCTAAAAGCAGTGTTGTTCCATGTAGACAAAAAATCTAGACTACACGATTGTCTACGTGTAGACAATTCAACGTATACAATTCCTGATTGTCTACATGCCAATGTCAACAATGTAGACAACGTAGACATTCAATTTTTCTTATTATGTTTCGTCTAATAAATCAGAGCTCGAGCCAAAATCATTGTCATCAATCAAAACAATCATAGAGACATCGCCGGATTAAGATGTCGCAGGTGATTGGGATTGCTTACAGGCATTGCTTTCGTAAATGAATGTGAATGCATTATTATTAGGATATGAATATGCTTTTTTTAACAAATTTTTATTTACCTGTGCAGTATTTTGCAGATTTTTGTTGCACACTGTACAATATGCTACAAATTTGTTATTGTTTTCCATTAAAAGAAAACCTAGGTGATCGAAACCTTTATTTTTTCGTCGACCAATATTTGAATAAAAACTCAAATTAACACCTGAAATTTTCTTAAATGAAGTAAACAATGTGACAGAGAAATCAAGAATGACAGATTGGCTGGCATGCTTTGTCTACATTGTCAACATTGTCTACATTGTCTACATTGTCGACACAATTGTCTACGTATTAATGTAGACAGTCAAAGTCGACACGTAGAGGAACAACACTGTCTAAAAGTACGCCAAGTTCGTACTTCATGAAGGTTTAATACCGAATATTTAAAGTAGAATAATATTGAAACGGCTACAATGTAATAGAGAAATTTTATTATTTAATGATTACTGACTAAAATTTGATGGGTTCACTGGTCAAGTTTTTAAAACCTTTCGGATTGGGCATAAAAAAAAAACTTGCCAAGTAAGCTTCTCTGCTTGCATGACAAGACCTACAAGATTCTACGATGCCAGGAAGTGCTCTATAATTTTGATGATCTGTCAGTCATTCAGTCAGTCAGTTACGGTGTTTGTGATTTTTGATGTGGTGTTATATCTCATTTACCGCTTATGCTTGAAAATTTAAATTTGCGGAGGCGCCTGTGCCTGACTAGCTTAGCAAATGTTCAGAATTTTAAGTTTCTGACTTTATTGGTACTGAAGATAGGGAGGGGTCAAAAACCGTCTCAGTTTGTTCCTGTAAAAAGGGTGTAGTGCCAGAACTTGGCTGGGCACTACCGTGCCCTTTGATGAAACGCATTCAGCAGTTAAATACGAATGAAGTCTTTAATGTTTGATTATTTTGATAGCTTATAAGAATTTAAGATGCAACCGGAATTGCAACAAAAGGAACTGACTTTAAAGTTCTAATACAGTTTAGTACAGTGGTGCAAATACATTCTAAAACATAATGCGTTTATACATTTTTATAAAATGTAGGCATAGCATGTATGTATAGTTTAAGAAAACATCATCACATTACAATAATCATCACATACGTATGGAATGGACATACTTGTATACTCGTATCTACTTAAAATGTACAATGTCCATAATGCCCATACAAATCCATGTCTTAGCTCTCAAGCACCAATTACCTCTCCTTTGTTAAACTGAATAAGCCATTTTCAAGGAGCTTACATCAAATAAAGGTAAGAATTAAATATCAAAACTCCATGCACGAATTGCTACAAAACATTTGTCAATCAACTGCTAATTACAAATTATTATTACTTCAACCACAAATTATATCCGCTTCACGTTTCAAATACGCAAATAAACACATACGTAAATGACCAGGACATGGTTGATTGCAAATCATCAAGATGGCATGGGCATAGACACACACATTGTTATCATCATTAATTACATAAACGAATACATAATATTCCAACAAATCAATACTGCATTCAAGATAGCCCTTTACCCCTGTACGAGAGAGTTCGAATTAATAATATTATCCTCTCATGTCCTTTTAGCCTGTTTGCTCCTGCCCAAGTTAAATTTTCTTGTCTAATTAGAGGTACTAGTAGAAAGGTCATTGGTATGGTACGATTGAGATTTGAAGCGGTTTAGTAGGAGCTTCAGTCTTCATTAGAATTAAAAAATTGACTTTGCTAGTTGGGTTTTTGATTTGAATTTTTGATTGGATCTGCTTACAAATTTGCAAGAACATTTGTCGAGGTAAAGGATGCGTTTTATGTTTTAGGTCGATTTTATTTGGTTGCCATTTTTGAGTGAATGAAATTTGTCAATTGGCATTGGACAGTGGAAAAGAGTGGTAGGTAACAATTTATTACGGATAATATCTAACGCAGCAACAACGTGTTGAAATTATTTTATTTTAATAATTGTTCAACTGTAGATATGCACAGAAAAGTACATGACTTTTTTGGTGTTAATCATATACCAAGCCATCACCGTCCCTTGATTCTTCCATTTTCCATTTCTTCTTAGAAATTTCTTGAAAGAAATTATGTACATCAACAAACCGATCACAACCTCAATGCTTCAGGACAGAAAAATGAAATTGCTGAAATTACAACAGAAGTCTGTGAAATTGGATTGCCAAATAAGATTAAAAGAGCTCGCTTTTGCCATATGGCCAGACTTCATATTCCATACTAAATGTTTAATACCATAAAATCAATCAATAAAATATTTATTACTTACTGTCTTATATTTCCACTCCTACTACTTTAACTGGATAACTGCATACTTAAAGGATCGTATTCAGTATGTTCGAGTTAATAACATCTTCTCTGCAGCAATCAATGCTACATGGTGTGTGCCGCAAGGAAGGCATCTCGGTCCACATTTCTTCTTGTTATTTATTAATGACATTCGCAGAGAAATTTTAAATTCGAACTGTCTAATGTATGCGGATGATTTGAAAGTCTTTCGCCGTATAAAAACTGAACAGGATTGCATTTTATTGCAAAAAGATCTTGAGAAGTAATCGAATTGGCGATTGATTAAATCCATACATCTTAAAATTGCAAAATGTCGAAGTTTAACTTTTTGTCGAAATCTTTCATCAATTAACATTTCTTATAAAATAAATTTCTTTCAAAAATAACCTTTCAAAAGGATCTTGGATAGATTTTTTAGTCGTCAAAAGTAATACAATGTTCGGATTTATCTTCCTTAATTCAAAGCAGTTCTGTGATCCACATAATTCGAAATGGCTGTTTGTTTTTCGTTTGTTAGATCTACCCTTGAGTATTGTAATACCAGTGACGTGCCGTGGTGGTTTCAGTAGGGTGTTCACTATAACTTTTTTTTTTCTAATCATTTATCTATTTTGAGTTTTAATCCAGGATCACAACGAGGACGTAATAGACAACCATCCCATCCCATCCCATTTAATTTTTTTTATTTTTTTGTTATTTTGTTTTTGTTTTTATTTTTTATATTTTTTTGTATAGGTATTTATTTTTTTATTTTTGTTTTTGTTTTTTTTTTGTGTTGTTTAGTAATTATTTAAGTTAACGCAGTCCAACAGATATTTACTTGTATATAAAGGTCGATTCGACGGGATTTCTTCAAAAAAATCTTGTAGAACATAATCATAAAAAAAATGTTTTGCTTTAATTTCCTTAAGAAATGATTTTTCTATTGAAATAATTGCCAGTTCTGACAATCTGTTCTCTAGCATTTTATTTCTGGCATATGATTTTTTGCGCTTAAGGGCAGAAAAAGATCGTTCGACAGAGTTACTTGATACTGGAATCGTCAAGATTAGTGAGCTTAGTTTAAAAATTTCCGAAAAAAGTCTTTAGTTCCATATTATCGAGCATTTTTGGAAAGTCCTTTAAGGAAATATTTTTGAATTGTGACTGAGTAAGTTTAAAAAACACAGTAAGTTCATTCTCAAGCTTCACAAAATCAAAAAACGGACCATAGGAACTTTTAAGGCATTCGAAGCCATCAGTTGGGAAATTTTCTTCATTTTCAGCAAATTTTTTACGGAAAGACCAGAACGATTCTTCAGATTTTGTTTGAATAGCAGCACTGATCATAGAAATAAATGTGCTCATAACAAAATGTCAAAATTCAAAAAGATTCTTGTCTCTTTAGTGCAGGTCTTGTCAGCTATATACGTTCTTAGTTCTACTATTCTTTAATTTGTTCTTGCTTCAAAAAGTACAAATTTGTAGATGGTAAATTTATTTTGATTACCTAGCTTCATTTAATTAAATTTAATTTTTTTTACAGGAGATACAAAAAATCCTACATTTTTGGCCTTGTAGTCATTGTCATTTTTTTAACCCAAAAATCCTATTAGATTGTTTCGATTTTTAAGGATTTTTTAATATGTTTTTTCTTCTTCCGTGAAAAATTAAAACATCACTTAGGTTGTTTTAACAAACAACGATGATTTAAATGTGATTTAACTTTGGTTCCTTTGTTTATAATTTGTTGTTACCTAATCAAAAAAATGTATGTATTTCTACTGCAAAAATTTTGGTTTTATTTCGATTTCTTTGCCAATTTACTGCGATCTGCGATTTATGAAGTCCGAACCCTGGTTGTGTGTTGTTCTGTTGTACACTTGTGACCTTGTGTACAACAACCACTTACCACTGGTATACAATGAATTCGCACTCCATAATGAAAATGAATCATATCAGAGTTCACTGTCTCTCTCGATGCCGATGGATGGTATGATGGTACGCTTAATGAAGTTGAACACCATACACCAAACCAATTTGTCTTCTTTTCTGTAGTTTGAGTCGATTCTGTATGTTGATTTGCTTTACGTCGCGTTGCCCTTGCCTATCGTCGGTGCGTTGACATGGAGAGAACATATTGTAGCGTGAGAATGAATTCCATTCGGATGAAGGATCGTGGTGCGCTCGATGAATGTGAACACCAAGGAATATAGAATTTTGGATTTTGTATACACATTTTGTCTCTTCTTCACATTTTTTTTTGTGTGGATGTCGATGTGCTTTACCTTGGTTTCGGAGGTCGGTCGGTGCGTTTACATCAGGAGAACACCCTAGAGTACTATTTTTGCTTGAAAATGTATTCTTCATCCATTGCATTTGAATGAATTGCCGCGGTGCGCTTGAATAAGGAGAACATGAAATATGGAATGTGACTTATGTGATGATTTTGGTAGGGTGTGCGGTGAACACCTGCGTACCTTTGAATAAACGTCACTGTGTAATACCATTTGAAGTCATTCGTATGAAGTTCACTTTTTAAGAATTGAAAAAATCCTACAATGTTAAAAAAAGAGCCAAGTTCTCCTATACAAAAACCTTTGTATAACAAGTCAGCCGTAAAAAGTACTGAGATCTAAAAGTACGCCACGTTCTTACTTCATGAAGGTTTAATACCGAATATTTAAAGCAGAATAATATTGAAACCGCTACCATATAATACAGAAATTTTGCTATTTAATGATTACTGACTAAAATTTGATGGGTTCACTGGTTAAGTTTTTAAAACCTTTCGAATTGTGCATACACAAAAACTCGAAAGATACGGAAAGATATAAGGGTGAACTCTACCTACTGAAATCAACTTAGTTTATAGCTTCCTATTTCTTCTGGTATATTTTCTTTTTGTTATTAGTTGTTTTGATTTGCACTTCAATTGTTTCTTCTTGTCCTGGTATAATACCTAACACTAACATACCTACCTCAATTATAAATACTAGTACCTACATCCGCTTAAAGTCATAACTCATAAAAAATAAGCAATCATTGTTGAGGATGCGATGATGTTTTTGTTGATTTTAACACCTTTTTTGAAATGAAGGTATCCCGCCAATTAATAGCATAATTAGTGGTTTGATTATATATAGTTCAAATCACAGTTAACAGTTTTTTTATGTGAAGTCATAATTTTTACTTGCGACTTATAGGTACTATAAGGCAAGTTATGCATTCGTAAAAAAAATTGAACTCGAGATTTTGATCAAAGTTGACATTACGATGATAGCGAAGACTAAAAAAGTGGGTCTCGCAATTCTGTCTGTCTGTCTGTCTGTCTGTCTGTCTGTTCGACTACAGGCTAAACAACTCGGCCGATTTTCTTTAAACTTGGTACATATCATTTTTAATTTTTTCCCCCCACACGTTTTTTTCTTTTTTTTTTAAGACCAAAAATAACGGTACCTGCCATACGAATTTTTTTCGAAATTTTATAAACATTTTTTTTTTCTCAAAAACTGTTCAACAGATATTAAAAATAAAGATACAGAAAAATTTCACTTAATTAAATCTAGGTACTGGTTGAAAAAAATTTTCCGAAAAATTGTTATTGAGGGTACCCCCCATGGAACCATTTTTTTTGTTTTTGATTTTCTCAAAAACGGTTCAACCGATTTTGATCATTTTTTTTTTGCTAAAACTCCCCAAAAACATAAATAGAATTCTGTACTCAAATTTTCAAAAAAAAATTTTTTGGATTTTTAAAAATAACTTCAAAAATGTTTTTTCAAAACTCAATATTTCGAAAACCCCATGCTAGCTTTTTTTAAACTTGATAAACAAACTAAGGTGCCATCTGACGACATTGATTGTGATGCTCTCAACAGGAAGTTGACTTCAATGCCACTAACCACACATACCTCTAATTACACTCTTAGTGAAGATGAACTTACTGATGTTAGCAGCGTTTTCAATTTTGTTAGACTTCAAGAAGAAGACATTGTTGAGGCAATTCTTTCGATTAAATCGAATGCAATTGGCCTCGATCTTATACACCCAAAATTTGTTAAATTACTGCTTCCGTACTTACTACCTTTTATAACATACATTTTTAACAGTATACTGACTACTTCGGAATTTCCCTTGGAATGGAAAAAAGCCAAAATTATCCCTATTCCCAAAAACACTACAGGTATAGTGTCAGAGTTCCGTCCAATAGCCATACTTCCTTTCCTATCGAAGGTTTTTGAAAAAGCAATTTTCAAGCAGATACAGTTTTATTTATCTTTGAATAATCTTTTGAGCTCATGCCAGTCAGGTTTTCGGCCACATCGAAGTTGCAAATCTGCATTGCTTCTAGTGACAGACGAAATAAGAAGTAGAATGGATAGTGACCACTTAACACTCCTAACCCTCTTAGACTTCTCTAAGGCTTTCGACACGGTCAACCACTCAATATTATGTAGAAAATTAAGAAGTATCTATGGATTTTCTTTCGAGTCTTGCAAATTAATGCTCTCGTATCTTAGTGGAAGACAACAACGCGTTGTCATAAATGACCGGTCATCCAGCTTAATGAGTGTACTAACTGGTGTGCCACAAGGATCTATACTTGGACCGATCCTTTTTTCGCTATACATCAACGAGCTTCCTCTAGTTGTTAAAAATTGTGTAATTCACCTATACGCCGATGATGTACAACTTTTGATAAGTCGCCCATTCCTTGCTAAAAACGACATGGTTTCCTTAATGAACGAGGACTTGCTTCGTATCTCCAATTGGTCCAAACAAAATAATCTTTGCTTAAATCCTGTAAAGTCGAAAACCCTACCCATCTACCGAAAGGCATTTGATTTATCAGTTTTAAACCCGTTGAAGCTGGATGACGAAACCATTGATTATGTCGGCTCGGTGAGAAATCTAGGAATGGTTTTCAATCGTAGTCTCACATGGAACGATCACTTAAACAGCGCGATCGGGAAGGTTTATGCTAGCCTTCGTGCTCTTCAGGTCACTCAAAGGTTCATTCCTAAAAAAACTAAAATGTTGCTAGCCAAAACTCTGTTACTCCCTGTTTTACTGTATGGATGTGAAGTTTTCTGTGACTTGGACTATGCGACGAAGCGCAAACTTAATGTTGTATACAATAATATCGCCCGCTATGTATTTAACCTACGCCGATACGACCATGTATCTTCCTTTTCAACACAACTTTGCAATTGCAGTCTGGATAATTTACTGAAATTTCGTCAACTGAGCTACTTGCATCAAATCATTCAAACTCAAGAACCCGATTATCTACACAGCAGACTGAATTTCCCTCATTCAACAAGGTCTCTCGTTCTAATACCGTCTCGTTATAAATATCTTAATACTCAACGTCAGTTTTTTATTCATGTTATACGCCTCTGGAACTCCCTGCCAATCGCATTGAGAGGAATCAGAGCCACAGGAAGATTTAAATGTTTTCTTTTCAGGTATTTGGCAAACCATTGAAATTTTTGTTTTTTATTATTTTTTGTTTCTTAATTCGGTTTAACATATAGCTACACATACATGCATAAATATATTATCTTTTAACTTAAATTTATTAAACTTTAATAGAATCCAATTGAATTCATAAATCCAATTAACTTCTCTTAATTCTTATATTAATATAAAGGCTTGCAACAACTTATAAGATGAATGTCTTAATTTGTAAGTGATTTTTGAATAAATAAATACAAATACAAATACAATAAATAAAAGTTTCTCAATATGATCTACAAAATGTGAAACAAAATTTTTTATTTTACCTAAAAATAAAGGTACCTACCATACAAATGCTAAAAAATTAAAAAAAATGGTTTTCAAAAATCGTATTTTTCCCGAAAACGGCACCTAGAATTTTGATAAAATTTTTTTTTTGTTTCAATTAATTTTTACTATCTTTAATTTAATAAAAAAAAATTTGAAATTAAGATATTACAGCTTGTACCTACCATAGAACCATTTTTTCGAATTTTGAATTTCTCATTATCCACATAACGGATCTTAATGAAAATTTTTATAGAGAAGCTTCTAAAAAGTCTAAAACACATTGCATTTCAAAACTTTAAAATAAATATTTTTTGAATTTTTGAAAAAAAAAATCAACTTTTTTCTTTTTTTTTAAATTTGATATCTCCGAAACGGGTCAATATTTCTTTTCGTAAATTTAATTTTTATTCGAACAATAATAAAGACTTTAAATTAGCGTACCAAAATTTTTTCTTAAAAAGCTTTTAAAAAGTTTGTATATAAAAGCTTCTTTTAAAGAAACCACTACAAGGACTTATAATTTTTGTTCTTGCATAAATTCATATTTGCATAGCATTCTGTTTTTATCTCTTACTACTAAAAGAATTTAAAAATTAATTTTATCCTTTTGAACAATTTTCTCTAATAACATTCGTTTTTAAAATTCCCAGTCGATTACATAGGAGCAAGTTCGTGCGACCCAGTCGTGCATTTTATTTTTAAAGGTATGCAAATGTTTTGTTTTTTCATTCATGTTAATATTACATAGAGTACCAAATCGAACACTCTAGTTCTAAGAAAAATCATGAATTTTCAAGATACTTTTCGCTTTGTATGTACATCAAACTATACCGCTCTACCAAATTTCATCATTCTACAGCAATAGGAAATATGCTCCATATAAATTAAACATTTTCTCAGAAAGTGGGTGGGCGGATGCCACGCCCCCTGAATGGAAAACCTCAATTTTTATTTTTGGTCCTATGTATGCAATTTGAGCCCTACCGTTCTACCAAATTTCATTGTTCTACTGCAATCGGAAGTGTGCCATATAATTTACATCAGTTCTGAGGAAGTGGGCGGATACAACGCCTATGAATGGAAAACCTCAAATTTTATATTTACTTGCGACTTATAGGTACTATAAGTCAAGTTATGGATTCGTACAAAAATTAAACTCGAGATTTTGATCAAAGTTGACATTACGATGATAGCGAATACTAAAAAAGTGGGTCTGGCAATTCTGTCTGTCTGTCTGTCTGTCTGTCGCTTTGACTACAGCCTAAACGGCTCGGCCGATTTTTTTAAAACTTGGTAGATATGGGTTTTGATTTTTTACCCCCACACGTTTTTTTCTTTTTTTTTAAGACCAAAAATAACGGTACCTGCCATACGAATTTTTTTCGAAATTTTAAAAATATTTTTTTTTCTCAAAAACTGCTAGACAGATTTAAAAACTAAAAACACAAAAAAATTTTATTTAGTTAAATCTATGTAATTCTTGAAAAAAATTTTCCGAAAAACGGTTATTGAGGGTACCCCCCATGGAACCATTTTTTTTGTTTTTGATTTTTTCAAAAACGGTACCACCGATTTTGATAATTTTTTTTTGCGAAGGCTCTTCAAAAATTTAAATAGAATTGTTTATTCAAATTTTCAAAAAAAAATTTTTTGGATTTAAAAAAAAAAAACTTAAAAATTTTTTTTTTTTTAAACTTAATATTTCCAAAATCCCATGCTAGATTTTTTTTTGACCTTGATAAATAAAAGTTTCTCAATATAATCTACAAGATGAGAGAAAAAAAATTTCATTTTACCTTAAAATAAAGGTACCCACCATACAAATGTTAACAAAATTAAAAAAATGGTTTTCAAAAATCGTATTTTTCTCGAAAACGGTACCTAGAATTTTGATAAATTTTTTTTTCTTTCATCTTTAATTTAATAAAACAAATTTTGAAATGAAGATATTACAGCTTGTACCTACCATAGAACCATTTTTTCGAATTTTGAATTTCTCATTATCCACATAACAAATCTTAATGAAAATTTTTATAGAGAAGCTTCTAAAAAGTCTAAAACACATTGCATTTCAAAACTTTAAAATAAATATTTTTTGAATTTTTTTTTAAATTTAATTTTTATTCGAACAACAATAAAAACTTTAAATTGGCGTACCAAAATTTTTTCTTAAAAATCTTTTAAAAATTTTGTATATAAAAGCTTTTTTTAAGAAACCACTAAAACGACTTATAATTTTTGTTCTTGCATAAGTTCATATTTGCATAGCATTCTGTTTTCGTCTCTTACTATTAAAAGAATTTAAAAAATTAATTTGATCCTTATGAACAGTTTTCTCTAATAACATTCGTTTTTAAAATTCCTAGTCTATTACATAGGAGCAAGTTCGTGCGACCCAGTCGTGCATTTTATTTTTTCTTTGTATGCAATTTAAGCCCTACCGCTTTACCAAATTTTATCGTTTTACAGGAGTCGGAAGTGCTCTATTCAACCAACACCAATTTTTAGAAAGTGGGCGGATACCACGCCCCCTGAATGGAAAACCTCGAATTTTCGATTACATGACAAGGCCTACCGTTACAAGATTCTACGATGTCGGAAAGTGCTCCATAATGTTGATGATTTGTCAGTTAGTGAGTCTGTCAGTCACGGTTTTTGTAATTTTTGAGGCCTTATATCTCAGGAACCGCTTATGCTAGAATTTTAGTTTCTGACTTTATTGGTACTGAAGATGGGGTGGGGTCAAAAATCGCCTGAGTTTGTTCCTGTAAAAAGGGTGTAGTGCCAGAACTTGGCTACGGTTTAAGTTTTGACCCTTGAGGGACGCCAGGGTTGATTCCCTTGGTTGATGATATGTGTTTTACTACCAGGCCATAAAAAAGCTTATAGGTTTGTAGAATTTTCATTATTCTTACCAAGTGATTAGGAAGCCAAATTTCCAAGAAAGCTTTTTCTTTATCCAGCAAGCACGCTGTAGTCGTTTTATTTTTATTGAGTTCAAGTGACAAGTTTGACATCACTTTAAAGTCCTAGCAGTGGATGTATGGTAGATTGTTGGAACTCCGGTATGACATCTCTTTCTCTGCAGAAAACGTTGAGTTTTTTTCAATATTTTTCAATATGTTTTGCACATAAATAAAAGCACATAAATTGGCCGATATACTTTCATGTTTCCCCGGTTGTTCTTTTTAAAACCGTTTTCCAGACTGCAGGGAAATAGTTGTAGGCAGTCGTTGGAAATTATAATCAGCAGGAGAACAGCAAAATTTGATAGCTTTTTCAGTACGTAAGTAGAAATCTTGTCATAATTTCAACAAATTAATCTGTTAGCATAACAAAATAGTTTTGTCGATACAAAAAAATATTTTTTGTTACCTCAACAAAATTCTGTAATTTTTATCAATTTGAAAAAACTTTTTGTTGGACGTATATTGTCAAAATTTTTATCAGATCTACCTACATTTTTGTCATATATACCTAGATTTTATTTTTAGTGTAGATAGATAAATATTTTTTAGTAACTGATTTTATAACAAAAAAACTTAATTAAACTCAGTTAAACAGTCGATAAAATCTATGACTAGGATATCTATCGAATTTCTAGTGCTAGCAATTTGAAGTACCAAATCTCCTTAAAATAAAATCGTGTTGGAATTCGGTTCTGTTTCGTATGTTAGAATTGTGAAAAGGACATTAGTGCAAGAGGTCGTGGATTGTCCGTTTAGTTTATCAGTCCTCTGGTGAGTTTTTACAAAACAAATTTTGTATGTTAGTGGGCAGTGAGCACTTCAATATTTTAACATGTATATAGAACATGTTTTAAATTAAAATATTTAATTTAATTTTTTTTATAAAGGGACCCAAGATCTCTAAAGCTCTCCAACCATGACTTGTATGTATGAATTTGTATGTTTATGAAGACTCTATATTTCAATGTATGGCTAAGTCATATTTTAAAGAAAATATAAAAAACTTAAAATTTATTCAGTCCCCTGGAAGAAAAACTCCGTCCCGTCATTTTTTATTTTTTTGACTGGCCGCTTTCAACAACGCAAATAGATGTTCCAAATGATAAACTAGAACAACTTTTGCGATTTTTGGCTTCAAAAAATGTCCTGCCGAAATCTTTAACATTTATTCCATTGTTCCATAGAACACCCATATAATTTTATTTTCTCTTCTTTACCTGTTAATTCTTTTTTTGTAGTACGCCTTGGCACAATGGTTAGTGCGTCAAGTTATATCATCGGCATCGGTTTGGTGTCAAAAATGTT